>VXBX01009442.1:629907-687464 GCA_013400415.1 Scytalopus superciliaris
GAGGAAAAACACACTGGAAGGAAAAAAAAAAAAAAAAAAAAAAAAAAAAAAAAAAAAAAAAGGAAAAGAAAGCTGGTGCTGCCAATTATTTGATTGATCTCACTCTGAGAGGTAGTTCTCAATACTTTGAGAACACTGGCAATATTCTGTTTTCACAGTTTTGATACCCCACATACACATTTCTCTGCATTTGGTGTGTTGAGATCCAAAATTTCAGACCTAAAAAAGAGTGAAAAGAGGGAAAAATGCAAACCTATTTATATTATAGTGTCACACTATATATCAGTATAACATTTCATGCTCAAGGGGTACTCACAACAGATGATTTTGCCAAATTTTTTTTTTGTTTATCATATTTAGTCTCCATTAAAACTAATAATAGGCAGTAGCAATTATTTTCATGGATATTTGTGGAAAATAATGTTTTCAAGGGACTGTGTTACAAAGGTGTGATGAGAGAAGACCTCTGGCAGTTCAGAAAGTTTGAAACCTCCTGCCAATTAGAAGAAGAATTTTATTCACAACAGGTAACTGTTTTGTTTTCAGCAGGAGCAATTATTGACCTGCTTATTTCACTATTTTGGCCCTCAAAATAAGTGAAAAAAGATTACTGTTTATATTCAGATGGGTCTTGAAGCTGAGTCCACACAGGGTATCAGCAAGGCAGTTTTTGGAGCAAGGCTGAAGCTGGGTCCCACAGGACTTTACTGGCATAGGAGAGAAGAGACAAGGCATGACTTGATGTTCTGAAGGAATCAGTTACCAGGCTAAGGATCAAACTGAGCACCTAAGGGTGAAATGACATTCAAAAGGAACCTACTAAAAAGTGGGATAAAGAAAGACTATGTTCTACATTATGATTGTATTTAGAACCTCACTGCCTTGTTTTGTGTGTTGACTGGAGTCCAGAGACTGTTAACAGATTGAATATCTGCAAAAAAATCTCATGTTGGCCTATCTGATTTGTCAGGTCATAAAGGGTATTTTAGGAAATACTCCTGTTCCTTCAACCAAGAACTCCTAGATTATTCCAAGTCCTATTTTATTCTATATTCTTCTTACATTTTGTTGAATAATTGTTCATGTCTTTTTATATACTTCTGGACTTTGAACTTCTCACACACTCAACATTCTCTGATTTACCTTTGGCTACAACTACTTATTTGCCCAAAAATGGTACCAACAGGTTTTAAGTTGTGAATATAATATTTTAAATACAGTTCATGTTTGGTTTACACAACCCTTCTAAAAGTGAGGCTTCTCTCTGGATAGATAAAATGCAAATGCAGTAAATGGGATAGTCTATGTGAGAGAAAATCTAATACAAAAGCATGGCAGTGAATTTATGAAAGCAGACCTAGAACTAATTCCTACACTAGTCATAGGCTGATGACAAAACAGGCATCATATACAATTCATAAATCCATGGTGAGTTGGAATGAAAAGAGATTTAGAGACAAAGTACGCCACAGCTGATTAACAATGACCTGAAACCTTCAGCCTTGCCTCCCAAAAGCAAAATTTATTGAATTAAATCTTGATCTTCCGGTGCTTTGGTAACAGATACTTGTGCTTTCCTAGCACAGCTCTCACTGCTTGTGAGCACACTCTACAGTAAAACTACTATACCTGGCTTGAAAAGGACTCACTAAGACTCTAAGTCATCTAATAATAAAACACAGTATGAATATTACATATGAACAAACTTGTAAAAGTGAGTTTTGGTGCTACATACAAATACTAATGCTACATACATATACTAAATACCCAGTGGGTATTTCTCTTCTAAATGGTGGGTACTTCAGGCAGAGAGAAGAATCACTGGTTCAGTCAAATGACTTGTGAGAGGCACTGAGATATTAAGCCACTAGAAGAATGAATCCCAGAATTCATGGCTTGGTATTATATTCTACACATTATATTCCTACTCCTCCCTTAGCTTTGCTTTTTCAGAGACCCAAAAGGTGTTTCAATACTAAGGCGAAATGATCTTGTATTTAAGAAAGTTTGCAAAGCAATAGTTTTCCTGGTAGCATTCAAAAAGTCCATTATGAAAGGCCTCTAGGAAGTACTAGATGTACAGTACATGACTATGCCATGCCATTCATGGTCACAGTTCTAACTGGATTCTTGTATTTTTGGTCTCTGATCCTTTTGGATCTCTTGTATTCTGAACACATGCATTTTGTTAAGAGCACAAGGGTAAAGAAACAGTATGTGCCTTAAGAAGAATTAAATATGTGCCTTAAGAGTATTTTACTTTAAAAAAACCTGTAGCCTGAGACCTAGAAGCTCCCAACTTTCTAGCTGTCTCTGTGGTAGGCAATGGCTACGTTAGCAGTGCAGGGTGCTCTCCTTGCTACATAAACTACAAGGGCTGAAAATGTCAAAGACGTCTATTTTTTTTCATACAACTGTTCCTATAGCTGCTTATCCGAGAAGAATATGCTGGCTAAGGACAGAACTGTGATTGTCTGAAATGGGATCGCAAGCACAGCTTTGCTGCTCAGGGATTCATATTCAGTCTCTCATCTCTAGGTGCCTTCTTGTCATCTGGGGGTGTGTGTGGCAAATGTTACATTAGCTGAATGCAAATCAGCAGTTGCACAAGTTAGTGCAAATTGTTTGTGCAAAGTTGTTAGTGTAATGAATGCAAGCATAAAATAGTTTTTCAAATCTTCAGGATATGTTGAGAAAATAATATACAGTGGTGCTGCTTTCCACCACCAGGGAGATTTTCCTTCCTAGCCATTAAGACACACAACCCTTTAACTGAAATACCAAAGCAATAAAACTTCTGGACAACATCAAATTGAAATGAGAGCTCTCGTATTCCCCCACTGTCTTTTCGACTGACATAACAAGCATTGCAGCACTGTCATAGGTGCCTGAAGCAAATGAGGATAAAAAGTTAAACTAGACAAGAGCTGTTCATTAGAATAATTTATTCTGAGATCACTCTTCTGCTCTACATCTACTTTGAAACGTGCAATTTTGGTACGTCCCACACTACTTTTATTGACAGTAAGTAAACTAGGAGAGAGAGGGAGGATTCAAAATCTGTGTGTATCCTTTAATGGCAAAAGTCCAAGATGCATCAGTTGCTCCATCACTGTGTATGTTTCAAGTGCATTTGCTTAAGAAGGAAAAAGGAACTAAATTATCACCTATTACAGAACTGTATTTAACGCTTTATTTTGATTTCTACTCCAGAGCAGTTCCCAGTTTAATCTTTTGCTGAGGAGAATGGATCAGTCAGAAAAACACAAAACAACTGAGGCAGGAAGGCACCTCTGGAGATCATCCAACCTTGTTGCTCAAAGCAGGCTCAAGAAGAGCAGGTTGCTCAGGGCTGTGTCTAGTTGGGTTTTTAGTATCTCCAAAGATGGAGACTCCACAAATTCCATAGGCAAATTGTTCCAGTTAAACCATCTTCGCAGTGAAAGTATTTTTTTCTTATGTTTACATGGAATGTTTTGTGTTTCAATTTATGTCCATGGCCTTTTGTCCTTTCACAGTGTCACTGAGACAAGTCACCCCATAAGCACTCCAGAAGCCTTGTGGCTTGCTTGTGCCCTGCTGCCTTGGCCCTCCTGCAGGCATCAGTCGGTCAAATAAACCTCTTTCTAACTATGAATTTCCTCCCGGAAAAATCTTGTTTTGCTTAGAAAATTTGTCTTATTCACAGGAAAGGTAGGTTTTCGTCTGTATGCTTACCTAAACTTTTAAACAATAAGACTATCCAAGCAGATTTAAGAAGCTTATTCTTGATTACATTGGATTAGAGACGAGGTCTGTAGCACAGCATGGAGCCAACTCTGGACCTTCTCAGAAGAAAACAAACTACTGTAAAACAGAAGTCAACCCCAGGGCATTAACAAAATCTTGCATCAGGCCCACAGTCTTTCCAGAGGACAAATGGTTAGCTTAAAATAAAGGTCCCATGCCGCCTTACAAGACCTAGGTGCTTGCTTATGATGAAAAGAGTACCCAGACCTCCTTCTGTAGGAGGAGTCACCAACATCTCTGATTGTGTCCCACAGCACAATCTCTTCCATATTGTTCTGCCTGACTGTGTGACAGAAAAGTGCAGGGGATGTAGGTGCTCTGTAACAAAGAAGGGCAGAACTGAGAAGACAGATTTCTGCTTTAAGGAAGATACACTCCTACAAGTTCTTCTCTGTAAACATTTGGGTGTAATATGCTCTCAGTGAAACAACCAGAAAACTCATTCTGGCTTTGAATAGAGGGGAAGTTTCCACAGGGAAATGAGGGAAAGAGCGTTTGTACGTCAGCCATAATACCTTCTGCTAAAATTCATACCAAACACTTCCATTGCATCTGTGAATTAAGGTAGAAAAAGAACAGTTCATTCCAGGATAAAAGTCACATTACTTGCTGCAATAACCTTAGCATTTCCTCTAAGCACAAGATGAAACAGCACTTCTCAGAAGGTGAGGAAAGATAACATTAGGTCTTTTTGATTCTGAGCTGGTTATGGTGACCTTATGGGTACAAACCAGACTACAAAACTAGTTTTCCACTTCATTCTGAAGTCAGAATTCTGTAGTGTTTGAAATACTATCTACTTGGGACAATCTGAAAGCAAAGGGATGTACTTGAGAAATGTACAAAAAGCAGTTATCCTATATGGAAAACAAGCCTTCTTTTTCCTCCACAGCACAGTAGCAGAGATGGATTGGCTGACTCAGAGGTGAGGTGCTAAGCAACAAGCTCTTCTTTCCAGTAAAACACGAACACCTAATAAAACAGCTACTGTTCAGGAGCCACACTGCTGCAACAAGCCATCTTCCTCCCAGGTGAAACCAGACAATCTCCCACACTGTGAGTCAGCAACAGGCTCGAGGAGCCACCGCCGTGTAAGTGGGGCAGAGGAATGGGGCAGAGGTCCTGTGGAGTCAAAACCACTAATTGAAAAAATGGCTTGTTCAGAAACAACACAGCTGCTTGTAAAAGCATTTTGATAAAATGGCACTCTGAAATGGGCATCTGTGCTCCATTAATTCAAACAACATTCTCACCACTCAGCACAAGTTTCTGAGAATGCCAAATTTCATGACATGTGCCAGCTAGTGTCTTTGGTTAAGCACTTTCAGAGTCCTGGTACCTCCCTCCCCCTTGTGCAGAAAGGCATATAGAGAGGAGCCAGTTGAGAAGTCAGGACCCAGATCAAAGTCCTCACAGATGTGACACTCCCCATCATATTGTGGTGACAACTCATGCTGAGCCCCCTCTGTGCAATGCCTGACATACACTTCCTTGCTACAATATGCTGCACTTAATCTCTTCTTTTTCAAGGGGGAGTAACTGAGGGACTAAACCCTCTACATTAAAAAAAGTGTATCTCAAAACTGTGTATTGTGATTGTACCAGCTATGGGTAATGTCGCTTACTGACGTACAAACAGTGTTAACACCTACAAAGGCAACAGTCCTTTATCAGGTAATAAAGGTAGGATAGAATCAGGAATGATCCTATGAAATAGAAAAAAAAAAAAAGAAAGAATGGGGATGTGAAAGGAAATTAGGAAATGTTCTGAGCTGAGAGATTTATTAGTGTATAGATCTACATCTCCAGACCATGTAAAATTACAGTTTCAGACCATTATATTCTATGCAGTAAGGAATAAATCTAAACTGGCAGAGCTGGACTAGATGACCTTTACAGTAACTCTTTCATTTTTAAAGAATTCCCCAGCTTTGTCATGGAAAGAAATTATAACAGGCCATTTTTTTCCCCCTCATGGTCACGATGCATAATAAGGTAATAGAAAAAGTATAAAACAAAAATTTTTCCACAAAAGACTCCAACTGTGCTTCACAATGGCACATAAACCAACCTTACCTCATCTCTAGAGCATTTTGCTTTGCTGCAATAATTAGCTCTGAATTTTAGTAAAGATCACAGAGTATATAGAAATAAATGTAAAATCTCCCATATTCAGTACCTTCAAATTTCATTTAGGCAACCACTTCCCCAATAAGAGAAAGTTTATGGTATTAACTACTTCTTTCAAAAAGAAGCAATGCAGATGTGAAAATATTCTCTCATCTGTGAAAGGAATAATATACCTCAAGAACAATGCAGATATTATTTCATATAATTAAAATGCTTAGTTTCCTGAGGAGACTAAGCATTACTTTTTCACAAAATACATGCTTAAACAGAACTCAAATATAAAAGTTGCAGATGCACATCTACCCTCTTCAGTGCTGAGTTCAAAGGACTGAGAGCCTAGGACTGGCAAAACAGATGTGAGATTACTGAGGCACATTAACAGGATGATTTTAGCTAAGCAGCAATTAAACAACAGAAACTATGCCTTAAATCCAAGCAAGTTGCTATCCTCTCAGCCATGGCCAAAATATCTGTTTTATTGTTCATCTCCAACTTCTTTGCCATGCACAGCCAGGCAGAGCAGCAGGCTGGCTGAGAGCTCATGCAGTCTCCATCTCAGGAGGTTTTCAACACCCAGCTGGGTAAAGCCCAGAGAAGCCCTGTCTGATCTCAGAGCTGGCCTTGCTTTGAGCCGAAAAAACAAAGTACGGAACCTCCTGAGGTCTCTCCAAGCCTGAACTGTCCTATTATCCTATATGCTTCCTGCTGGTTTCTGAGGCATCTGGATTTTTTTTTTTTTTTAGCAAATTCATTAGATGCCTTTCTCTTGCTGGCATCTTTCCTCCCCTGTCCAACATTTTACTTGGAATTATGACAACTGGCTATCCATTCACTTTTTATCACCTTTTGCTGGTCCCATCATTAGCAACATCAATTCATACGATGATTGAATGTGGACTTTAATACATATCTGAATACAATTACATGATTTACTGCAATAGCAGAGGACTAGACCTCTCTGTTCCTCTGTGTTGATTGCACTAGTCCAAAAATAATAAATGCCATCTTTCACTAGCAAGGAATTTATATGCTGTTCCTTTCTTGCCTTTTCTCTCAGAAATGTAGAAGAATTATTTTGAACCAGATTTCTACCAAAACTCAAATGGAATATCTAAAATTACTTTTAAACACATCAGTCTTATGGCTATCCCAAAGATCACAAGTAAGGCATATTTGGCTTACTGGTTACCCATTTGACCATTTTGTTTGTTTCATGTGACACACAGTTCACTTATATATGAAGTTCCTACACAGATTTTAACAACATAAATACTATTTTTATCATTTGTTTTGTGTTTGTTGCATTTGTAGTGCTGTATTCAAATGAAGGGAAATATCCAGTATCATTTAGATGGTTTCTTCCCAGTGTAAAGAAGCTGGCCAAGAGCTGGAACCACGATTTCAATTTGAGAACATGAGAGATGTTGCTCTTCCATCTGAATTAGATATATACAACTACAAGTATCCAATTGAAAGGAACCCAATACGTGCCAAATAGGCATTTAAGGCTGCCTATGGCCAATGGTACAACTGTGGCTATGAAGCATGATGGTGTTTCAGATAGACTGAAATTGTTCACAATTATTTCCAAAACTACTCACAATGCTAATTTAATTTCCAGACAGTTATGTAAAATTCAGGGCAGTTTCTTGGCTGGGAATATAAAAATGCCAATTTCTTTGACTGTAACACAAGTATAACTTTTTTACATCAAATACTTCTTATAGTTTCAAGAAGGAGTTAAAAATTTCCTCTGCTGATGATTGATGTATATAATTCTGTAATCTATCTGCAAGCTTCAGTATTATTTTAATACTTATATTTAAATGGAGATGAAAGACCATGGTAAAGAAATAACACTAATTCAAATGTTAACAAAAACTATGAAAATACTTACAGAAAATATTTTTCACTATGCACTGAGGTTAAACTGGACTTTTATACCAACTGCTATATTTTTATTTGATAACAATTACATGACTAACTATAGACTATTGTGAAAACAGGGAGAAGAAAAAGAAAAAGAGAGCTTTGTTATTTAAATACTGTCATAGTTGGACTTCAAACATTTTTAAGAAGAAAATGTACTGACTCCATCTGCTGTAATGGTATAATGACATTTCTAGATTTCAGACACCTACTTAAAATCTGTGCCACTGATATTTAATTTTTCTCCTACAAACTTTTTTTTGGTTTGTTTATTTACAAATATCCATAACAAAACATTCACCAAACAGAAATCCTTTAAATACTCTCATGCTTACAATTATAGTAAACTGTTAGTGTTTCAGTGGGATGGGTTTGTTTGTGGGGTTTTTTTGTAAAGAGTTTTCCATTATATAGTGCTTTTCGATACCGTTTCTCTAGAAAAGATTTTTGCAACAAATCGATGGGTAGATTGTACACAAGTTCCTTAGGAAACTAATATGCATATGTTCTACACTTTCTAAATGCTAGTTACTGAGTGCTAAAATTAAAAGGTTTTATAAATACATGTGTATTCAGTTCAAGACTTCTCATTAAAAAACTACATAGTTTAAGTACTTCCCTTTTTTACTTCCTTTCAGACTTTCTGCAGGGTGGAACAGGAGAAGTGAGGGAAAATTTACCACTTAAGTAGAGTTAGACTTCAAATTTTTCAAATTCTTCTCTATATTGACAACACTTAAATATATACATTTGAATTGAACATCTAAAAAGCATTTTCCTTTTTTTTTTTTTTTTTTTGGAGGGGTTTGTAGGAGGTAAGAAATATCTGGAAATATGCATAATTTAAGTAGAAGTTAGTTTACCTAAAAGTTACTATCTCCTCTCCAATTTATCTTATTAGCTAAAATCCAATTTTTGCAATAGGTCCATAAACAAATAAAAATAAATAAATAAATAAAACTTACAGTATTCTCAACCATCACTGCTGCAACCAATTGAACTTTGCATGCCCAGACTGATGCAGCTCCACCAGCTCTGCTGAGGAAACTCCCTGAGCTGAAGCAGCACAGCAGACTCAGGAGGACTGGGAGAGGGAGACAACTGAGATTGTAACCTTGGTCATCCTTGCTGCCTCCACGTCCTCACTGGCAGTGTGGAAAAGAGAGTGCTTGGCTCTGTGTGGGTGCTCAGTGCAGCAAGTACTGCCATTAATTATGTGAGTGAAGAGTCATCGGGCTGCATTTCACCCACAGGGATAGTTACACATTGCTAAAGAGGAAAGGAATAAGTTTGCCAAAAGTGCACCAACTTCATTCAAGTTGCAGCACAAAAACTCCAACTGTTAGCTTCTACTTTATTTCTCCTTTATTAAAAGGAAAACTGGAACATTAAAGATACTGCATGTGTACCTATCTGCATGTGTAAATTCAGCAAAATCCCAAAGGTAAAAAACCTTGATTTCTCTCCTCCACCCATTACTGAGCCACCTGTTTCAGATAGATGAACTTTAAATGGTACATCTTGCTACTAAATTTACCTTATTTTCAAATGCAATTAAAATGGCCAAGAAAACTCCTGTATTTAATTAAACAGTTTTAAATACGCTGGTTATTACAGTAAAGTGAGAAGCTGTTATTTTTCTGTCACTTTTCCTAGGGCAAGTAAGTAACTAGGTATTGCTAGATACATGTAAACGAGTGAGAATACCCTGGAAAAGGCAAAGGGATAATAGGAGGC
The DNA here is from genome assembly GCA_013400415.1 of Scytalopus superciliaris. Classification (NCBI taxonomy): domain Eukaryota; kingdom Metazoa; phylum Chordata; class Aves; order Passeriformes; family Rhinocryptidae; genus Scytalopus; species Scytalopus superciliaris. Next base: position 639,493 of record VXBX01009442.1, read on the forward strand.
AGGAAAAGAGAAGAAACAAAGGCAATAATGTAAGTTTACTGGTGTGGGTTGCAGCCTATTGTATATAGTAGGGAGTTATGCAAGATAAAGTAATCTTACTTGTCACTACACAATGGGCTGTAGCCTTTTGTTCATATAGCAATGCTGTTCTAGACTGAGAGAAAGTTCTATTGATCCAGTTAGGAGTAGATTATTATTAACCTCATGTGGAACTTCTTTTGACCCATGACATTAAATAACCACATTATTTTCCTTCAACATAAAGCAAGCATAACACACCAAGGAAATTCCCATACAGAGTAACATAATGAACTTGAGACACTACAATGATAGGTCAGAGCTTTCATCTCTTGTGCCCCAAAGGCTGAAGACAATTTTAACTGTGCCATTTTCTATCTACAGTAATAGATCACACTGAGCACCTGCTTGCACACTGGTTTAGCTACAGGTCCAACAGTTTGCCTTGGCTTAATCCAAACATTAACACTGTATTGGTTTTGTTTGCAATATTGAGGAAGAAAAATATAATGCAAAACCAACAACTTGGCTACCAATCAGTGGAAACACTTTCTAGAACAGGCAATAAAAACCCAAAGCAGTGAAGAGAATTTGTATGTGAGGATTCAAAAATACCAAATGTGGATACAAGAGATGTTTACTTCACAGACACAACACAAATTAGTTTTTCTTCTGTGGTGGTCTCAGCTGTCACACCAGTTACGTTCAGGGGACTCAAGGAAATGCTGCTCACTTCTCAAGGCTGTAATTGAAATGCACCCTTGACCACAAAGGTTTTGATTGCAATGGCAGGTCAATGATATAAACAAAGCTGTTAAAACCAGTGATTTTATGCAAGTGTAGTATCCTGAGAGTCAGAAAAATGCTAGACTGCCACATTTTTGTGATGACTTTAGAATGTAACAATTTGAATCTGCTGGCATTTCACAGAATAACTTTTAGCAAATAAACAGCAACCAGGCACTTCTACATTACCATGGTAATTTTTTAACACCATCCACTTTGTTTACATCCCAAAACCATAGCATTTTTGTTGTGGTAATTTAATTCAGCAGTGCGGTTTTTTGATCAAAGATTTTTCTTTTCTATAGAGCCATGTATAAAACCAGTAGGAGTTGAAGTCAGCATAATTGTAAAAGCTGCTTTTCTGCAGAAAACCTACACAGTAAAAAGGTAATCAATCTGCTCACGTCAATGGCTGCAAAATTCAAAAGGAAGGAGGCCTGAAATAATTGTAAGGGGAATTCATCGTTAACCATTGGGATGCATCTTTAGTCCAAAATTATTTAACATTTCTATTAAAGGACTCAGAATGAAAACATCATTGAATAGAGGTAACACAGAATCAAAGACTAGTGAATGACATGCAACCTGAACGCTGAGAATCCAGAAAAAAAGGGGAAGGAAAATAGAAAGCAAAAAAAAAAAAAACAAGGAAGAAATTAAATGTGCAGAATATTTCACAGAATATGCATATTAAAAAGACAATTTCAGAACAACAGTTTTGGTAATTCTGTTCCACAGCAGACCCCGTATTCCTGGAACTTCAATACTCCATGTTATGGACTTGGGAATCATAGAGACCCAATCTGAGGGTCCAGAGCCCTTATGCTCACATATTTCATATTTAGGATTGCTTCAGAGACATAGATTATTCAGGAAGCATAGCCAAGAAGTTGTATGTTTCACCATGACCAACCATACACAATTATATATATATAAGAACAAAGAACACAAGATATAAATTATTAGATTGGGAATACCAGTTTTGCAAATAAGTGATTTGAAAAAGTGTCATTACAGAAAAATAAAACTAAAACCAAGTAAACAAACATACTCCCACTCCAAGGCTATGCTTACAACAGGTAAACAGTCCTCTAAATATTTTAATAGAGAGGTAGTGAACAGAAATAGAAAGGTTATATTATCTTTCTATCCAGCTCCTAGAAATTTATGCCCTGTAGTGGCACACATAATTTAGGAAAGATGCTTAGGATATTTCGGGATTAAATATGAGGATGTGAAAGAATTATGAGAATGAGAAAAGGATATGAAAACACAGTCTCTGATGAAAAACCCAAGACGCTCATTCTATTTCTTTTAATCAAGAGATGGCTGAAAAATGATTTGATTATAACCTGTAAATTCCTATATTGGAAGATAAAATTTGGTAGCAAAAGGTCTTTAAATTCAGAGGATTATTGTACATTCATAACAAAGTTGAACATAAAAGCCAGGTAAACACAGGCCAACAGATGAACACTTTTAACAAGAGCAATCAGGGACTGGAGTTACTTAAAGAGACTGGTGGAATGTTCTCTAGCCCTGAAATCTTATAAAACAACTGAGGCTCTGTAGGTACATGTTCAGCTACAGCCATCTGGTAGAAGCTGCTCTTTACTGCAGGAAAATCCCCTGGCTTGTGGTAAATAGCACAGTGTCACGGTAAAAATCCAAACCAAAACCCAGTGAAACCTTCTGCCTCTTTCACTACTATTAGAGCAGTTTTTGGACTAACCAGCTTTTGTCTGCACTGAACTCATGTGCATCCAGAGGCTTCCATTTACAAAAAAATCCAAAGTCTTTGTGAAAACTAGGTAGCTGATGATTGTAAAAACATACTTTTTAATAGGGCAGCCACATTTTAGTGATCTTTAAGATGCAATTTACAAGTTAAGCATAATGAATGTTTTCATTGTCTTATTTTATAGCTTAATAAAATAGTACTGCAAAAAGATACAAGTTCCTGGTGTTTTATCTGTCCTCTCCCATTCTTTATCTGCTCACTGCACTGGTTATTTGAGATTTAAAAAAAGTTCTGTCCAATTTATTACAAAACCTTTGGCTCTGCTATGTGGCAAAGACATACAGCCCCATGTGCAAACTAGATTAGTGTTTCCTAAGCCAGAATGCTTGGATGCCATCACCACAAAAAGGAAACTACTGTACTGCACGATAGCAGCCAACTTCCATTGATAGCATCAGCAATATTCAGCTGCAGAGGGCTGTAAATGCTTTGTGCAGGGCTCCTTCCCAGTTCCCCTGGGACAAATCAATGGTCCAAGCTTACTCTTTCTGTTTACTTCATGCCTTTTGCTTCAAAGGCAGTTAGCAGATCAATACTGATTTGTATTCTAATGGATGAATAATCTTTATTTATATAAACGAGTAAGCTCCTACTAAACTTTCAAAAAGATGCTGACGATTTAATGGCATTATGGAGAGAGACATCCTTTAATGGTAATGATGCACAAGAAGGATTAGCAGTCACTGGTGGAATTTTTGGTGTTAACAGTTCAAGCATTTTGTGGATGAATATCCAAAGTACATGAAAAATGCTGCTTGTCAATTCTAGGTTTGCTGTTGCTCATTAACTTCCACACCAGAATTTTGAATAACCTTCCAGTTCCCGTGTAAGTCATTTATTTTTGTGCGTAATTTGGAAACCAGGTATAATATATAACTGAAGAAACAAAAGGAAAAACAAAGATGGCACCTTAAAAGTTTTTCTCACTGCATACTGTCAAGATTTTATCATATACTAAAAAAGAAATGTTACTGAGAGATGAAGATTCTCTTACTGCATGGAAAGTGTTGTGAAATGACTACACTGTTCTTGACAGTCCTCCCTTACACAAATAATTTTTCTATTTTGCTCTGTAAATATTTGATTTCAATGGCTCTTGCACTGATTAGATTCCTTCTAATAAAGACTGTAGACATTACAAAGAGGACAGTTTGAGGACACTTGAAATCTCCTCAGCTTTGTGTATTAGGGAAAATTCCTATCACTCTGTCTTTGCAAATGGAAATCACCCCACTATCAGCTTTCTAACTAACAAAAGGACCATAGAACTAAAGTTGGAAATAAAAATATAAGAAAAAAATATTTGTTGTCTTACTTAAATTACTACAAATGGTAAAGAACGAAAATAACAATTCTTGAATCTGGGGACCTGATTTAATTAAAGTGCACCACAAGTCCTCACTTTTAACACTAAGTGACATATTCTCTGACATTTATCAGACTTACCTATACACTGCAGCATACTAAGGAGTTTTACAAGCCAGTGGGCCAAGCAGTCAGATGGTACAAAAGGATGTAAAGGCTCCATTAGTCTCTAATCTACACCAATTATACTGCAAGAATCAGCAGCGATGCTTTGCTGTATAGTTTCTGTGTATATATTCCTCTACGTTGACATCTTTTACTGATCTAAAATGCAAATACTTCTGTGGGCTGAATGTGTTATTATATCTAAATATGTTGTGATCGTCTAACTCCTTTTTTTCCCACACATTTAAAAACTAGCAAGTTACTGCAATTTACCTTTATCATCCTATTCCTAAGAATCCCTTCCTTTACACTTATACTTGTATTATTGAGGGCTATTTGTTAAAAACAGTCACATGTATAAGGGCTCTCCTTACCTCAAATTAAAACAAACACCTCCCACAGGATTTCCTGCCAATATCAGGCCTTTCAACTACCTGCAGTAGAGGGGTTGTCTGATAACATTTAGCATATTGCAGTGACAAAGATGCTAGAAAGAAGGTTTCTATCCAGTCTGGAAACTGCTGCTTCTTCCCTTTCCATCAGTAACCAGTAAGTCAAGGCAGAGATACCACACTGCATTTTAAACACCATATCTTGTAGATAAAGGAAATAAAACACTGGTGCCCATCCCACATTTTAACAGAAAATAAAGAATTCTAAAATAATTCTTTGAGATCTTGTTATTGTCTGAAAAACAGGAATGAGTGCAACAGCAGCAGTCCAAAAAAGGTTTCAACAACACTATAAAACCAGACAGTCTCTTATCATAAGCATAGAGTGTTATATTTACTCACATGGTACAAAGCAGTTTCTGGTCCAGGTGTGCCCATGACTTCTTGTCTCAAGGAGTCCATCTGTAAACTAGGCAACAGGGAGTAGTGACTTGGACTACTACTTTTGTCTCCTTTCTTTTTGGACTTTTTCCCGGTATCCTTTTTGCTGTTCCTTTGAAACATGTAGTCTTCTTGACCTATTTTCTCATTGCTCATATAACGAAGCAATGAATTTTCTGTTGAAAGAAATGTAATGCAAAAGATCATTGTGAACTGTGAAACCTGCTTTCAAAACATGTAATATTCTTGCTAAGATCTACTGTCAATTTTAACTGTTCAAGACTTTCATTAACAAAACCCATTTGCTTATTTGATTTGGATATAATAAGAAATTAAACTTTTCATATAGAAAATTCACGAATCTTACAGTTTTCTGGTATATTTGACAACAAAGGGAACAGAATATAAGGGAAACAAACCCCACATCAATAAATTTTGCCTCTGAGTTTTAAAAGATGAGCAATGACAGACTTAAGAGAATTTTTGTTTGTTTTGCTATTTTTTTAGCAGGAGTCCTAATGAATACAAACATCAGCATTGCTGTACTTTTAAAAGCAATTTGCTTTGAACGTTCATTGGAGATCATTCACTGAATCATACATACTTTCCCTGAATACTCTTCCAGCATCTACCAGTTTGCAGCTGAGAGACATCCTGACCCAGAAGCAATGTTTGTGAATTTAGGAAACCCCAGCAGATTTCCCTTTCACAAAATTGTCTGGTCTTTCCTTGCATTAATGTGAACTTCTTTTATGAACATTCTCCTGTGGCAAGAGGTGCCTTAGCTTGAACCCAAACTGCATGAGGAGCCTGCTCATTTTCTTTTTAGCCAGCATTCAGCAGAGACATTTGATCTCTTGGGTCTTGTTTCAGATTAAACAGTGACAAACCTATTTCCTTACTTCATTCCAGACAAGACTTTATAAACCTTTATTATGCCCTGCTTAAATTCCCCAGACTGATGATGGCCAGCCTACTTAATTGACTCCAGTTTGGAAGTAACTTAAGGCATCTGATTCATTTTTGTTGTCTCCTAAACCGTCCTCAATTCTACTGTATTTTTCTTAAGAGATTAAAGAGACTGGAACTGCACACACACACACCATGAGCAACAAGTGACACAGCAGCATAAGAACACTTGTGAATCTGTCTTGTATTCTTTTCCTAACAATTCCTAAGTGTTCTCTTTTTTGATCCCTACTGAATATTTAGGTAATAGTTTTACAAAAACTGTAACATCATGTTCCTGGGTGAGAGTAGCCACTTCAGAGGTCATAATTTTGTTGTGGAGTTACGTATCCAAGCTTCATAAAGTAAAATTCTGAAGAATTTAACCTCTATGATTTTGAGGTGAATCCCATGCTCCTCTAGAATGTTTTCCATCCAAAAGGAACACATGAAGGCAGAGAAATGTGATATATAATTCTCATTTAATCATAAAAAATATTTATCAGTAATACTCATACATTTATCCTCTAGTATTACAAAATTAAGGCCAGTTTCAAAATGGACAGGATAATACAGCTGAATCAATGAAATGCCAATATGAACCTAAGACAAACTGCATGGCTTTGAGTCATGACTTTGTTTTGTCTGGCTAACCAACTTCCTCAATCCTAAAATAGGCGCTGCAAAAAATTAAGTATATGTAATAAAGAAAACAGACTCACAAAAATACATAGCTAAGCAAGCAGCAAAATGAGGTTGAAATACATAGCCTAAAGCAAGAAAAAATCCATAATGCTTTGTATAAGATGTGTGTTCAGAGAACTTACCTCTCCTAGTATCTCTTTTTATTTTATTGGGGTCTTCATAATCCCCCACCCAGTTATATTCTACTGGCATAGAAATAGGCCTTAGCTTCCCTGGAAAGAGAGGGGAAAATTGAGATCATGCACCATAAAGCAGCATTAAACTAACATTCTTTAGAAGACAGAACAAATGACATGCTAAGCTGCTATTCTATAAGGTCGCTCATGAAGGAAGATCCAGTGTTGCCTCTGAACAAGAGGCAAAGATAGGAGTTCTGTTTTCTTTAACAGAAAGGAAGCAGCTATGTATTTGATGGATATTTTTTTTATGTTTAGAAAATATCCAGTGCCCTAAAAAAAATCTTCATTGTACTGATGCCTGACACCAACAAATACATTTAAATTACTTTATTTTCAATGAACAATATCTATTTATTATTCTGAAAGCCCCTGGCACACACATGGGAGAACTGTTTTAAAGCACGTGTGAATTGTTGGTAACAGAAATGTGTGCATATCACTAAAGTACCTTCACAAACAGCATATTTGTTGGTGGGCTTAAAAGATCCATCAGTGGCTGAGTAAGAAAGGAAGCAGAAAACATCTACATGTAATTTGTTTTGTAGCGTTTCATCTACAGAGAGCAATATACATTATTATTGGTAAGTTCTCTCTGACTTCAGGCAGCAGAAGACAGAAAAGCTGAAGACTGTCCTATCTTTTAAATTTTGATTGGAAGCTGCCAAACTGATCTAAAACAAAGCTGTAAAACTATGATTCCTGCTCAAGGATTGCACAAATATAGTTGAAAATCAGTGAAAACGTGCTATGGAACTTAGTGGGGTTACTTAGAGTGGTCAATTCCTCAGCAAGTTAAATAGTACATTGAAACAAAACATAGAGTAGTGTATGGCACCATATCTGGAAGACTGAAAACAAAATGTTTTCCCAACAAGGTCAGCCTTTGTTCTTCTTTAGATCAATCTATCAGTCACAACACCAAAAACTGGGTGAATAATTCGATTTTAAAAGTAGCAAAGCTAAAAGTAAAAACTTCAGAAGTCTTGTAAATTGTTTTAGCAGAGAACCCCTACATAAAGGTTTTATTCCATGTTTTTGAGGTTAAATGCATGATACATTGAAAAAAGAAAGATATGCTTATAATGAAAAGAAATAGTCAAACATGTCTATCTCCCTACAGAAGGAAAACACACCAATACCATGCAGGCAGCATAGCGGTAAAAGATTTTATTATCTTTTGTCAAAAAACTGACAGAAAGCTGCGTGTTCTGTACATACCACAGGATCAGGTCACAAATACATCACTGCTCAGGAAAATAATGTATATTTTAAACTTTTATTTATCACTGATTTTACTATTTATGGACATGTATTTAAGCCTGATTGAAGCTGGTGAGATTTAGCTCACAGAGTCACAAAGTAATTTCCTGAGTGGGGATGTATTCAGCTTGTGTTTATCTGATCAGAAGTTGCCTTTTCTAGAAATAAAACTTTCTTTTCTTTGCGAGGCTGAACCCACAGTATCTTATTGACAGGAACTGCACACTTAATACAATACAAAAGCTACAAAATTGTGCAGAGTTTGACTTCTTAAAAGTAACATAAATTTTCTACATAACTTTCAGCTGTGCAAAGTACCCGATTTTGTACCTGGCATTAAAACTGCAATGATCAAACTTGTTTCTTTCCTGTGAAAGTTCGGGTTGGTTCTCTGCCAACAGCCAAACCTCACAAGAAAGATTCCCCGCTCCCTCTCCCGGAACGGCAAAAAGCAGCAAGAGAAAATTGAAGCAATATATATATATTTACATATATTAAATTTATATACTAGGCACAACAAGACAGGGACCCCCAAACCACCCCAATAAGGGACAAGGGGAAGGGAAAGGGGAGAGGGAGACAAAATAGGGAAAAATAAGACAAAACAAATATATATACAATCTAAATTCAGAAATTAACTCAGTAAATAACAAATACAATAGTAAATTCACTGCTTTCCTTAGAAAAGCAGATTCTTAACCTTTGCCGCCGGCCCAGGCAAAACAACCCCCAGAGCAGGCCTCGCTGAACACAGATAAGCCAGGCCCAAACACCGGGAGCTCGTCAGCGTGCGAGCCCGAGAAGGAAAAGAAAGCAAAAAAGAGAGCAAGAACACCTCCCCCTTCGGTTTATATACACCTGATTAAGTAAAGAGATGGGATGGAATACTTCCTAGATCTTGACCCTGGTTACCAAGGAAGGCCTACAAAAAACAACCCATCACATTTCCTTAAACTCAAGTTTCATTTGCCTTTTACCTCTCCTAAGCACCTTCTTTTTAACCCACCTGGATTCCCTAAATCTCTTTTCCCTGCTGGCTACACACAGGAAAATTTCTTCCTTGGGATGTAAATAGAAGCTTTCCAAGGCCAATTAGCAACAACTATACAATAGTTGGAAGTCACTGAGAGCATGAAAGAGAAATCTCTTTGTTAACATTGTCAAAAAATGACAAAATATTCCCCAAAAGAAATTACAGAGGGCCCTATTAACCTCTCAGAAAGGAGGGCTGATAAATTTTTGTTTTTAAAATTGACACCATCATGTAATTAATGATCAGAACATGCTGAAAACAATTATCTCTCTAGGCCTTGGAACTCTCTCTGACCTTCTTTAATGGCTCACCATAAGCCAGAAGAGTGTTATTGCTATTTCCCAGATTTCTGTGAAATCCTAAGGTCATGCCTAGCCACAAACCTTATGCCAACAAATGCCATGTGGAAAACTTTAGAATTTAATGCTGAAATGTTTTTAGAATATTTTTAGAAAATACATTTAAATGAAAATGGACTCGATGGTGTGAACTCTTTAAAAAAGAAGTGAGATCAAACATGAAAGGTTGTATAATAAATGTGTTAAATAATAACTGATTTTCAGTGCAGTCTTTGATCCATGTCTTTATAACCCTTTCTGCTAACAGAAAAAAAGGCTAAAAAAGCTATCCTATAACAAAATAATGGATTTAGCAGTCCTTGAAGAAGAAATTTATTTTTTTTCACTCTCAACCAGCAGTATTAAAATTCAATGTCTGGAACAGAGAGTACATCTCTGTTAATGGAACTGACTGCATTCACTAATAGTATTATCTGAAATACTGGAGTAATAAAATTGATATACCCATTTTGCAAACTTAGTAGTTATTTTGCGTGCAATGGGCACTGTTAGAAACCACCTGAAAACACTTTGAAATCAAAAGGATAGTGACGATTTTACAGCAGGATCCTGTAGTTGTGTAGAAAGGGTGCATTTCATGAAAATGCAACCTTTAATGTTGTGCAAGCACACTGCTCCAGGTCCTGAGGACACTTTACACAGTTCAAGCACAATTTATATCAAGGTTCCCAGGTGATTTTGGAGCTTGGCTGCATGATGTACTAAATCTATGCTTCCTCATAAATTACATCTATTTTCTTCACAAAGTGATATGATGACAGGATTAGTGTAACAACTCCAAAATACAGCTTGTGCTCAGTTTAAAAATTGAAGTAACACAGCGAGTTGGGCGAAAAACATTCAAGTGTGTGCTCAGCTAATACCATAGCAGCCAAAATACCTTTTTTAAACATGAGATTTCCTCTTCACTTTCTTCTATAGCCTAACAACTCTATGTCTGCTCAATTTCATACCTGGCAATAGAAAACCAAGTCTCCTAGTCCAAAGCTGGAACAAGTTACAATACTAGCTAAGGGAAGGGTTCCAACAGGTCCAAAGGAAAAATAATGCGGAGTACAAGGGGTGTTTGAGCACCAAAGCTCTCATCGGAAATTGTTTCTGAATTCTTATCCTAAATAAGCCAAAAGCAAAGACGTGGAAGTAGCATGAATACATGTGTGTGTTTAGACACAAAGTTCTTTCTAGAATCTCAAACTGCAATATATAAAAAGTCATCATTTCCCATACAGGAAGTTACAGGAGGTTAATACAGTATTACCAAAAAAGGGCACAGTCTCATCTTGAATACTTGAATTCTGGAATTAAAGGAAAATTAAAGAGTTTTAGAGAGCAGTGCAGCATGAAAGCTGCATGTCATTTCTTGGTAAACTTGGAAGTGGTTGTGGTTGTTACTGGTAAAATTTTTCCAATGTTGAATTCCTAAACATACGCAAATCCTGCCCTTACACTGAGAGAACAATTCCATCACGCATTTTTACCAAAAAAATAGGGGCTTCTGGTAGTTGTTTTATTTTCAACAAAATGATACTGAAACACAAACTGGAAAACTAAGCTGATAACAAAAATATAGAACTTATATTCAGAAAAAACATCCATATAAAACTGGACCTTCTCTCCCTATCATAGTAAACAGGGTTTTTTTTTTTCCTTTAACAGATTAGGCTCTTAGGTTGAAATAGGACTAAAGTAGTATAGAATAGTAGCAAAGTCAATGGCCACCAGAAATATTTTCATGGTTAAAAACAAAAGCAGATGTGCAAAAATCCTAAAATCAATGCAAGGTGATTATCTTTATTAGATCAATGCCATACCATATGTCGGTGTGCTCTCTCTCCTCCCAGGACCACTTGTTCTTCCTTTCTCATATTCATAGCAGTATAAAACTGCATCTTCTTCAACCACATTAAAGCGTTTCCGATACTCCTGGTCAAGGAATGAGTTTGGCGATTCGGATCCCGTATGAACCGGTTTGCCCACTATATGTCTGCCAACATCGTCACAGGGGAGATTTCCCTTTTCATCCCTTTAGTTAAAAGAGAGGTTTTTAATATATTGAGATAAGACATTGATTTTTTTAAACTGTGACTATTTCAATAAACATGGGCCTATGTCAGTATTTCATGCACCAAAACAGATGACATCCACCCACATCAGGATCACACATCATGGATACATATTTATGTGTGTATATGCCAGCTACCTCACACATCTCTGCTTATTCAATTCTTTTACAGACTTATCCATCTCATTGGTTTCACTTGAAAAGAATTGTAGAAATAAACTTGATGTGCAGCTACTCTTTCTTTTTTTATTGTTAGTTTTGGAATCTACCTAGCATTTTGTGATTTAGGGCAGAGGAATAATGTTTACCTCACTGTATTATATTTGCATTTTAAAATACATCATATAGTTCTAAGACATGGCTATAGCGCAAGCATTAGCAAACTCGACCTGGTTCCTTACAAATTAACCCCAGACGAAGAATAACCAGGCAGAGATGATGTACAGACATCTGACACAGTCTTGCACAATCCATTCAGAACTAGAAGTTGTATAGGTACATCCATGCAGTACCAAATATGGTGTGTAGCACCTGCTCATAACCCGCTATCCCAGGACAGTGCTCACTTTGCAGTTTGTGTCAGATCCCCAAGATAATAATTTTTGCTTTCCTGCACCCCTGCCCTACTCTTTGAAAATGTAATTTACTCAAAGGCATCAAACAAGGGAGCAAGTTGTGCTGGGTTAGGAGTCCTCTCTTGCACTAGATGCACCAGGTCTCATCTAGTACCTTCTGGTAGAACTGTGCCTGCAGATGGCTGCAAAATACCTAATCAGACAGCTATTTCTGGGCAGCAAAAGGCATAGGAGGCAGCCAAGAGAGAAACTGGGGCCCCATGCCCTTGCTGGAGTCCTTCTGCCCCTCTGAACTCCCATGGGAGTTCCAAGCTGGCCAGTATGCTGACCCATACTTGCCTTGGCACCTCGAGACTCCATCTGAGGACAAAGCAAAGCCTCCTCATAGGATCCAGGCAGCCAGGAAAGATGAGAAAAAGCCATCCTGGCACAAGGAAGGCAGGGCAGCCTGAGCTGCGAGCGTGGAGTTACATGCAGAGCCACCAGGCTTTGCCACAGCCCTCTGGAGATGAGGGCCTCAGTTCTCACCCACAATGGCATTTGACAAGTCTGAGTAGGCACCTTGTTATGAGCATCACTTCTAGGCAACTGGCACATGGAAAGTGTTGGTCCTTTTTTGTCATGCCATCCATGTGCCACTCATGTCAGCTGTACTGTCTGTGGGTATCATCACCGAGGCAGAATGGTTTTGGGTTTTACAATTTGTATCAAAATATCAAGTCTATTACTCTATTCCAGTAACAAGAGGAGGGCTTTTGTCTGTTTTTTCCCTTTGGAGTGGTAACAACAAATTGAGAAACACAAGCTTGAACAGTTTAATAACACACAAAATAAAGACATGATTTAATACAGTTAATCACAGACAAATGATTGATGAAATGCAAAAACAAACTATATAGAAACACTGTATGACAGATGAAATTAAGTATAGGCCATTAGGATAGCTGATAAAAAAAATTCAAATGTACAAAGCTTAATCTCTCCATAAGATTACAACTCGTATTAATATGTATTATAAGATTTAATCAGAATTGGTCCAAACTACTGCATTATCATCATGATTTAAGAGATGTTATTAATAAATAATCAAAACGCATTTTGGAGATCTCAATTTCTAGAGCAGAACTGAAAAACTCATGAGTAGTGAATGATCACTAAAAATACTTCAAAAAAGAGGATGCATTGTTTATCAAATCAAAGTATTTTTGTGACGGTAAACCTAATCAGAAGCAGCACAAAGTCACTACTTCTTTTAAGATGGCATTGTTTCAGAAGTAACAGGTCTTCACCATATAACTAGTGCATTCAAAGAGAATCAAACCTTAGACTATGCTTTGGTGTTTTTTTTTTCCAATTCTAATGGATTAGAATTACATATTTAGGTATTTACCATCAATTTTCTGAAAACCACGTCCTTAAAATATTTAAATAAACGTAATAGAATACTGTTATCAGGGAGATAAAATATTCAATTCCTGTGAACAAGTCAAGTGTCGTGACTGTTTATATTTAATTAAAAGAAAAAAAAATTGAACTAGAGTATGTATTCTGTTTGTCCATGTCACTCTAAGGAAAACATCAGGATAATTATGTCAGCAAGTACAACTGTGCTATACATGTCACATTTGAAATAAAATGGCTTTCCCCCTCTCCCCCCGCAACAAATAGTAACCAAGCCAGGTACAGATGAGGCAGGGATGAGGAAGGAACACGGGACACAGCTTAAGGCTTCACAAAAGACTTGTGACATCACCATTAAGTGCAAAGTCACTCTTTTGCCCTGGAAGGTTTCTCATATCTCTGAAGAGTAAGAATTTATCATGGAATCACAACTTGTGCTCCCCAGTAGGCAATTTAATTTGCCTTATTCCTCACTCTTGGATAACCCCTTGTCAGTATCAGGTCATACATCATACTAATTGGCTAGAAGAGTTACTGATAAGAAAGTCTAAGAAAAACCCAGCTACAAGAAACTCAGCTACAAGAAAGGACATGCTGCCCATACAACCTTTCCAAGAACTAAGAGACTAAACCTCCCTCGTTTCATTACGGTTATTAGGCAAGGGGACAGATATGAACTCCTTTCCCAGTTACAGATTCCGGGTTTCAGGTAACTTTTGCTTTTCTGAAAAAGGATGAGACTGTTATGGTCAGTTGATTACCCAAAATTTGAGAAAACAGGATACTGAACCTTCTTTTCTAAAGGCTATTGTTGGTTTTACTGAAAAGACTGATTCAGAACATTCTGGATCTGACTCAACATATAACTTAATAATCAGTTTACCTGCAAAATACAGTACTATCAGCCTACTCTGCAGGGCAGGCTGATACATGGGTAGGAACAAAATGGTCAGTTATCTCAAAAATATTTTTTCCATCCAGTTGTACTCTGCAATGATCTTTTCTTACCTTGGAACATAAGGTTCTGTTGGAGGAGGGGGTATGTAGAGATCCTGAAGGGCAGAGCTGTCTCTTTTTGTAGGTGTGCTGATAGTACTGGATGGCGTAGCAACACTGCTTGTAGGACTTCTAGGAATAAGAGGCTGGTTCAAAAGAGAAGGAGAAATAATCAAGATTATATATTACACATTTTACTTGAAAAAGCCATAAACAGACTATAATTCAGAAAAACTAAAGAAATAGTTAGCATTTCTCATGTTTTGTGTGCTCTTCAACTGACTAAAAATCACTTATACTAAGGAGACAGATCTATGAATGCACATGCATTGTGCTTACAAAATTCACTCCTCTGATTACATCTTTTTCCCTTCAGCACAGCAAGATTATTGTCAATGCCCATAAAAACAGTGATCAGTAGAACTACTGCTGAAATCTTAACGAGTAAATAACATACAGAATCCAGTTAATTCCTTAATTAAACTAACACTGTAAAGAAAAAGTGTAGTGTTTACAGTAAAAGGTGCATAAGTAGGCATTAAATTGAATGTCAAGTCCCCCCATCTGCTCTACAGCTTAAGAATTAACTGTAAAAGCTTCAGTTTATGCCTGCAGATGCTGTTAAATCAGGTACTGCATCCTCAGAGCACACACACTATGAGACTGAATCTACTGGAGATTATTATTATTCATCATTCCTCTGGGCACACTCCTCACAAAATAACATTTACTCACAGGTAAATAAATAGTACCCTGCTTGCAAAATTATCATGCATTCTAGCTATCATTCCAGTCCAAACAGGATCCTTCCTCTTAACCACATCTCTCTATCTCATGAATTAGGCACACCTTTTTCTTCCTTGGTTTAACTAACTTTACTAAATCACTGTAGGACTGAAAATTATAGCAAGATTTTCTAACAGTCTCTACACGGATGCAGAAAAACTAAATGAGAAGAAAACTTTTATTGCTGTAGTCTACTTAAAGACATGGCTGCCTAGTAATGAAAGCCTTATGTGGCTTGGTTTGTGACAGCTAAATTCAAGCAAAAGAAAAAGAAAACCAGCAAAACAGCAAGTACAAGAACACCTTCTTAAACCCTAAAATTAATCTAGTATTAAACAATGCTAAGTTTTGCTTAGAAAGAGTTGTTTTCCTCCCTATCTTTTTGGAAGTTAACTCCTTGAAGAAAGGAGTGCTGGGATTGAAGAGAGTTCACTATACATATAATTTATGATCTTAGTAACTACTGGAGGATACAAACATTTCACATTGTATTGACAGCAGAGAAGCCCTAAATGCTGACTGAATGGGTGCATAGAAAGATCCTTCTCCCAGAACTATTAACAATACTTTATGACAGACCAAAAGGGTATTCTTAGGCAGAATAATCAGTTCTCATTTTCTAGATATTACTCTTGACACTGTAGCATTATGCTTATACTGCAGAAAACCCCAAGAGTTTAACAGCAGGAACTTTCTCAAAATGTTGGCCTTTCATAAGCCAGCAATAAGCCATTCAAATTTATGCTTATCAAGCAAAGTCCTCACCACTGTGCTACTGTTTTCCAATCTGTATGTAGGAACAATGAATATTGCTTAGGAAACGTCATCCTTTAGCCAGTTACTGCCTTGTTTTAGGAACAAAGCTGCGTTAGATGTTATTTATCTCAAACATAATAAAATCTTCTTATTAACACTTTGCAAGCCCACCTATAAAGCAACGGCCATAAACTGACACAAGTCTTCTCTTTTTCAATGTTTGAAAACTGTATCCTATAAATAGTGATACTGCTTAATTCTTTCCTTGCTCATTAAAGTTAACATGAGTATTCTATAGCCAGGCCAAGGAAAGACTGCCAGTATTTACAGGAAGAGAGGGAGAAAGACACACACACAAAACCAGACGGGTAGAAGACTTTACAACCACTAAAAACAAGACACAAGTCTGCAAAAGTAAGACTAAATTTGATGGTAAAACAGGGTAAAAAAAAAAACAACCCAACCCAAACTCATAGAAAATACCCTAGACTCACCCCTGATCCCCACCTTTCAGAGAGACAAAAATCTTATCCTTTAAATTTTCATCTGTGACACTGTAGCCATAGATGTTTTTGAACCGCTCACTAACACAACACTGGTTATTACCTTTCTGATACCTTGCACTTCCTACGACAAGTACACTTTGTGGCTTGCTGAGCAGTTTGTTGAATTAATTTTCGTGGTAAGCCAAAAGAATTTTGTGACCTAGATCCTGTTTACACTTGTTAAACCCAAGCTGTTTGCTCATGCCTCATACCAGCAGGAACACTGAGAGGAAAACAACTGGGCAGGGGTTTGCTCTTCTCTACTTACAGGAAGAAAATAACCCTTTAGTTTACCTACATGAATAGATGGATAAGAGGAAAGGCAGCCCTAGAAACCAGACTGGTGGCAGTCAATAGGTGTTTATGGTTTGTCATGTAAGGAATATCATGCTCAAGCTTAACAGTGATCTGAACTTACAAGGGGCTGATGTGCCTCTGGTGGTCCTGACCAGCTGCTGCAGGGCTACAGGACACAGGTAACAAATTCCCCTTGTGTTACAGTCTGAAATACCTGGCTGTAATTATTTAAATACTAATGGTATTGGCCCAATTTCTGGGAAAAAAAACCCCAAATTTGCTAAAGTAGGAGGATTTGGTTTTGTATAATACACAGTCCCAACATACAGGTCAATTGGTCCTCCACACAATTTGCTAGTTGATGCTGTTTGGGTTTGTAGATCTTTGAAAAATGCATATTTTGGTTTATCTTTTGGCACAGGAAAGTGGTTAAAACAGTGAGTGCAACAGGAAGAAAATATATTTGGTCTAACATAGAAAACCACAAGCCATCCAGCTTACTGAAGGTAACTGTTCCCATGTCAGCCTCTTTCAGAGGTGAAAATACAGTGTAATTGGTGAGAGTCTGAATGGCAATATGGGTACATCTTCCCAGGGCACCTGGTGGTCCCAAGGGTATAGAAATTGTAATACAATCTAGTACAAGTGGAAGGACAATCCTGTAGGATTTATCCAAAACATTCTCATGTATTTTCCAAATTTCTTTTGTGTTGCCAAACTCAACTCTCTGCTTATTTCCACAGAAACAGAAAAGCTGTCTAACTGGAAGAAAAAGGGAAGTCCAAATTTAAAAATTGGTCACCACTTTTTCTCAAAAAGGTGTATTTATTATGAATTCACCAGTAAATCAGTAGCTCAGTAAGAATTTCTATATGGTAAAAGCATTCAAATGGTTTCTCCTCAGCACATTGAGTACACTGTTGTAACTACTACCTTGTGCTGTAGGATTTTAGCTTTCATTTTTATAAAGAATTAAAAGTCTTCAGACTCCCCTGGTTGAAAAGACAGCCTTCGGAACAAGGTCTGCAGGTATGGGGCATCTACATGGCATTTTGCATTCAAATTTAGAGACCTTGATGTTCACTTCAAGTCAGTCTGGTCACCTACAAGTAAAGCAGCTCATGTAGCTCTCTGGTTCAATGGCAGCCACTCAGTGCAGGCACATTGAAAACTGCATGGAACTCCATTCAAGCATTTTTCAATCAGATGCCTTGGAGATCAGTGATATCACTGAGTTAATTCTCTTCCAAGGAGTAAAGATTTTCCTCCTGCAGTTCATTTTGGCAGGCTGGTCAGGGCAAGGGGGATTGCTGAAGCAGCAATAAAACTAAAAATTTTTCAGGTCCAAGGAGTTAAATATTTGACCCACGGGAATAACCTGACAGAGAAAGTTTAGAAGTTACAGATTAAAATTGGAGTAACTTAGGAAATGTTCTGCAAATGACCCTTAACCCACAATGACAGACAAAAAAAAATATTTCAATACATTTTGGAGTACTATTTCTCAAACATTTTGAATGCACCATACTCCTTCAGGATCAAGAATCTTTATGGAGCCTTTCCTAAATGATCAGATGGCCAGGGAACAGGTGACCAACTGTCTCTCCTTACAGCAGCTCAAGTTTCTCTCATGCAGGGAAATAGGAAACCCCTGGAAGTACTGACTGATAGCACAGAGACACCCAAGTCCTCTCTCCCCAAGAAGCTGTTCTGGCCCTGGTTAGCTCTGCCCTGCAGTTCCCACCTCCCTCTTGCTACTGGGACCTGTTGCTGCTTTTCCCATCATCAATCCAAAAAGAACTGACAGGGTGTCCCCAGTGAGTCAGCATATTATTTTTGCTTTTTCTCCCTAAACAATGAATGTAATTAATATTTAATAAATACTATATAAAATTCTTTTTAATGTTTTTAAAACTCTTTGAACCTTTCATTAACTCCCTTGGAAGCTGCAATATATAGTTTGAGAAACATTGCTCCAGGAAGACATACAGTTTTTCAAAATATAAGCAAAAACAATACAAAATTTTAAATTCTATTATCTTTATACAGTATTTGCATCAGTAAATAGAATTTACTGCCAATAAATTTTTCATATTGGATCAAGGTTATGGTAATTCATTGAACAAAATGGTTCCAATAAAATAAACTTTTCATAAGAACAACCATGACATGAAGTAATGAAATACTGTAACTAATTCAGCCATAATCCATTTTAACAGTGCTGCAAAGAATGCCCAGTTCCCATGTAGTTGAAAAATAACTAACTTAAGAACAAAGAAGTTAGTATTTTATCCAAATGTAATGATTAAAAAGTGTAGGATCATTAATTCTAATCACAAATGATGATTATAGCAGTCTCTAGATAAATGAAGGAAGCAATATAATCAAGTAAGGAAATACACTAAATAAAAATAATAAAAGTAACATTTTCTTTCAAACAAAGGACTGTTGTTATTGTTGCAGTTGCTTCTTAGGAGACTGAAAAGCTGGATGTATCACAGTGGTAATACGATGCATACCTAATCCAAAACAAACTGTTAAAAAAACTACAGATACTGAGCTGTGGGTGATTTTGTAGCGGTACAATTTAATCAAATACAAAACAGTACATGAACTATTTGGATATACAAAAGGTGACATTTAAATAGGCTTAGTGAAGGAAGGGTCAGAAGGTTTTTTTTCCCAGGTCAACACACAAGATGTGGCTGGCAGCTGGACCTGCCCCCAGCCTCTCTGAGATGAGGAAGAGCCTTTTCACTCATCCCAGCGGGTGTGGTCTGAATTAACCGAAGCATGGCACATGTCGCTCTAGCACTCCTTTTCTGTATGATAAAGAAACTGCATGAAGAGTCTTCCACACCGTAGTAAAGTCCACTTTCTTTTTCACTAATTAACAAAGCGTTTGCCAGAAGGCAAAGGAGAACTTTGCAGGTAGGTTCTTGCCAGCGGGATGATAGTGACTTACACAAAATTTCATATGCTCCGAGAATCTTCTCCGTTGAACTTTCCACCCTTGTTCAAAGAGCACTTCAGGGAGCCTCCCTTTGAAACCTCCCCAAAATAACACAAAGTGGAAAGGAGAAATAAAACAGACAATCTAGAGTAGAGGATATTTATTTCAGTTAGGTTTTAAACCAGACAATAATTTGAAGAGTTCAGAGATAAAGTCACCTCTATGTCAAGTAAGAAAAATAAAAAAAAAAAAAAAGAAGGTTAAAATTAATTTGTTTGTTTGCCACATTCAGGATCAGTCAGAAATACAAACATTGTAAACTGAAATATCATTCTAAGGTCTCACACAATGGATCAGAGTATCAAAACAAGTAACTGAAAGACAAATTTAGTAAGGTTTGTTTTGCAGGCGTAACATCTTAATATTTATGGTACAATACCATATTAATGAATACTTTCAATTGCAAAAGGCAACCACTAAATTCCCCAAGGCCACAGCTGCCTTATTCAAATGTTATGAAAGCAATAATGAAAAATACAGGCTGAAAAATCCCTTAACTTCATAAATTTGGACATGATTCCAAAATGCATCATGAGAGAACCTTGATTATCAGTAAGAGGTTCGATACTTATGGATATTAAAACAGACAATTAACTGACTGAAAACAGAAAAAAAAACCCAAACAAACAGCACTTTCTTTAATCAGGACACAAGCAGGGTGGGGTGGGGGGGAATAACAACAAAAAACCAAGGAGTTTTTAATTTCTGTAGTGATGGACCTTAGAGCTGAAATTAATGCATTTATAAATACAAACTCATTATGTAATGATGCATACTATACCCACGGGCTAATTGTATTATTTTACTGTACATCAAGCCATTCAATATAATTTTCAGGACTGCTGCATGAGATCCATAATTCTTCTTCTTTCTTTTCCCTAACCTTTCACATTTATTCTAAGAATATGTGAAAAGAATGAATATACCACATTTCTATTAAAAAGAAAAAAAAAAAAAAAGGCACCAAGAATTAATCAATAATTATGTAGCCTTCATTTAACTCCTAATTCATGGCAACACTGCAATGTAAAGGCAGAGCTATTCAAAGTAAACAACTGAACATTCTAAGAATCATTTGTGACAATTAAAAAGCAGTTAATACATGAATGATCTAAAAGTTTTTTCCAGATATGGTGGCCACAAATGTTTGGTTGGCATGTGACTAATCTAGATCACTAATAGTGGACAGAAAGCTCTTAAAACTTTCATATCAGAGTGTATAATTTAACTTCTAGGATGCCCTGTCACTCACACATGACATTGCTTGATCCCCTGCTAGCAATTGCATATTGCCTGACTGGATGACACAAGCACTTTCCCAGCTTACAGGCTTGTTTAGTACCTCTCCATTAAGTCTAGTTTGTCATGTAGGTGCAACTGGCAAATTTCATGTTCTTATATGTCTAAACAAGCAGAATGCAATTCACCAATAATGCCTCAACATTATTCACTTTAAGCCAAAATTAAGTTTTGAAGGTTCTCAATTACAACATCACAATGTAAATTTCATGTAAACAAGTCTCCTAAATTAATTCATTGAAATATTTACCTTCTACATCCATGGCACCAGCTGTTAAACATATTCATTGGTGGGATGCATACAAAACCTGAAGTCTCTGCTTTTATGTGAGCCTCCTTACATTAGGGCAAATTTCCACCTTCCCACCTTACTCATCACAGTATGATTAGGATGTGACACCACATTTTCCTGTGTTCAATCTATTTGCAGAACCAAAAAAACCACAGCAGTCATTTTGCTGCTCCTAATTCCCATTTTATCAGAATTTCATCCCCATATCTCATTCTACAATCTTCTGAATATTTTGCTCATATTTTGCACTTGAACAGAATTATTACTGAGTCATAATGTCGTTATAGCTTGTGTCTGCTGAATAATACATACGGTTCAATTAACTTAACTCTGGCATGGCAGCACAGTTGTAATGTTCTCAATTATTTCAAGACATCCTGATATAGAAAAACAAGTTATCATAACCTCCCCTGCTTGCAAAGGTGACGTAAGTCCTGCTTTCTCTTATATTTTTTTGCTGTTTGCTATCGCTTTCCCCCTCTCCTCTCACATTACCTCCCAAGTTCCTAATAAAGAATGGTCCCTTTATGTGAATCAGGGACATAAGAAATTTCACACCAGTCAGAGGGTCAAATTCCAATTGCCAAACTTATAGCTTTTCTGAAGACTTTTTTTCCAGAAACTTTGTTAAATAAACCTAACTACTTCATATTTTTACAGCTATAAAATTACACTGCACTCAGTGCTTTTGCTGCTTGCTATTGATAATCCGTACAGTACCAATTTCACACTTGGGCTACATTTAAACTTTAACATCAGCTGACTTTAACATCTGTTCAACTCTGATCTCCATAAATCAACAACAGAAATTTCCACATTATGCAACTTCTGAAGTTTGTCTGCACTTCACCCTGGAGCTTTGTCCACGCTCCACCTAGTTAAGACAACTGTTGTTTCTCACACTAAAATCATAAATTACAACAGACACACATATGCCCACTGCACACATAAGCCCTGATTGAGGTTCTGGCCTTTTCCTGCTGTCATGTTTGATAAAATCAGAACAATATCATCGTGATACCAGAATTATATCTGTAATGTTTAACAGTATCTCTATTTGTACGCATATTAGCTTGGAAAATATTCACAGTTTTCATGCTATCAGCAAGAAAACCCCACACCAAAACCAATAATCCCATTACCCCCGACTTCCCAAGTCTGTAAGATTACAGAAAAGCTCTATTTAGGGTCAGTGTCATCCAATACAGATAATCTACATTCAAGCTGGCTGTCCAGATCCCCTTCATCATGAAATGCAGAGAAAGAGGCACGTGCAGGGTTGAATTCACTGTATCTAAGGTAGATCAGTCTAAAATAGGCTGAGATGAATGAACCAGGAACTGCTAATGTGAATCTGCTGGCCAAAGGGAGTGAAAATGAGAAACCTGAATGACAGATATGTAGATATGTCCATAGTAGATACCTGAAGTTAGATCAGTTGAGTAACACCCTATTACCTGTCAGAAACTTCTCCTGTGGGGTCTTCAGCATAATTATTCTAGTGGCAAATGATAATGTGAAGCAAAAAGGAGCATTTAGGATAATGGCCCAATTCACCCAAAGAAACACCAAACTCACCTAAACAGGACTTAGACTGAAAGCATTTGACCCCCTCTAAAGCAATGATGTGCATTTTACATTTTTACTTATATTCTCACCAAAGCTATCATAAAAGTGCAGCCTTCAAGTATGGACATTCATGCACTCATGTCATGCATATAGATTTGCAATTTTATGTTCAGACACTAATAAGATATTTCTGGTTGAAAGTTTTTGTCACATGTCCAGTCAGGTCTTTATATCTGAAAGACTGAGACATCTCAATAATTTTTAAACTTACTCTGTTTCAAAGACTATGATGTATTTAACCATTACAAAACATAGATATATATGTATGCATATATATATGTGTGTGTTTGTGTGTGTGTGTGTGTATATATATATATATATATATACACACATATTTAAAAGTTCTTCATAGCATTAGTTTCTTTTAGGTATATCTTAACATTTTAAATGGCAAAGACCACAGCTAATGACAGTGGCATTTCCATATACCATTTTCCTTTTGTCCAAACTTTGCAGAAGTCTTCTCTCTTTCAAATGTACTTAATTTTTAATTAGAGTTTTTACTGTGGAAATAAAAACAATCCCAAAGAATTTTCTTCATGCAAAGAAAATAAACTTCTAAACATTACTCTATCTGAACTGAATGGAAAAACAGATTATTTGGTGGTTCCATCTGTTGGTTCCATGACTTCAGTCTGAACATAACTTTTATTTCCTAGAGTAATCCATCACAGTGACATTTCATCCTAGAGTTAAACATGAAAGCTTTAATGAAACCATTCCATGGTTTTCAGCACATTGCAGGCTTACTAAAATTAGGTGCCCAGCCAGACATCCTGAGCTACGCCTCCTTATGTGCAAAGCTTTGGTCTCAAGGACAACTTTGACACAAATACATGTTTATTTACATGAGGAAATTCGATGGTCAAGCTCTTTATCAAATACAATCACCTTACGAACTCCTATAACTCAGTGATCAAACTGAGATCTCAAACAGTTTTCTCCCCTCTTTTTTTTTTTTTTTTTTTGAGGTTATATTGTACTGAGACCTTCACAAGAAATCAAACTAAAATTTACCAATTTGTGAATCATGCTTGTTTTCCCTTAGCCAGAAAAATTATCCGAGGCTACTTTTCTGCACTCTGAACACTGGGATGATTACTTCTTAACTTTGAAAAGTTCTAACAGGTTTAATTTCAATTAAGCCTATGAGAAGAAACTGCAGAGAAATAATTTCAGAAACAATTTTCCAAAGCATACAAGAGTAAATCCATATGCTGCTGAGGATGAAGCACAATAAAGCATCACTGAGATAATCTATAGTTAAAATGATGGTGTATGACTTATGATTAAGCTTCATTACCTGCAGAGCAAGGGGCTTCCATCTCATATTTTTCAGTAAAGCTGGTGCTGAGGTAAGCATGCTCTGAGGTCGCTTTTTCAAAGTTAAGATAACACCACTCGGATCCTCTCGTAGTGCATTCACCAAATTTTTCAACTGCCACCCCACCTGGTAACCAGTAAAATCATCACAATAAAATTGAGGTACAGTATTCAATATGTAATGTTCCCTTTTTAAATAAGATTAGTAAAATAACATAATAGGAGTGTATATATATATATATATATATTAAAGGAGATTAACTCTAGAAATGTCAAAAATTAATTACTGCATAAAAACCATGTAAACTAAAATAATTATTATAATGCATTAAGATGTATATGCATCATTTCATGTTGTAGAATTAATAAACTACTGTTAGTTCACTGCAAATGCACAATTAAATCTCAAGGTGTTTTCAAACTTAGCTCTGGTAAATAGACTTTAGAGACTAGAAAGGTAAAAAGCCCTGGCTTCTGCATTGACAGTTCATTTCAAAACTGAGCATTTTGTACTTCATTTTTACTATTTAAAGCCCACTAACCACATGTAGTCATACACTACTACTCCTAGCAGCTTATGCAAGCACAAACCAGTTCAGGAAAATCTTCTACTGTTCACACTGCGATAAAAGTAAAGTCAGAAAGAAAAGGCCTTTTTTTAAAATAGGACTTCTTTCAGGAGGATTTCAGAAACAAATACATTAAATCAATGACAGAAATTTAGTCCAGTCAGTGCTTGAATATCAGCCCAAACTAAAATTTTCCTAATTTAATTACAGCATTTTGAAATATTCTAAAATTAAAAACTTGACTAACATGGAAAGTAACAAGTCTTTATAAATGCAGGATAAAACTTTCTGAGTAATTTACTTTGCATTTTTGAAAAAAAAAACCCTTCAAATATTAAAACATTACAACTCATGACAATGGTTTTAGTCTGAATAATGCCTGATTACTATGTATCTATTGTGAAATGCTTTAAGATGTTAAATCCCTCCATTTTCAAGTTTGGCACTTAAATTTGCAATACATAGAATCATACATCTCATGAAAATCCTGGCCTGTAGAGTCAGAAAGTGATTATTCCTGTAAACTTGACATCTTTCTACCTTTTTTTTTTCTCTCTCCCTTTTTAAATAAACAAGTAAATTTTCCTGATGTGTAAAGGATCCCAGTTACAAATATTTTCTGATTTTCACTGCTTTTACAGGAACAACATTAGGAAGAAAATTACTCAACTGAGAAGTGAGACAAAAATCTAGAACTCTGAAGTGATAAGGTAACAGTATCATAAAAAGGTTACTTTATATCATGGCAATAAATTTGAAGAATCAATGTGAACAAAGAGTGCAGATGGTTCGTATCATTGGCATAGTGCAATATGACACAAATATATATTTGTTACCTATACTTAAGCATGATAATGACACATAGGTTGCTGCTACTTACTTTTTACCTTATTCCCTATTACACTGAGCCTCACCTTGTTTAATACCACTTATTTTAAGAACTGATATCCCCATATGAGCATGACACTCAAGCCAACACTAATGCTTACCAACAACCCTGAATCAGACATGGCTCAAACCTCATCACTCTTTCCTCAGCTCCTGCGAACCGACCTCTCCTGTTTTCACCACAGCAAAGTTCATTATATTCAGCATGCACTTCTACAGCAATACTATTGTATGCAAAGAAAAAGGGTACTGACAACATGCATCTTTATAGAATATTTTTCAGCTTCCAGAGAAGACTTTCAAGCATGCTGAAATTCTTATTTTCAGTCCAATGCTAAGCATGTGGCTATCATGCTTTGACGGAAAGGAAACATCAGCATAATCAACTCCAGCTCAATTCCCACATCCTGGTGAAGTCTCCACTGTGTTTCTATGGTACCTATATGAAGTATCTCTGAGTCCAAGTTTTGTGTCTTAACATTATGATTTGATTAAAAACATATCTTGCTATTCACAATACTGTTTTCTTATTTTTAGACTGCCACCACTGCTTAGAAGCAATATATTCTCCACAGTTACATAAGGTCACTGTGGGCATATGCAAGGTTTCATTTGCTACCCAAAAGAAGGAATTAAAGCCTAACAGTTTATGTAAGGTATCTCTGTACATAAGCTACTGTACACTGTAATTCCCTAATGTAACAGGAATCCTTCTGCTGAATAAAGCAGCACAGGGAGCCTGGAGGAGAACATGATTTGGCCTCAATTAGGAAGTCAGGATGTAAAATTCTTCTGATTTAAGTGGTAGGATGCTGCATTGAGATGTGCTTTAAAACCATCTGTTTCCTTGCTGAAACAGGCCGAGTAATATAAATAAAATGGGGGCTTTTTCGGTTATGCTAGCATTTTAAAAATTATTTTAAATGCACTTTCATACTTTTCAGAGATAAAGTGTATCTTGTATTTGAAATATGCCTTACACTGCAATAAACGGGAGATTATCCAGTCTATGCGAGTTAGGGGGATTAAAGAAAAAAAAACCACTTCAAAGCACTAAATCTGATGTATTTATTTTAGAAGCTCATGAATAAAAACAATTCAGCTTAATTTTTCACAGGGAAATTCTAAGTTTACTATAAATTCCAAATGAAGTTCATCTTCTCCTTTTACTTAGTTCCCTGACAGAAGTTTTCTGGCTGTTCAGACAGGCCTTGAAGGCTTCTAATAATTTGAACAGACATTATTAAATTGGTCTAAGATGAACAAGTCACAAAAGAGGCAGTCAACAATAAATTGAAGGAAATCAATGTCCACATAGGAGGCATGCTTTTCAGTTCTGACATAGTTCAGATCCTATCAAAAGTCATCTTGACACAGACAAAACAGAAGCAATTTTATTTGAGGAGATCAGGTTGGAAAGAGGAAAAGTCAGTGACCATATCTGGCATTGAAAACTGTTTTCCAGAAATTCACTTTAGTGATATGTTATCTACATTTTCTTTTAAGTGTGATTTGATTTTATTCTATCAAAGACCCCCTTCCTTGTTACCACCACGGTTATCCATTTTCAACTTCTAATAATCAAGTTTTTGGGCAGGGCCTTCAGAGTCCCTATCGTATCTTTTTATGCTGCCCACACACTGCAAAAAGGGGCAGTAATAAGAAAGTTTCATTACTGGTTTGAAAATTCAATAGATATGTAATAGGACTGTAATTAGCAGACAACTTTACTTATAATAAAATAGCCTGAGCAATTAATTTTGAGAACAGTGCACTATGCTGACCTGGTGCCCTTTTTTAAAGACCAAGGAAGTTGCTGTTGTTTGCTTTAAAATAAATTTGCACTGTTAAACCAGTGTCATCTAGAAGCAGCAAGCAGGAGAGGTCTCTTTGGTGGCAGCCTAAGCCCAGCATTGGGTTTTGGTGCCCAGTGCCTGAATCACCGGCTGCCAGCACAGCTCTTGGCCAAGTGCAGGGAAGGACAAGGAGAGCCAAGGGCAGCCCACAGGGTCCCTGAGGGGTTGTGCTGAGCTATTTCTGCCAAGGAGATTACAGCACCCTTGCTGGAGGAGTCTACCACCAAGATAAAGGAGGGATAGAAGGGGTAGCCCACATCTGTGTCACCTAAGGACCGAAAGCCCAAGGCCAGATAAACGAGGCTGCTGGGGGTGGCATGGGAGGGACACCACTATCCCAAAGGGGAGGGCAATACTCTGCATGAAGAGAGGCAAGCCTGTAGACAGGATGCTTACAACATCACCATCAGGCCACCTCCAAATGTCTCATTCATCCCACCACTGCATGCCCAGAGGTTGTGGCCAGGCTGGGAAGCCTCACCAGAGCCACTCAGGGCCACCCAGGCTGCTTCAGGAGGACAAGATGGGCATACAGGAACCCTGTGCAGCTACACCCAGCTCTGACACATCCGCCTCATCCCCCCTGCCAAACACCCATCATCCAAGCCACAGAAAGCTTTAGCAGGGGGCGCTATCAGAGGTCTCCCATCTACCACCTGGGAAATGAAGATTCCTCCAGGCAAGTTGAGATCCCAATGTTTCTTTGGCTTGCAGCAAGAACATCTGGATGATAATATCACAACAGCCTGAAATTAAACTTTTATTTTAAATTCCTATTCTAAATTGCCAAGAACTTCAACTTTTTAAATAATTAAAAGTTACTCTTCAATAATTACTTTTCCTCCCACATAAATCTATTGCCCCCTTTTTGACAAGCTTAGAAAATTGGTAGCAATATTCCCTTTTTCTGAAAGTAAGCATGACCGTTCATTGATTATTTTTTTTTCACACAGCCACACTCATGACAGTATTCCCAAAGTCCTGTGCTCATTCCTGGTTACTGCTGTATGCTATGATCCAGAGAGGAGCTCTGTGAAATATTAACACGTAGGCAGCGCAAATAGAATGGGATGGATCTAAACCAAGCATTTTTAGAATGCTATGAAATAACCTACAGTCTGAAAAATCTAGAACTTGTATCCTCAAAGAAACCATGGAACAGCTGCAGCACTTAAAAGCAGTGTGAAAATATGATACACATTGAAACTACATCATTGAGTGGGTGGAATAACAGTCAAATGGTAACCAGAACAGAGTCCATACTTTTACAGGACTATTCCTAATGAAAGCTTTCTGCTTCCATGAAAAGAAAACAGTTATTTTTCTTCCCCTATTAGTCTAATTCTTTCCTGACTTGCAGATTTGGAGAAGGGAAAAAGTAGTAATATCTCCACACTTTTGAAGGCAAAATAATATCTTCCTGCTAAATATAACCTGCAAATCCATGTGCTATTTTCTAGCTAAGCAAATAGGCAAAATCCACTCTAGTGTTTAATTTTAAAAACTTAGTGGATTGGGTAGATAATTTTGATTATTCGTTCAATGTTGCCTGTAATTAGCTGCATGCATCCAGAATGCTTTTACTTATCAACTATTTCAAGCTTTCACTCATTTTTCAGTTAAAAAACATAAATGATTTCTAGGAGGGAAAGCGTATTCACCTTAAGAAATGGGTGCTTTTTAAAGAACTTCCATATCTAACACATCCTTCATTTTATTAAAAGAATTAGTGCATAAGTGTATAAGGAAAAAAACAAAAAAACCAACACTGCACTTCAAATAACAATCAAACAGCATGTTGTTAAGCAAGTCAGAATCTGACAAGAAATTTAACAGCATCATGCTGTTAAATTAACAGATTGATTTCCATGAGCCCTGGCCAGAAATGAGGATGGTCAGCTGGCAGCACCACGAAACAAACATGTTGTTAGCAAGGATCTTCTTCCCTCCCCCCCAGCTGCAGATGCCTGAAAATGTTAAAAATTAATGGAAAGCCATAGGTGTTCTGTCTCCAGAAAATATTACTGGGTGAGGAAACCCCAGAAGAATGTTTACAACATGGACTACTGCAGAGATGAAAGTTGCATCGGGAAGCAGTAGGGGAAGCAGTGTCTGGAGAGCAGTATATGCCTTTTCAGGAATTTATCCAGGTTCTTAAGCTGGTAGGATAATAGCATCCATGCTTGCATAATGGTTTTCTCCCAAAGAGGAGAGGTTAATAATATTGTGATTGCATAGGCTGCAATTCTAATTAAAGAGTATCTTGGCTATTATTTAAATAAATTCAAATTTTATTCAATGCTAAAGTCAATTCTGTACATCATTAAAATATCACTGATAGCACTGCACTGTACCACTGTCCAAAGTCACAACAATACAGTTTAAATGTAAAGTACATTGAAGAAAACCACATCTTTTACTTGAGAAGTTCCTGGTGTTTTACTAAAACTTCTGCTTACTACTATCAAACTATGAATTAAGTGGTTTCTATATTCACTTTTGTCCATGTAAACTAAAAATCACAATTAAGACACCTTCCCAGTTAGGATCCAAACTAGAGAGTTGAGTGCAGAAATCACTGTCTCTCATTAAGCTGCCCTAAACACATTTCCCTGTCAGAAAGCGTACCTGATTCAGGGCATAACTTCTGACTGATTTTACTACCTTGCTCCTTTCAGTTATTTGCACAGCTCAGTACCACCATAATTCAACAAATTTCACGATGCTAATAATATGATTACAGAGCACCTCAGTAAAGGAGAGAAGCATCTGTATTGTCCATGGGGAAGGAAACTGAAATTTGATTTATCCAGGAACACAGGATCAGTTCCATATTGAAGCTTGTACACTATTTAATAACAATGCCTACTTTTCACTTTGTACTGACAGAATCAACCCTCAGCTCAGAGTTAACATATTGTTTTACTTTTGAGTCATTGTTAGTAACATCCCAGAACAAATAAATGGGCATATCTGTTGGATCTTCAAAGACTCCAACTTTATGGGTTTGATTATATCCTATTTTACAGACACAAAGGTCAGTGACTAGGTACAATTTTTGAAGAAAAAGTGCCTCATTTCCCTGTTTCAGGGTATGGCTCTAAAAATGGGGTTGATTTCAGTTCACTCAGTACCTCTTAAATCTGAAACATTCTCTCTCACTTGGGTACCTGCAGTGACTGTCTGTCTCCAGCGTGGTGTCTGTAAGACATCTGTCTCTTCAACCAGGAGTACAGATAACCAGAAAAGACAGGTACTGGCAATTTGGAAGGTCTTAATTCAACCTTCCATCCACGTGCAGAACATGGGTCTCAGCATTCTTTATCCTCAGAGGGACTAAACTCAAGCATTTAAAATGCTAGGTGGGTGTCTCAAGCACCCAGAAGTGCCTTCCCTGAAGGCACAGCATTGTGATGATGGGACTATGCCAGCACAAACCCCAGTCACACAGCGGGCAAGAAACCACTAGATCCTTGCAATTGGATCAGGGAAATGAGGGTTCTGGTCCCAGCCCTCAGTGACCATAGTGTTGAGTAATATAAAGATAGGGGTCTGAGAGCCACATTGTGATAAGAGGTCCTACCTCTTCTTCAGCAAGGGCACAGACATTACACTGCTATGAACAGAAGTGCTGCCACCAGAGTTCTCACTTGGCCTCACTTTCAGGAGCTTTCAGGGAACTTATGGAGAGGCTGGGTGCCTGTCCATTCGAGCAGGGCCTCCTAGCAAGGGACACACCTCCACAGCCTAAGAAGAGGCATTTCAGCATCCTTGCGTGGCCACAGATGAGTGCTAAGAAAACTCAAATGCTGATAAATGTCTAAGCAGTCCCAGCGAGTGGGTGGTACGAGCTGAAGGCTCAGGCAGGACTCAAGCAGATTGGATTGCATTCTGGTTTCTCCTAGATTAAGCTGCAGTATGGATGTAGGTGGCCCCATACTTCCTCGGGAGAGAGGAATAGCCAAGTTCTCCATATTTCACATGGCATAAGGAACGTGCTCCTTGGGAGCAATCCTGCAGTATTAACCTACCACACAATGGGAATTTGAGCCATGTGTGTGTGTGCATTGCACAGTCTCATATTTAAATTCCCCAAATGCTTGTCCTGGAATTAAAATAATAAATACTCATAAATATGCACGCATACACACGTATATAAATAATTTTGTTTCGGATTAGATTTACATTGTTGCAACTTAGTATTCTAGAATGACTCCAGTGAATCAGTAATTCCAAAAGCCTTTGAGCCCCCTCTTTTCAGTGTATAAATAAACTACTTGAGATCTCCAGCTGCCCTGCAGCTAAACAGTGCTGCTACCCTTGAAACAGATGTTTCTTGAGTCTGGATGCCTATAGTGAAAATAAATTAATGTGTGTACAAAGAAATTGTAAAAAGAAAAATCCTTAAGGTCATTAATGACACAGGAAATTGAAAAAAAATAATCCAAATCAAAAAAAAACCCCTTTCACTGAGCTGCAAACGTATGTAGTATCACTTAGCTAAAGGAAGAAGAGGGATAGGGAGTTAAAAGAAACTGTCATAACAGAGCAGTAATTATTTAGTCATGAGAGATCTTTTCTTTTTTGTTCCATTTTACTGCTATTAAAATAATCAGCCATAAACTATATACTGCATTCAAGCCACTGAGTTGTTTTAAGCCAGTACCGAGGGGTTTTTTTTAAATAAAAATTTACATATTCAGAGTACATCTACTCAAGTAATAGACTTTCTTTGCTTTAATTTTTCATCCCACATGACACAGCATTAATTTGCTTTTCTTACTGTTTTGATCTACTTTTACAACAACTATTGCTGTCTTACACTGCCTTACAATTACCTCCTAATTTCATCAGAATAAAACAAGGGATTATGCAACAGAAGATCAGGCTGGAACCTGAAGATCAGCTGTGCCATTTACACAGCTGCTCCCTGTACAAAGCACAGGTATTCAACATTCTTCCATCCTAACTTGTACATGGTCCAGGCTGTGCACAACTGCACTATCAGTTGTGTTAATATGCTCAACTTTGAAGATATCCCTCCTTACCTTTCATCTCCTTCTATACAGAGTGCTCCAATTTTCAGCAACCTCAGTTAAAAAGAAATTATTAACAGCAGAATAATACCTGCCTTCCTTCCAAATACACATACCTGAATTCACACTAACAGCAAGCCTTTTAATCTGTTCAAAAGAGACAAATAGAGTAATATAATCTGTATTCTAGTCTACAGACATTAACAATAGAAAACTCCAATTCCACTTATTATCTGTTACCTGGGCATAAAAAATATGCTCTAATCATGTATTCTGAAATAATCATTTTAACTGCAGAATTTACAGTACTCTCACAAGAACATGCTGTTTACAGTTTGCACCAAGATCAGTAGTCAGTAGCAACTACTATGAAAATATGAAAGTTACTTTTATCAGAAATAAATGCAAACATATTTTGGCAACATTATCTTTCAGCATCTCTATTGAAAATATTAATACCTTTTAAAGCACTGCTTAGAGGACTTTTTTTCTATAGAAATGCTACTAGGTGGGGGGTAAAAAAAAAGGAAAACAGAAAACAAATCTAAAAAATAAATTGAAATGCATCATCTTTCAGTATGTTCTGTGCAGAAACATGAATTTAACAACTAAGTCACAGGAATACTCCACAGAATACTGCAGCAGTTCTTAGCTGATACATCCTCAGGAGTATAGTCCTAAGTATAGCTTGTATAGAATACTTGACTTGGCTCCAAAATGTGCCTATCACCAGCAGTGACACTATGATGGCCCACCAGTGACATTTACAGAAAAAGTCATCTGATATCTGCAGTGGAATTCTTAGTACCATTACACCGCCCTCAAAAGATACACCTTGAAGTCAGCCCAGGTGTGCATTCCCAAACTGTAGATGTACAAAGCAGTCTATGTCATCAATTACAAAAGAACTTTTTTTTCCCCCAAAGAAAAATAATCTAAGAACTCAAAAGTCTGCTGAATGTTATCCACATATGTTCATATAATCACACGAGTAAACTACCAGGGCTCAGTGACAGCAGAGTTGTCCATTCTGGGGTACAGCCAGGACAGAAAAAAAAAATAAAATCTGGTTTTGAGTGAGTTGTAGGACACAGTAAATGGTATCAGGTGAGCAAGACCACAATCAGCTAGCAGGGAATACTAGAAATACAGTGTATAACCAATGAACCCACATCCCAGCCATATGAGGCAATGGGCATCTCCTGTTGCACCTGTTTCTGCTTGAAAGGATTTCTTGAAAGGACTTGTACAGCAATTCAAACTGTTACACAGCTCCACCAATCCCACAGAGGAGGTCTGCCGTGCCCAGGATTTATTCTTCAAGTACTGTAGTGCACCATAAGTGCAGCAGAGGGTCGGGATCAGGTGCTCAGGAGCACAGATCAAAGAGCACACTGAACATGGGATGTCAGTGCCCAGGTCACAGAACCAAAGGTGCCACTCACAAAGCCAGAGGCAGTAAGGAGCAGTTTCCACAACCATTTGTGACTTAGGAGTGACCCTGCCAGCTATCCCTTTCAATCTGAGAGCACAGTCAGCCAGGTTTAATGTTTTCAGCTAAGACAAGTAGGTTGACTTTAAATTCAAGTAGAAAAGCTCACACAGTTTAGGTCTGTTATCATCTAGGGGACAGGGAGCTGCTGGAAAGCAGCACAGTGTGGCTTTCTGCTGCAACTGAACTAATTCCACTGGAGTGTGAAACAGGTGTGGTTAAGTATGAAAATTTACTGTGGAATGAACACAGGAAAATTAAAAAAAGTTTGGCAGAAACATGAAGCAGCATGGGCTGGGCCAAGCTTCTGCTGCTCTAACAGACACTACAACAACCAGTTTGTTAAGGGTTCTGTCCTGCCAGAGACAGAAGTGCAACTGGATGCCCACATTGACACAGCACATTACTTACATAAAAATGAGCCTGTGCTCATCAAAGGGGTGTGTGTTTCAGACAGCAACTCCGAACAAGCTCTGGGGAATCAATGGAAAACATTTGATTCCACGGACAAGAGCATTCAGCATTTGTTCCCATGGGGAAAGAAAAGATAGTGTTCACTTCCACATTTCATTTCTGCAATGCCACATTTCCCTGACATAGGGGATATAAAATAATGTATTTGTGTGTATCTGTACATCTGTGTAAATAAAAAGATAACATAAATAGAAATATACAATCTCAACAGAAATTCCATGTTAAAGAGAATTGCAAGTTGACAAAAATACTTTTCCTTGTGAGGGGATCATGACAATTCAGTTCCTTTATCAGTATTATACAATACTTGGGGAGATTGTTAAAAAGAGTTATAGTGAAATTTTGAGAGGGTACTTGGAGGACAGACTACATTTGCCAAAATGTGTGGACCTCATATCCTGACAAACTACAGAGAGTTCAGGACAGAGCCCTACAGAACCAGGTTGCTTCCATAAAGACTTCCATTAACATTTCTGGATAGACTAAAGAAGCTTTTAAATGTAAATCCCACCCACCTTTAAAATTAAATAATCATGTTAACATTTACCAAACCATTATAAAGAGAGAAAGCCCAAGGATTCAGAAGGGATTAAAAGTGTTATTTGAGAGCTGTTATTCTACCTCCCCTTCCACAAAAACACATACATAACAGCAATAGAAAGAAGCTAAGCAAAAAGCTTATTTCTTTTGAATTTGTATGATATTGCTGCACTGTTCCATTGTTCAAGTCAAGCATCATAAAAAATAAAAATACTGTTTTAAATAAAAAATTATGTTAGTGGAAGTTTTATAAGATTTCAAATATGTAATGTCAAAAACTTGCATTGACACTGCTGTCCCCTTCCATATACTATTCCAGGCCATTTCCCCACTGAGTTTCTGTAGAAATATCATCTCCTTCAAAGTCAAGCCTGTAAGGCCTTGAATGAAATAAATATTGAATGAAATAAATATTCACAAATACCTATCTGGATCTGAAAAAGTCTGCTAAACAGTGCAGAAAAAAAATGAATAAATAGAAATATTTGCAACATATTTTCACTACTTATAGGTGTTTTGTTTCAGTTTTTTCCACCCCAAAATAAGAAGATACCTACTGCAAACTCCATTTTTGATGCATACACTCCAGAGATTCATATGCAATGAATCAGTTCAGTATTTCCTATGAGCTGGAATTTACAAGCTCCCCCAACAAACTCCAAGACATTCTATGGAAGTTGAACTCGCCTCACTAACTGTATGGCAAATCTTAAAAATCTGTTCCTTAATTTTTCTAAGCAAAGATTAAGTTAGGATAAATATCTAGAAAGGTATCATACCCTTCTTTAAGTGTATACCCTTCCAAAAAAGCAAGGTATGATCTTGCAAATGTATCCATTGTTTCAGAGGAATTTTAGCAAAACTATTTTGTAGTGTAAATACAAAAGGGTTCCTGCAACTCAATTCTGTGGACTTGGCTCAGCCCACTGGAATTTCCACAGTCAGAAACTCTCTGTATAACAGCTAGGTGTTATCTACTACAAGATTCTAAAATACCCTATTTCGACAATAACTTATCGGTGTTAAATATATTAAACATACCGGTTTCCAAAAGCAACAGATCAATCACTGACCATATTCAACTATTTTTTCCATCATTGATATCTACATAAGTTCTGATGAGTTTTAGCCAACAAACACAAGTTTTGGGAATCCACAAGTCTATCATTGATATCAAACTTGTACACAATCCACATTTATTCAAAGTATAAGCAATATGCCAAATATGCCTCCAAAATAAAGAAAGTATTACAGAAGAACAGCCTCTTAATCAAGAGTCCTACACCATTCTGAGTCTATACCTCCCTGTTTTCTGCTTGGAGTATTTTCTCTACTGTTTTATCACTGATGCAACCAGAAAGGCTATTGCAGA
This sequence comes from Scytalopus superciliaris, assembly GCA_013400415.1. Lineage (NCBI taxonomy): Eukaryota > Metazoa > Chordata > Aves > Passeriformes > Rhinocryptidae > Scytalopus > Scytalopus superciliaris. Next base: position 676,086 of record VXBX01009442.1, read on the forward strand.
CAGTAATAATTCAAATAAACAATGATAAAGTTTCCTGCACTTTCAGCTGGTTGAAAGAAAGCCTGTCTTGAGGCAAAATACACTCTTGAATTATATATGGTAGAAAGATGAGTACTGCAGTACAGTGCAGATTCTGAAATACCCGAATGAGGTGGGTGTTTTTGCTTCTTTGTTACACTGAAATATTTTAGACAGGCTTTTAGAGAAGATTAAGGATGGAATTTTCAGGGAAGTTTAAGAGAAGATGCTGCCTAAATCTTCTGAATTTTAATGAAGGAGTCTAGAATCATAGGATGGTTTGGGTTGGAAGGGACCTGAAAGATCATTGAGTGTCAATCCCCCTGCCATGGGAAGGGACACCTTCCACTAGACCAGGTTGCTCAAAGCCCCATTCAAGCAGACCTTGAGCACTTCCAGTGATGGAGCACCCACAGATTCTCTGGGCAACCTGTTCCAGTGTCTCACAAGCCTCACAGGAAAGAATTTCTTCCTAATATCTAATCTAAACCTACCCTCCTTCAGTTTAAAGTCATTCCCCCTTGGTCGATCATTACAGCTCCTGTCAGAAGTCCCTCTCTCCAGCTTTCCTGTAGCCCCTTTTAGATACTGGAAAGCCTATAAGCTCTCCCTGGAGCCTTCTCTTCTCCAGGCTGAACAGCCCCAACAGCCTGTCCTCACAGGAGATGTGCTCCAGCCCTCTGATCATCTTCACGGCTTCTTCTGGACTCCCTCCAACAGGTCCANGTCGATCATTACAGCTCCTGTCAGAAGTCCCTCTCTCCAGCTTTCCTGTAGCCCCTTTTAGATACTGGAAAGCCTATAAGCTCTCCCTGGAGCCTTCTCTTCTCCAGGCTGAACAGCCCCAACAGCCTGTCCTCACAGGAGATGTGCTCCAGCCCTCTGATCATCTTCACGGCTTCTTCTGGACTCCCTCCAACAGGTCCATGTCTTCTCACGTTGGAGGAGTCAAGACCCATAGTAACAGAGCTATTTAAGAAAAGATGTGTCCTGTACGGTAAAACTGACACAGGAGATCCATTTAGCTATTTAACCTAAAGAAACCACTAGTTAAAGGACAATTTTCTGAACATTAGGTTTTCACTGACTTTAGGCATAACCAAATTATTTTTTTACTTTAAAAATTCAGAAGATATTCACATTCTAGACATCCTGCCAGCAACAAGTGGAATAATCCCATTATGCATGTTTTCCATCAAACAGCAATCAATCAGAGTAATCACTTGAAATTCTTTGATTTCACTGCCAAACAAAATACTATAAAGATTAAGCATCACTAAAAGCAAACAGAGGATGTCAATAAACAATTTAAAAGTATTTGACACCCAGTATTAGGACATGTATAATGAAAATCAATATAAATCACTAACTATTCTCCTACTTTGTCATGCTGCTTATTTGAAAGCCAGTGGCTTTTCTTAAAAAGCAGTCTATTTGTGGCTTTTAAAATGTGATTCTTGTAAAATGTAATATCTAATATGTTGGATTTTTAAAATAATTGCATGGAATTTCTCTTCACCATATTTATATTCATTCTTTGAAATACCAAAAGACAGGTATTCAATTTGAAAAACAAAATGCACTGAAATAACTGAAGAAAAATAAGAAAAAAAAAGATTTCAATGCTAAAATAAGTTTAAAGTTTTTGGGTTTTTTTACATTTTGATTATACATTTCCAAGACATCACATTAGTAACAGTTATATGTGAATAATACTTCCCTGCAGCTTTAGAGTCAGGTATTTAAAAAAACTTAGTCCATTATTTCTATAGTCAACACAAGTGATATAAGTATGATAGGTTACATATTATATATATGATATGTACATATAACATGTATGATAAGTTATGAGGAGCAAATTGAAAAACAAGCCCTGTATTTTCAACTAGTGAGCAGTATATCAAGTGTGGGGAAAAAAATCAATAGACAGTAAAACCAAAATTTAGTATCTTCAGAATTATTTATCTTATAAGTAAGAATCACTGTAAGGAATAATATCTTTTCCCAGAAAAACAGATTCCTAGAACTGGACAGTAAATTCCTCATGACAGAAGTCAGAGTACAAAAGGATTGACTCAGACTCTTGTCAAATTCTGCAGTGTCTCTAGAAAAAATGACATATTTGGGCTCTTGAAGAGTGAATGAACTGTACCTTTGCAGAGGTACCACGGGAGGTGCTACCACATTTCTAAGAAAATCCTAGTTGAATTTCACTGTGGAAAAGTTACTTGCACACAATATAAATTATGATTTTTTAAAAATTATATTGTTGCTACAATAAAGAAAAGTGTAAGTAAATGTATGATTTAGTCTATTACTAGATATACTCATTTGATCATATTAAACTAAATTTGTCTTAGTTTCCTATGGCCCTTTTTCTTAGAAATACAATCAATATGTTTTTTCTGTTCATTTGAATATCTTCACTTATGCAAAAGCCAAGACACCCAGATCCCACATTAAAAATTTCAGCCAACTAGGCAAAAAAGCTCATCTTAAGGCTTGTTAAAACATTATTATTAGTGTTAGGGGGTAAGACTCTGATCTTTCCATCAAATAAATGCAGTGTAGATGTACTACAAAAGCTAGAATAAATAACTAGCCAACTGGAAGTTTTCAAGTTGACGAGGCAACTTTGCTCAACAGCACCAACAGAAATTGTTGGAAAAACTAGCTAGCATAAGTACTGAATGTTCAATGATGTGCTTCTTCAGATGTGTATATATTTTGATAGCCAAAATAATCAAGTCTGAAAATGGTTTTCAAATTAAATTGATGTATTAAGCTTTTTTAGTGTAGGAAAACAAAGAAATCAGTCATCAACTGTACGTGAAAATAATCATGGGATATAATACTTAGGAAGAATCTACATGGCCAAAACAATATTAAAATTCACCCTGACCTGCTTAAACTTATCAAATTACATTGCAAGGCTCAAAAGATAGCTCCTCATCAGTTCAGGTCCACATGTGTACAGTATATTTGATATCAAATTTAGCTGGAGGATGTACTGAAATATTACACTAATTTGTGCAGAGATGCTCACATGAGGTACAATGGCCCAAGGGCAGAAGTGGAGCCTCATGCAGAATGACAAAACATACTTTTAAGAAACAACTGCTGTACTATTAATGGCAGGACAGGATTTTTTTTGTCTGTTAAAATGCTTGCAAGAACACATGTAACTAATACCACATATTGCCTTTCACTAGACTCAAGAAACTTTATATTTTGGAAAAAGAATAGTTGCTTCCTATACTGACAGTCTGCTCTTTTTTCTTACCAAGCTTTACCTTAGAAAAGGTAAATTCATTTTAACAGTCCACTAATCCTAAATAAAATCACCAGGAACCAACAAGTATCTGTGTTCACAAAGAACAATTTGTATATTTTCTTGCCTATCATATGTGAAAGATATTTCATTTTAACATTCCAAGTTTAATAATCTGTCTTTAAGTTAATCACCCTAGGCATCACTATGAGAATTTCACATGCTTGTTTTCTCAAAACCCACATTCTACACATCCAGTAGGTTTGGAAAGTATTCAGCTTTCCAGCTTTCAGGAAGTATTCTTGATCTTAAGCCCACAGGACACAACATTTCCAACTCCCTGCAGCCCTTTGACCCAAAACTTGTACTACACTAAAACCAACCATTCCTTAACAGACCACTGGTAAGCAGAAAACACCCTAACATGTCTCCCAAGCCACAGCTATTTAGCCTAATTTGATACCTCCTGTAATAGTTGGACAATTGGGGTTTAGCTTGACTTCAGAACAATGTGGTTTCAAAAGAGAAAAGGAAAATTTAGATGTTAGAATAAATAATGATTTATAAAAACACATTTTTCTACACATTTTTCTCTATACATGCTAATGCGCCATGACACCTCTATCTCCAATTGACACAGAACATAGTTATACATACCACAGTTTGGTGGTTAACTTGAATCACTTCATCCCCAGCATGGATTTTCTTGCACCGATCTGCAGGTGACTGAATTTAAAATAAAAGAGATGATCAAGAATACAGTTCTTACCAGTCATCATCTCTCTTTCAGCAGTATGATTTCTAAGCTATGTAAATCAGGTTAGGTTGATAATGACATTCTACTGTGAAATAAAGAATTAAAGAAATATTTAATAAATCAGTTCATTCTTGTTGGAGAAAAATGATCTGTACTATTCTACACAATAAAATCAAACGTTAAGAAAGGTATGAATATATATGATAACCGAGTCCTAAGGGTTTCTTTTTCATTCCATTCTGCCTGACATCTCTGAAGCCTTGAAAGTCAATCTTTGGCTGAATTTTGAACCTACCAAGAATAACTGGCAATTCCTCATAAAGAAATTTCATAACATTGTCTTTTTATGCTACAACATTTCAACATGTTGCAGAGAACCACAATAAATTACTGTTCTGCAAAAAGTACACAAGGAGAGAAGATTAGGTCAGGTGCCACCTAGGAAGATTGTGTAAGTTAATGGCAACTTTGGGGTTTGATCATTATTAGGGTGAAAGAAACACAGCCATGATCAAAATCCTACAAAGATCACACTTTCAAAAAAAAAAAAAAAAAGCAAAGTAGTCTTGTTCTTTGCTTTTGCCTAAAAAATACCCAACAACAGAAATTAAAACCACAACAAAAAACACCAAAGCTTCCTCCATAAAGTGAAATCCCCACAAATTTTCCTATCTTCTGTCTTTACAGCAGACCAGCTGTTTTCTGAGGGAAATGCCCCCATGTTTAAAGGAAAATAAATTCTTTCAGCTTTGGATAGAGTCACATCACTTTAATTTTTCTCTCCATACTGTGGTTGCCAGCCCATGAAGACACTTCAACTCCATGGTAGAAGGTGAGACTGACAGTTTGAAAAAAACAAAACCAAACCCAAACCAAACAAGTTGCTCAGGAGGAGATTTCCAGAAAGCTGCTGCAAATTTTTCATAAAGGAATGAAATTAAATTCATTTTCTGGTGAGATAACAGGCAATCTAGAGAAAATGCTCCATGCCTGAAACATGGACTGTCTATAATAACCTATATACTATAGTCCCATTCAAAACATATGTCTCATGGCTATGCCATGACTTTCCAGTACAATTGCACATCATTCATGGCTTAAGGGAAGGACAGTGCTTAAATGGAAGATATCAGCGGGAAACAAGAGACTGAAAGAAGGGTCACTCATGACTCAGTCCCAAGAGACATTACACAGAACATCCTAAATCAAGCTGGGCTGGTAAAACTGTAATTTTACATATATAAAGAACAGAAGCCTTGACTTTTTGGCACTACTTCAGCATTAAAGGTGTTGGCCGAGTGACTTGGGGAAAAATTTTAACACTGGTGATTATGTTCTAATTATCTGTCTTGTGCCTGCCATTTCACTAATCAGTTACTCATTCATACCCTAAAATCTTTATAATCCTGTTTTAGCTCAGATGTAGCTATACTTAAGACTTTTAAAATGCCAATGCAAGTGAATTTTGTGTCATTACCCTTGAACTCTGTAAGACTTATTGTGACACAAGCTTTCTTTTGTATTGTCTTCAGCACTTGCAGCTTAAATCTTGATAAAACAGGTATTTGTCTTGGCATTTGGCCAAGCCACTAAAAGACAGTCTGAGAATCTTTCAACTGGAAAGGTCTACGTTAAAAAAACCTCACTGCAATTATGCCTCAAACACACTGCGAGGTGAGGTAAAAATAATTTATAAAGAAGTGCTAAGGTTGTGGTCTTGTGAAGTGGTTGCAACTCCTGCTCCTTATTGCTTTTTCCTCTCCAGCAAAGAACAAACCCTGCTGTAAAATAGTGTCTTTTTTCATGACTATCTAAGGAAAACATGGGAGTCTCAGTAAGATACTTCTTTTTTAGATGTATATGCTGACCCTGAAGCACAAGATACACTCACTAAGTCCTACTAGGAGGAACAAAGTGTGTCACATCACAACTGTATTTTCATTAGCTGGTAATTTGGTTCAACAGGGATTGAACAAGAGATGAAAGTACCTGTCACTAAGGGTTACACATCAGTAGCCAAAAGCTATACAGAATCTGTTTAGAATTTATTCTTCAGAATAGACTTAGTTTTGTCCTTTAGGTAAAATGTGATCTCTGTCCTATTGCCCCAGTATAGCCACACTGTCTGGAAGTCCAGTTTAGAGCCCCTGGAGCACATTTGCTGCATGCTCAGAGACTTTGGTGTTCTTTCTTCTAAAAGGCCTCTCTTCCCTGCTATCTAAGGGTGCCACACAAACCCAATCAATGCACAGGAAGCTGGGACACTGGGAGCACCTGCCTTCAAAGCTACCTTCCTGCTGGAGATGCACTGCATGCTGCTACTTTAGAAAAATACTCTCTTCTATCGGAAAACCAAAGGACAAAATAGTTTTATTTGAAGGATACATTTGGTTCATGAATCTCTCCAACATGGTCTAAAAGGGCTGCTCAAAAAGAAACCTAAAATCTCTTGCTGGACCAATACACCCTTTAGATTTGTTACTTCCAAACAAAATACAGAAGAGATGAACTGGAAAGCTCAACTATAGGACCACCAGAGAGAAGCAGTGACCTGTGAGGAAACACTGCTCTCTCACAGTTCAAGCTTCAGAGCTCAGCTGCTTTGATCTGCAGGGCTGATGTGTTGGGAGAGATGACTCCTAATGCTGAACAGCAAGATCCAAACTCTAATGGGTTTTGCAGCTGGACATCAAACACCTCAAACGGCAAACAGAAAAAGCAGAACTGTGGTTACAAAACTCCTCTCTTAGATTAACGTGGCTAGCACTACCATACTGTGCTTAACACAGAGACATTGTGCTTCTCTGCAATCTTTCAGACAAAAAAGTCTGCCAGTGTCTCACTTGGAAGAGTAGAATTGGAAAGAAAAAGGATTTTGTTCAAATGGAAGAGAATTTGGATTCTTGTTGTTTCCTAGAAGACTGTACTGTGAATAGTAAAACATGTCAAGATCAACATCAAAAACAGGTCAGATAACATGTGCATCATCATGATCTTGCTCTGTCCATGCTGCTTAGAATAAAAAAATGTGTGTGTGTGTGTTAAAGGAAGCAGTTAGTAACTGTGTTCTGAAAAGCAGGAGACACCCTACTTTCTCTAGAGCATTACTCCTTTTCACAAATGCTTTAACACACAATGGCTTTTTCCCTCGACAACAGAGTGCAGTTACTTGGTCTGCTGTGAGCACCTCCAGGGTGTCACAGTGAGTGAAAGAGTCAGTAACAACAGCAGAAAAGCTGAAGCTTCCTGACATAGCTTTAAATTATATTCATGAATCACAAAAGATAAGAGTTTTGAGGGAACGCATTAAGATTTTATTTTTATCTTTGCCCCTGGGAAATTAAATCCATTAGTAAGTCATGGAGAGAAATTTTTCCTTTTTTGATCCAAGAAAAATTCAACTGTAAAAACCATTCTCTTATTTCATATTTTCTAGATGAAGCTTGTCTGTGGTTCTGTTGGGTTTGTTTAGCTTTGCTAATTTCACTGATGATGTCTGTAGCTGTAGGCCTGACTCTAGAATTTTGATTTCAAGGATGAAATTTATTACATTTTCCTTATTCTAAGACATGTGGCATTCACACAAGTACTACAGCAAAATATCTTCATCTATTGGTTATAACCCATGGATATCCTGCCTGCAGCAGCAGCAAACAGAAATGAAAAAGGCTATTGGATTGAGGTTTCTATGTCAGAATTAAGACAATATTCCTATTTAATTGAGTTGTTAACAGAACTTCACTGCAGATCAGATGCAGCAGCTGTAAATACCACGTAGGTAGTTTGCATTTCCCACCGGATGACACAGTAACGGGATAAAACAAACATTACTGACAGCTTCGTTTTAAGGAAACGCCATCAAAATATTTCAAAGGAATTGCCTAAATCATTATGGAACAGCTCAGTGTTGTTTAGTGATTGCTCCATATTAACTGAAGATCATGGATAGAAGTCTTTCCCCCAAAACTTATGGGTTTGCTCACATCCTAACAGACAGCCAGTTCTCTAAATATGGTGTACAAGGAAAGGAGGTTGTATTTCAAAAGCTTTTGAAAAGTAGTCTGTTATGTTTTACTTGCTCTTGAATGCCTTCAGTGAGAACCACTACACTGTTGGTAAGTGTTCCTTTCCATAGGCATTACTCAGAAGTTCATGCAGAAATATATGGTTATTTGTCAATATGAAGGGATGTCCATTTCCATGCATTCTACAAAATGAAGATTGATAGATGGAAAATATAAAAGCTGTTTGTCTAATTCTGCAGCATACTCCGGCATAACAGCCTAAACATAATATAGACAGTTATCTTGTACTCACAGAGCAAAATAACTCCAAGACAGCTGCTTCCTGTCTTGATCAACTACAGCATTTTAGGTGTCTTGAAAGAACAAATCAAAAGTGATTCCCCTGGTCCTTAATTAGGAACAACTCTTTCAATTCTGAGGAGAACAAGCACAAGCATCTCTGCTGTCCAACATGCCATTGGTCCTCAACAGCCAACTAGCACACGTTTGCAAGCAAAATGTAGTCTATAGCAAAGGGAAAGCATTAACCACAGGTAAGGTCAGAAAGGTTTCCAGGCCTGAACATACAGTATTAACAATACTTACATTTTCTGTTGTTCCAGTAATTACATGGAGACCATCATATGTTGACTTAATGTACATACCCTAAGAAAAAGACATCATGGGAAAGAATTTTTAAAGTGTTTCACAAACCATCACCATCCAAACAAAACTTGCATATCTCTAATAGAATCTCTTTTCTTTTTGCTTTCTTTAAGATTTGTGGACTTTAATACATGCCATGAGGAATTTGTCTTGGATAGGAAAGTGCTTTTTGATACACTTCAAGAACAACCCGAATTATTTTAGCCCTAATTGGCAATAGTGAACTAGAACTTTTGCCACAGTCATGTCCTTAAACACTTCCCAGTTTTCATACAGTCCTTCAACTACAAATAAAACAACACCTCATTCCAAAAAGCCCCCAAAATACAAATTGCCTTAGTATGATCAATGTTTCCATTTTGCTTTGAAAACCATACTGGCTTTTACAAGATCGAGAGTCTCCAACAGGCAACACTGCAAACAGAACTTAAACTGTGAACCAATGCTCGGAATTGTGTCTACAAAATGGCTGTAAGACTTTCTCATCACCCCACTCGTCTCAGTGGACAGTTCAGCTATAAAACTCAATGATGCAAACTTTAACATCAACTCTGTTAGCTATCCCGCTTCTTTCAAAAATATGAAAAAGGAGGGATAGTTTATGAACAGACAGAAGTTCCTGTATGAGTAGTCTAAGACAATGTCTCAAATATGTTTTTTCATCAAGCCTTAATTCAAACATTTTAACAGCATCCACTATGACACTGACAGAAGGCAACAGGAGAGACAACTGGCATACACTGAGCACTCAACAACTTCTGAGGAATCTCCTTTCCCCCAGCTGCTTCACAGAAATCAGGGAAACATCCTCTCCATAGCCTGCTTTTTCTTCTTTTAATCACAGTGCCACAAAGAAATCTGTTTCTATCTGAGGAAGAGAGTGCACTCCCTGGTGAGTAAGTATGGTAAAGAGGTAAGGAAGATATATCAGGTTGGACTAATCTAAGCTGGGACCAGAACTCACAGACATTTTGGTAGCAGAAATAAGGAAGTACATGTCACATAACAAAGTGGATAATATTCCCAGTAAAAAACCCCAGGAACTTTATGAGTTTCTTAGGATACAGGGCTCAAAAGTGAACTCCTATTCTGTTCTGCACAATTACATAGCAGTAATGACATCAAACCCGGTTGTCATATTGAGCTGCCACAGCCAGAAGGTAACAAATCAAGCATTTGATCATCTAGATAACAAATCAAACTCATTACTACAGTCAGAAATCCCTTCATCATCCTTCAACTTCCAGCTGCTCTGTGTACCTTCAGTAATTTGTCCATTGGCTGGCTCCATCATGTAGTTTCTGCTTAACTCACTTATCTCAAATACAGAATGGCTTTTTCACACATTTATCCTCACAACACCCCTGTGAGGTAGGGAAACACTAATACACACGCATGCTAACACCAACACGCACACATCTTACAGAAAGTGTCATGAGCCACACAAGAGGCTGAGATATGTTGGTATCTGTTATTTAGCATGAATTCTTGCCCTGAAATCACCAGCCATCAGGGCCTGAATCCCTGTCAGGACCCAGATCTAAGTGAGCAGGCCACACACCCTGCAACATGGCAAGAGCTAGAATCACCGTGACCATGGTGACAGGCATGTTGAGTCAGGTCCCCACATAGAGCATTTTCTGAAGAAAGTCACGTCTTTATTGACAGTGAATTACCGCTTTTAACATCAGGGTGAAAGCCAAGGATATAGTCTCACACTTAATGGCTATACAGTGTTTAGTTCTGTGCAAAGCATTATTCCAAAGGACAGTAAGGTCATCCAAGTGTGCTATCATGGCAGAGTGCAATTCACATCCAGTCTAGTCTTTTCTACAAATTTAAAAGACTTTGAAAAAGCAAAAGAGGAAAAAGAACTTTTGCAGAATGCTCTTTAAAGGCTAAGATCAAGACTTTGCACACATTAAGAAAGAGAGGGAAGAGGGTAGCTGAAAAAAAACCCACCTGACACTGAATTTATTCCACATGTGTAAAATTAATAAACATTACATTAGTACCATGTCACATAAATTTTGCAAAAGCCAACATAATTCTTGTTATAAAGCTGCTTTTAAATTAGGAGAGGTAACATTCTGCAACAGAAAAATGAGCCCCTTTCAGCCACGTTCCGCCACTCCTCGTTTTAAGAGAACGTTACATGGGAAATGGTACAGAGAAGAGAATATTTCTGGCTTCAATTGTTTTATCTGGGATGGAAATAAGAACACCACAGACATTTACAAGTTTTCCCCTCTCTGCCTCCTTGTGGCTGCACAATATCAACAGTATTTTCAGCAATCAAGAACACAGGGGAGATCAGTGCATGCTGTTCATTTGCATTGAAACACATTGGTAGATACACATCATAGGTATTCAAAGATAATGCCATGATCCCTAAGAATTCATAACAACTAGTTACATCAAATGAAAGGAAAGATAATTCAGTTTACATGACTAAAATAACCATAAGCTAACCAACCTAGCAATCAGGAATAAATGTATGTCTAGATTAAAGCTCAAGTAAGTCATGCTTAATTACATGAGAGATTATCCTGATCAGTTATGGGCAGTACTCTAATTTCGAACCAATCATTACATTTTATCTTGGTGATTCAGTTAAGATTTAGAAAATAGACCTTGTGCCTTTTTTCTTTTTTTTCTTTCCT
>VXBX01009442.1:687533-777456 GCA_013400415.1 Scytalopus superciliaris
TTTTAATTGGGTTTTTAACAATGAAAACAGAATGTGATATACTTCTAACATATTTTATGCAATGTTGGATGGAAAAGAAGATACTAGTTCCATTTCATCACACACAACTGAATTTTTACTTTCACTGTGACACTATTTTAATGGAGCCCTCCAAAGCTGCACATGCCTCTTTAACCCCAAACCCCTCTCAGAATCCTGTTCATAATTATTTCCCAGCTCCTCCAATATGTCAAACGAAAAAAAAAAAAAAAAAAGAAGGAGGCATATCAGGAATAGTAGCACACCGGATTCCTGGAAAGGGAGTCAGGAGTACACCTTTAATCGGCTGCCATACCCTGTTGTATCTACAACTTGTATTTTATGAGTGACTTTTTACGTGACAGGCTTCTTTTGTGTTTGCTTCAACAGCTGAACAGTCACTCTCATGTTCTGGGAAATTTACCTCTGCGTTTCTGAATCTAAAAAGCTTGAAATCATATCACAGTACCTTACCTGACTGAGATAAAGGGGATTATATAAATTGGAAAAAGTGAAATTCAAGATCAATCACTGCCACAGTTCTCTGATATTCTGTTCTATATTAAAAAATAAAGATAAAATAGGAAGTGAGTATTGCAGAAAAACTACCCAAGGAAAACTCAAGTTTCCTGCTTTTTTGTCTAAATACATTCACTGTTTTCAGTCAAGCAGCAATATTTTTAAGTTTGTTTCATGGCAAAAGGTACTACATAAGCTAGTCTGTTTTGTCTCTTTGTAGAACATCAGTAGTGTAAAAACATACAAAATTAAATTCTGCTTACTAGTACAGAAGAAACAACTTCCAAGCCCTCAAAGAAAAAAAAAAGTTAGAAAAAAAAACAGAAAAAAAGAAAGGATTACACATGAGAGCAGGTTGGTGATTGCAAAGCTGACCACATAAGTCTATTTTAAGGTTTTTAAGTAAGTTTCTACCCTGAAAACTCTTTTCACCCTTACTGTACAGTCACTGCAGGCTGCATCTCGTCCCCCAGCAACACTCCCTGGAGGACACATGAATGCAGGCAGTCACATAACCACACTTGGACAAGAGAGCAGGGATCGAGGGGGGAAAAAAGGGAAAAAAAACCCCACCAATACCAAAACAGACCTGTAACACTGCTTTATCCAGTACATAAGAGGTTCCCCACATCAAAACTTCACATTTTTGTTTGACAGATTTAGTTGCTTGACAAGTTATTTAGTCATAGGTGTTAGCTAGTTTTAATATTTATAAGACATGGTAAACCCTGCAACACATTTACTTGTTTCTTCTGCATTCATGTATTAGTCTAACAATTTACATTTACCTCTGACAAATACTTACGTTTCCACAAAAAAATATCAAACACAGTGAAGGAACTATTTGTGCTGATGAAAACATTCTGAGAGCTCTCCAAACTTTAAGTTGTAAAAATTTCAACCATTTTATTCCATCATGTATTTACCATGACTTTAGGGAAATACATTGTTTGCCAAACTTTTAATTTCTTTCTCTTCTCCTTTCCTTTTTCTCTCCCAGATTTACATTAGCTTCTCAGTTATTGAATTTGAGAGATGTTAGATATTCTGTGTATGATAGGTGACAAAAACATCTTCCCAGTTAGCAGCCATCCTTGTCTTTTTCCTTCAGAAGTCTTTCCATCTCTACAGAACATTTTATTTGGTTATTGGTAGAGCCAGCACAAAACCGTCAAGTAGGTCAAAAATCTACAGAAAAGTTGATCATTTTTCCACCTCCATCATTGCACAAATCCTGGAAGAAGGTCCAGAAGTTATCGAGCTTCACATTCGTCCAAGCGCTTCTGATGTGCAGAGAATATTCACAACTCCATGCTCAAGCATAAATTCTTAAACTGACACACTTAGCACTCAGTGGGGCAGTACTGATATGCATTCACTGTATCTTAATGGAAAGATGTTAGTTTAAAGAAACAAACAAAGAAACAAAAGCCCAACAACCCGAAAGCATATAAAGCACCAGGAACAGTGTGACAAAGGGCATGTGTTAGCAAGATTGGCGCTGCTACAAAGAGAAAGGTATGATATTCACCCTTCCAGTGCAAATATACCATCCTTGGTGCCTGGTCTGGAGAGCTCACAGTCTAGAGGAGACGGCACAATGTAGAGGCAACAGAATAGTGGAATACAGGTAAGGATGAAGGGAAAAAATGTGGCTGTGTCAAAATAGCATTGTATCCTTCTAAAGTTTGTATATTGCATGATTGCTATCCTCCTTTATTTAGAAAAATACTTATATTTTAATGACAGTGACATGGTATTTCTCAGTCAGCATCAAGACCCTGTTGAGGTGGTTCACAAACACATTAAAAGAAAAAGCCCTGCCTGAAGAGCTTCCAGTTTAAACAGACAAGACAGACAGAGCATGTAAAACAGAAGCACAAAGAGGGAGAGAGATTCTCTCATCAGCTACCCAGCCGGAAAAGACCCATGAAACACATTCTTATTTAAAAAAATATCACTCAGCATTTTTCAGTTACTGAGGGGTTACCACCAACCTACACAAAGACTTAAATGAGGGAAGAAAACCACAACAAAACAGTCACAAGACAGAAAGAAAAGAAAAAAATCAAGTTCAGATAAAAGTTGACAGAACTCATAAAAAGGTGATCAAGAGAAAGGGGAAGATTTCCTGATTACAATAGAAGATAGGATTTTAAAAGGCTGACTGCAGTGAAGTAGTGTAAGAGTTAAAATTACAGGGATAAGGGAGGGAAAAGGAGGGAGGGGAGAATCCATGAAAAGCTGATATTCTGGAGGAGTCTGAAATGGATTCAGAGATAAAAAGAAAGTCAGTGGAGGAAGGAAAAACAAACTTCAGACTAAAGCAAAGGATGGAGCAATATTTACTCATCCAAATGTTTGGGACTTTTATCACATTTTAATAGTGATTTCCCAAAAGAATGGAAAATTAATTTAGTGTACAATTGCTCTAAATTCCTCAGCATACTAGATTTGTCAAAAAAAAACAAATCAAAAAACCAAAACCCAGCAACAACCAACCCACAAACCAAAATATTCACCAAAACTACAACATCCAGACAACTTCAAAAACGTGCTGCAAAGAGTACAGTCCTTCAAGATGATGCAAGAAAATGGAATGAGAACAAGCTCGGGCACAAGTTGAAAAAGGTCTTGCTTTAGGCAAAAAATGTTTAATGGTATTCTGATCACCTTCTACTCTACCTCCAAAAATTACGGGAAGAGATATTATTAGTGATGTAAAGTCATACAGCTGGAATTGTTACCAGTGTTGGATTTTCCATGTAGGGGTGTTGGATACTTGAGTAAACAAAAGATCAGTGGTCAGTTCTTGAATAACAAACACAGTATGGCTGCACTGAGAGCCTTTACAAGCACCTGATTAAGAATACAGAGTTCTTGCAATAAAATTCAATGAGTTACTTATCGGCAGTGCTGTAGAGCCCTTGAATAACTTATAAAATAGCTTTATATCCCAGAGCTACTATGAAACATTTTCCAGAATATGACAGGTTTTGTGCATAAGCCCACGCAAACTTCTTGGTTGAGTTCATCTTAGTAATTTAAATCCCTTCAGACTTCAAGATCCTAGAACAATCTGAACCATTTTTCAGAAGCTGGTATAAATGGCAAGAACTTCTTACTCATTTCTCCCTGTTCACCGAACTCTTTGCATACTTCAGTCAGCTTTACAAAATACATCCCTGTTGGCCCAGCTGCACAAGAAACCAAACTAGCATGTGTAATCATGCTATTTTCAAGCTTTAAAACCGAAAAGGCTAAGATGTCCTATTCCTTTCCATACATACAACTTATTTTTAGCAAATCACTTTCTCATCCGGGATGATGGGTTTGATTAACTGCGTACTTCTTACCAGCCCTTCACTTGGCTTGATGTTTGTAAGCTGGATCACTTCAAGATGGGCAGACTGAGAAACCAGTGGGTCAGAAGACAGCGAGATAATGTGATCACAGACGCCAGAGAGAGTTTTACACTAGGAAAGAAAAAAGAAAATGTCACAATAAGTATCAACGTACAATTTAAATCATCATGTTTTTCAAATATATACAAGGCAGACAGAAATGAGGAGGAGAGGGAAAGGCCTCAGTCAGCAGTGCAATACAAAATACATTTTCTGTGATGACCTCAAACTCGCACAGCAGCAGACCAGGGAAGAACAAGCAGCAAATGCTTTTGCATCTGAGCAGAGAGGAAAAGTGACTGTGCGAGCTGCTGGTGCTCATTCTAGGGGGTACGTGCCCTGACTCTGGGCTGTGCTCTGGCACAGGGGGAGCATGCACTGAGCTCCAACCCCCACTCTGCCCACATCTTTTGCAGATACAGTAAGTGCTCCAAACCCCACCAATTTCCATAGAATGTGCAGAAGTTCAACACGGATGAAAATCAGGCTCTTAATGAAGACAGGTAACTCCCATTAACTCTGAAGTTATTCTATACTAATAAAACATGTTGATTGTCTTTGGACTGGGTTTCTCATGTTCTACAGCTGCCAAGGATGATTTACTATTGCAGATGTGAAGATTACAATAAATGATCACTTCATGATGGGATAACTCCTAAATCAGTTTATCACTTGCAGCCTCTTTGGGGAAAGACAGAAAAAGTTTCTGAAAAGCCTGGGACTATTGAATTGATATTGTTTATCTCCTGATCTCTCAGTCCGTGAACACACTCTTCTCAGAAGCAGGAAAGCTGTGAAGTTTTCTCATCTTTCCCTCATATTTCTGTAAGAAAGTGATTTTTGAGAGTTTCAGTGTTTTCCATGAAGTTCTCTTTCCTCAACTTTAAGCAATTTCCCTGTTCAGGTTTCCAAATGCATCTTTTGTCAACAAATTCAGGGATTAGGATATTCTTCTGATCCCAAAACTGAGGTTATCTCCAAAACCAATTAAGAACCATCTTAACTGCTCTCAAATTCAAAAGATGAAACCTAACTAGTCTCCTCAAATGACTGAAACACAACTGCACACAACTGTTGCGCCAGCCAGTCTTCCAAGATTGCAAAGTATAGTTCTTACAGTAAAAAATACCTACAACAATGTTATGGAAAAATAATATAAAACTGGATATAACCTCCTTGCTGAATCACCATTATATTTTCAAATGACAAATTAAAAACAACTTATGTAAAAAGAAAAATAAAAAAATTAAGTGATAAAAGCAAAAAGAGAAACCAAATGACAGTGAAATCTTAATTCTGTTATAGACCAGGACATTGGGATTTTCTCCCCTTTAAATTATTTACAAACAGTTAAAAGTTTAGGTTTGTACACAGATGCTTATTTTACTGGCCAAAAATATTTCAGGGTGAATAAATAAATCAGAATCAAATGGAAAATATAACAGAATTTGTATTTCCAACATGACCTTCTTTCAGAAAAAATACTACCTTCAGGAATAGCCACACACACCACCCCTTCTGCTTTTTCATGATGCAGAATCATACTGAATAAAGGAAGTGAACAAATATATATAATGAGGTTAAGAATACTTTGTGTTTTACCTGAACTAGGAAGTAGTGAAAAAGTGAACTTTATTGAAATTTGTGTTTCTTTAATGTCTTTTGGATACACAAAAATTGCTTTGAGCTGACATTTTTAAAATGTAATAATTATTCCACAAAAATACCAGAAAGCTTAGATTTTTGCTTGTTTGGTTTTTTTTAATACAGTGTTGGCATGTTATTTTTATTTTCATCTCTCCTGTAACTGCACTGACAATTAATGAAAAATTGCTTTAAGACAATTACAGAACACTCAGCTCTGCACATGCAAAGTAAAGAGCAAAATTATAAATTATTATCTGCAGATGGAATTTTTGATATAGCTTCAGATTTGTATTCACTCGCCTATTCCTCCTATTAATGTCCTCTAAAACTACTAAATATATGAGGTTCCTAGAAGTTTCAGAGAAACTTCTGCTTATAGTGAATTATTTTTTTCTCCTATTTTAACAACTGTTGCATTGCAGAGAGATGCCAAAACGCACAGAAAAGGAGTGTTCCAACCACCTAGCACAAGGTATGCCAGTCACAGGCTTGGCTCCTCATTAAAAAAACCCCATCCTCAGCTGCCTTGACAGATGATGGGGAAGGGTGAAGAGTCGAGCAAGTCCAGGCTGTGGCACAGAATGGAAGGCTAAGCTGAGATGCATTAAATAGCTCCCTGGAGCAGCTGCTCTCCCTCTGCCTCTCCATAAGAGGGGCACAGCATATACCACACAGTAAGCCTATGGAGATCAGCATTCCATTACGGTTATATTGGTTGCAATCCTAAAACAAGGTGGTGTGAATATTCTCTGGGAATATCGGGTGCCAAAATCACCAAGTTACTAGGACAAAAAAAATCTCCCATATGCTTCAGTGCATTTCTAAAAGATCATTGTCTTTCCGGTCTCACAGAGTTCTTAGATATTCACACTGAAATCCAAGAGCATGTTACCATAACCCATTCTAAGCAGAATAAATGAGCCACAGCAAAGTCTCTAGAGAAGACCTAATGACTAGAGGATGCACTTTGAGATTAAGACTTCAAATTCTATGACCTTTCCAAAATGTAAACACTCATTCAACATGTGGGGATGCATACACAACTACCTTCCTAGAAATTACATGCAGGTCAAAACTCTGCTGCAGTACTACAAAATCTTTTCTGCTTCATGAGTACCCAGAACTTCCAGGGTGAAGACAAAAGTTTAACTTCTAAAGCTCAACTAAATGTTATCAGGTTCATTACCATATTAATATCAGAGGTGACTGGGAACAGTGAAAGAAAAGAGAAGCTACAAAAACGGTGAAAACTAAAGTTCTTGAATTACTTCTCAGAATTAGCTATATTCCTTTTAATGGAGCATTAGTGGACCAGAGTGATTCAGTAAGACAAGAAACCATAACTAACTGCACCCATAAAGAGAGCTGCTCAAGAAACAGCCACTCCATATAATGAGACCTAATCACAGAATCATCTGCTTAGTAATTGCAGAATAGTTCTGTCCAGACAATTCATTTCATTGAAAAATGTTTTGCTTTGCATGTGAGAACTGTCCTTTCCTTTGGAGGGGAAAGGATGTTTCCTGTAGGAGGAATTTAAGACTCATTGCTATTGGACAGCAAACTGGCATATTCACTTTGCCTGGACTTCCAAGGAATGACTAACTAATTTGGTTTTAATTAAACTGCTCTTCTAATTTCAGAATACTATGCATTTTATTTCAGTTTACTTGTTCTGGCATAGTTTCAAGACCTTGAACAAAAAGCAAATTTTTGAGACTATGAGCCTGAGTTCTGCCCAACCATCCAAAACTTGCAGCTGGTACAAGAAAATAACTAACAACTTCTTCAGTTTCTTCTGAAAGTGTAAGCAGCCTGCTTATGTTACATACTTACAGAATCTTACAAGCTTCCCTGTAAACTATTATACACTTAAATAGTTTTGGTTAAATATATCTTGGTTAAAGAGTTGAACTGTAAGCAGGATGAAGAATCTATTTTTTATGTTAAAGGCAGATTTTTGCGAATGCTGAGCTTGTCCAGAGCCAGGACAGCAAGAGCCCACTCTTACACAGCAGATACTCCCTTCCCACAGCAAAGACACGGTACACCGGCTCTTCCTGAAAACACCTCTGGAGGTTGACACAGGTAAAACAATGCATTTTCCCTCAGACTTTACTCTCAGAAACATTTCATTCAGTTTGTGGGGTTTTGTTTGAGGTTTTGTTTCTTTTTTGGAGGGGAGTGGTGTATGTCTGTGGCGGATGGGACAAGGCGGAAGTGGGAAATTCAGCCCCAGGGACATATTCCAGGATCTGGGATGGCTCTGGGACATACTTGCAGTGTACAGCTGTGCCAGTTTACAACAGCTTTTAACTAGAGGCTCTGACAGGCTTCCTCTCCATTAGGTATCTGTATGGAAAAAGACCTCAGACCTATTCAGTGCCTTCCACGACAAAGATGATCAGGAGCAATGTAAACTTAATGGAGACAACATGCTGTAGAACTTGAAAGTTCCCAAGTAAAAAACCTTTGACTTCACTTTGCTCCTCTTCCTAAACAGTTCCTATCAAGGCTCATGACATTCATTCCATATTCACTCAGGCAACAACCCTGCCTAAGTCTAAAGTTATGTACTACATAACTTCACTTCTAGCTTGACTAAATTTTCACTAACCATCCCAGACTTCACTGGAGCTTTCACCTCGGCACATGCAAGTCCAATTTGAGAAATTATATAGGTGAGAGAAATCCAGGGGGGTTAATATTAATTTTTAAAATTATTAAATATAAATAAAAATATTTTATTTTATGAAAAATAATGGCCTGATATAATACTTTGCATGTAGGCTACTCAATTAATTTGAATAGAAGAAAAGCACTCAAGCAATAAACTTTTGTTACTTGTTTTGTTCCCTTTTGACACTTTATGAACACATTATTTCTCAGCATAATTATTCAGGACAATCTGCATTGTAGAGGTGTATTTTAGTTCCACTAAAATGAGATGGTAGGACTATCATTTCACTTTTTCTCTCAAATGGTAGAGTACTTTTGGATGCTTTGTAAAACTACACTTCTGTTTGTGAAAACATTGTTAATGAACTCAGGATCCTTTATCTTTCCTAACTGTTGACTGCCTGCTGCAGTTCTGTGTTAGCTACAGCAAGAACTCCCAGGAAGCTGGGGATCCAATTGCTCCCACAAAAATCAACCAGCATTAAAAATCTCCAGCCTTCTTCAAGCTGCACTCAGCTTCCAGTGTGCAAGGTACCTGAACAAAGGGAAAGCATTTGTCCAGGCTAGGAAAGAAAGGAAGTTACAAATGACTAACTGAGAGAAATCAACAGATTATTACATTTTCTCCTTTTTTTCACGCAGTTCCTGTTCTCACTAAAAGCCTTCTAGCAACAACTTCCATTCTCTTTTGCAGTAACTCATCACTGCACCTCAGTAATAAATTCTTCTCTCTGTTCAAGTAACACACTTATAATTGCAGATTGAAGCTGCACCACAGCCTTTATGTGCAAAGCTAAATGATTCAAAGGAGGACAAAAAAATACCACCACACAGCACCTGGTTGTTTGGTGGAAATTCAATGGGAAACGTTATCTTTTCCCTCAGTAGGCAAGTACACTGTGCCCTAGGGCATGAAGAATGACAGATAATACTTAGTTTCTACCTGTATTTTTGGACTGTAGGGTACCAATTTCTAACAGCTTTTCCACAATTGTTCCTTCTTTCAGCCAAAGGGATGAGGACCTAAAAGTGACTAAATCAGATTTGTATCTGTTCTGATTCTCTGTGGCTACTTCAAATTGTGCTGGGCAAATGCCTCTTCTGCAGCACAATGCAAGTACCTATGGACCTGGCCTTCAGTGGCCTTCCCTCAAATTGTCTATCTGTTCAAGTCAGGCAGCTCTAGGGTCACCATGCATTTCTGGCCAAGCAAATACACTTGCATTTGTCCCTATCCTTAATTTTACCCAGATCAGTGACCAAGCTGAAACCTATCTTGCCATGGATGTGCAATACTGAAGCATCCTGGCTTAAACACATTCCCAGGGCTGAGGGCAAGAAAAGTATCAGCCTCCCTCATCAACTCCCTCACCTACATCATTTGAATGAGCAATAGGATACCAGTAAGGCATATGGACATTGAAGGCTAAAAGCAAGAAAAAATGTCTGGGCAATGTTGAATTTCATCTGTTTGGAAAAAAAAAAAGAAAGCAGCTCAGTTAGTTACAAGTGTCCGAGATTAATGAAGTCTAATTAGTAAGAATAAGTCAAACCAAATAATGATTAATCAATTCATTTTAGTCCAAACCATTTGTTGCATTTTATGAAATATATCAGGACCTCCAGGAATCTTAAAACCAAGTGGGTCTGAACTTGCATTTGTACATATATGAAGTTTAAACTATGAACTACCTCTTATTTTGGATGCAAAAGAGAGGCTTCTGTTACAGTGAAACTTGCTTGGTTCAGTTTGCAAGGTACAGATTCTTGAACGGAAGAAAGTACTTATTTTTTCTTTATTAAGACCATAAAAACTATACCTTTGACAACGTATTTTTAGTCCATTATAGTTCTATAACAAATATTCAAGTATAGTGGGCAGGAGCAAATTATCGTCACTGTGGTTTCAATAAGGCTCTTAGCAAAAAGAACACTCTGATCTGTTGCCTTGTTCTTTTCTTTTTCAACTTAGTAATTCTTTTTAAATTTAAATAGTGCATTTGTTTTTCAAAATACTTCACTCTGCAGATCCTTTCTACCCTTCCCCAACTCAATAAAACTCTATTTTCTTTATGCAGGAAATGCAGCCTGATTTTGAAAAAGTGAAATTCCTTAGGAACGCATTCTTTTCTTATGAAATTAAACTAAAAAAGCTAAAAGAAAAACTACTAATATTTTACAGTTAAAACTTACTATTAATCTGACTGGAGCCCAGTTTCTAATTTCTATAATTAGTCCTTCTTGCTTTGCTCTCCCTTTAATACTCTACTGCTTCACATGGATTAATCTGAACTCGATATTTCCATCATATACAGACTTGAACAGCTGGATGGAATCAATGAATTATTCTTCAAATATTTTAAAGCTCCATTTAAACTTTTTGCAATGATTAACTTATAATTCCCCAAATAAGCAGAACTGATACCCTTTTAAGCTGGAGTGGTTTTACATTTTATCATCTCAAGCTAAATCAAGCTAAATATAAACTAGCAAGAGCATACTGATTTTCGGGTTTGAAGTAAACACCACACGTGTAGTTTATCCTTTTATATTTAGGCTCAGTGTATTTTGAAACCTGTTCTTCTAAAATTAATATTTTCTATTGTCATCTAGTTTTCTTGGTATTATTTTCTGGTGCTATTTACTTTCTGTTTATATCAACAAATTATCGTTACTTAACTATTTATTTATTACATTGCTTGCTGAGCAAAAGCTAACCTGAAAAAACCACACTGAGAAATGAAGTGGCAGAAATATGAAGCATTTCTCTGTACTCATGAATATTTCAGAAATACCAGCATTTTATGAGCAAAGCCCAAAACATTATTCCTGTGTGGTTTTGTGCTTCTTATTCCACAGAAACCAAGTGTTTCTTTGAAGGAAGTCACAGGAAAAACCCAGAACTTTAAGAAATATAGTTGTCTTTAAAATAATTGTTTCAACACTCCCATAATTCTAGGGCAAAAAATTATAGAAGAGACATTTTTTCCCCAGACACACTATTGAACTCCATTTAGAAGAAATCAACAACTTTAAGTAGGTAATTTCTTCTTAAAACTTCATGATTTTCCTATCAGACCTTTTTCCTTTGGATACATTTTATATGTTTACTTGAATAACACAGATTAGTTTACTACTTAACCTAATACTGTGAGTAGCAATCAAAATGCTTTTCTAAAGCATTTGAAACTCAAATTGCTTGGAGCAAAGAAAAATATTCTTTCTGGAATATAAGCTGAAGCTACACAGAACACCATTTCTTAAAATATATCAGTGGCACCCAAAGATCTCACATGGGAATACATAAACTGATGTTAAATCGTACTGTCCACGGACAAGGTGATTCAGCAATCTCCACAGGAACACTCACACTGCCACTTCTGAAGGAAAGAGGGCATTCATTTACTTTACAAAAGGAATTGCTGCCATTGAAATATGCACACATGAACTATTTTCTTTGGTCCTACCTAATTAAAGCAAACCAATCAGTCATTTATTTGAGGATCTTGCCTTTGGCAAGGGATGCTGCCTACTCCACCATGCCTTAGACAAAGACATAAAGACTCAGTGACTGGTTAACTTTGGTGGTTTCCGTGTTTGCACTTCAACAGCAGAAGAAAGATCTCACATTCTCCCATCAAGCCCACTGCATCCTCTTGCTCCCTGCATTAAGCAGACTTGTTCCAGGGGAAACAGGGCAGCATTCTCACAGGAAATGTGTGCTTACAGAGCTCCAGCCCTGAACCACTCAGCATATGAGTCCAAATAACACTTTTCACCATGTGAACAATGGAGATGTTCAACGCAGAACGCAGCTTAAACATGTGGACAAAAATCTATCACTGTGATCCAACAGTCTGCTCATACAGTGATAAACATCTTGGTGTCCTAACATATTAAGAGTACGTAACTGTCATTTAAGTTATTTTCATTTCTGTAGCTGTAGTTCTTTTTTACTTATGTAACAAGCATCTCTTAAAATTTTACTTCAATCTTTAGTGGGAACAATACCTTGCAAACAAGGATTTCCTCAAGCTAATTGCATGTATTTATAATTAACTGTAAGTTGCTCCTTTCACTTTTTTGAGAAACTGTGTTTCCTTGTTTCAGGAAGAGAAAGCGGTACATGAAATCATAGAGGATGAGCCCATAGATTTAAATTCAATTTTCTCTCCAAGTTACCTCAGCAAACACAGGTATATGTTGGTATCTGAACATCTAAAGGCTGGATGGGATGCTTCTCCCAGTATTTCTCATTCAAGACTCCTTCTATGTCTTTACCAAAGCTTACTATTATTCCTTTTATATCAGAGAACCTTATTTTTAACATTCACCTGTAAATTTACTAGATGCACAGTCTAATAGGAGATAATAGGAGATCTAAAACTTTAATCCCCCTCTAGGACATTTTTAATCTAGTTTGTACTCATGCATTCAAATATTGTTACCTCTTAATGTCCTCTCTTCTTTGACACCAACATAAAAATATCATGTGCTCTCTCAAGATTTTGACAGCAGGTGGCTTTTCCCCTCTTTTTTAATCTACTGTCAGATTACTCTCCCCCAGATCGTCCAACAGGCTAAACCCACAACACATTTTTCTGTCTTCCAAGGAGAGGGGTTAAAGGACAATGTGACTGCTTTTAATTCTAATTTATCATCAGCCTTTTCAGCTGCACGTGTAAAATACTACCTTTCAAGTTCTAAATATGATCTCGAATCCTATCTTTTAATTACTTAGTCACAGATTTACCTCTTTCACCAATTGCTTTTGGTCAGCTTGTCCCACATCAAACTCCACCCATCATCTGATATGCAACAAGGTCAGAAATGAGCCAAGTTACATGCAATACATACAGTCATTTTTAATCCTAGGCTTCACTAAAACATTCAAGGTTCTGTTCATGTTCATGTTTCCTTGCAAGCTTGAGCACTAATCACAGAAGCTACAATAACACATATGTCCACCTGTGACCACAATGAAGTTACTGTGGATTAAAGAAATAAACCTATGAGAGTCTAAATGATATAACTTTTGAAAGCTGTCTCAATTTTGAGCATTCATGTATCTTAAATTAATTCCTCTAGGTTTCCTCAAAATTGCCTGTTGAAGACTGTATTAACTGATGCTCCATCAGCTCTAAACACTGCCAGCTCCCTTTACAATCCTTTTTGCTCATTTGTAAAATGTATGTACTGTAGATAACAGATGGCAGAACTCTCCTCTGTTATAGCAGACAAGCATGTTTTGAAAACCAGACTATATATAATGATTTCAAACTTAAAGCACTTCAACTTTTGCCAAGATTATACAATTAAAAACTTCATTACTTCACTACTTGCAAAGATTGGCCTAGCATAGATGAGCTCACTAAATTTGCTAATTGGTTGTGTCCCACAGCTGAAAAAAAGTCAGTGAAACTTAAAAAGGAGACTTTTTATTCCACATCACTGTGAAATCAAAGCATCAAAAGCTTGTAGAACTCAGCCTGCCAAGCAATTGATATGGGAACAATAGGGAAACAAAATAAGTAATGCAAACTTTAATGGAAATCTCACCTTTTAAAATATAGAAATGCAGTATTTTCTTGCTTAAGCTCTGGTAATAAGAACAGTATAATATCAAAACCTACCTTAATGTGAAAAACAGTGAATAAATTAAGCCAACTCATTATTGACTCCTAGAGATACTATCTTAATTTATAACTTTATAACAAGCTCTGGGTTAACTTCATACTCACTAAAGCTCATCGGCAACATGAAATACTATTTAATACCTAAAAGTTAGGCACAGTTTTCAAACAAAGCTTACTCAAGCTTTTGACTCTTTATGCACCAGCCTTTCAAACCCATCCTGTTTTCCGACGCCATGATAAATTTCCTCTGTTTTATTTACTGTCAACAGCCTACAGATTCTGGGAACAGACCGCTGTATTTATGCTGAGAATTTAAAAGAAAACATTGCATTAATTTTCCTACCATTAGGCTATCCCTAGGCTCCTATGAGGAATAAAGGAGTATAAATGAAGTTGTGTCACTAACATAAATATATATGATTTCATAGAAGCCTAGCAACCAGCTCTCTCTATCAAAAAAACAAAACAAAACAAACAAACAAACAAAAAAAACACCAAAAACCAAAAAAGCTATTTTTCAAAATCATTCCTCTGATCATGATTTACAAATAACAGATGGGACTGAGCCAAACACAAGCCCTTGCAAGGTTCCTGGCTTCTCATATGCCAGGTTTGGCTTCCGTAACATCATAACCTATTCACAAGTAATTCCAGTCAAACCCAGACCAGTTCATTATCACACTGGCACTGCATACAAAAAGCACAAAACACACAGCTCTAAAATTCTATGTGGTCTATACAAATATATTTCTTAACAGAAATCCAAACAATACTCACCACATGAAGAATTTTATTCTCAGTTTCATATACTGTGCAGTCCTGAAAAAAAGCAGAAAAGGCATGTTAAGTTGGTCCAATCACTCCCCCTTCCTTGAATTATCATTAAAAAGAATTGACCTGAATTGAAAAGTCCTTAGGATGGAACAAAATATTTCAAAGACTTAAACAGAAGTAAAAGATTCATGTAACCAAAGCGTGAAGCCACCACAGAAAGGCATTACTGGTAAATGTTTGTATCTATTCCCTAATTCCTGTTGCTTCCTTCCCTGAGACAGATAATGCTCCTTCTCCACTTTCTCTTTTTGGCACATACCAGCTAGTCCCATTTATACCAGACAAGGGCCTTCAAGCAGCCATCCCTGACCATGGACAAAAGTGACCTGCTTGGAGTGGTAACACTGAAAAACAGAGGTACCAGCAATAGTCTTAAGTGACTACAAAAGGAAGCTAAGACGAACAATTCTTGCTGAGCTGAACTGACATATTTGCACACTGTGCTGAAGAAAAGGAAAACCCTGGGAAGAGGAAGAATTGATTGTTTATAACATTCCATGAGACTGGATGGAGGAGAAACACCAAATACAAAGCACACAGGAAACTTGAGGCAGACCCTCTCCTTACATACAGCCTGCTGGGGACTGCATGTACATTCTTGTTACCTTATGTACCACGTGAGGCAGTTCCTATAGGCAAGACTAACAGATGGGAGTCTGGGACTGTGAAAGTTTTTCTGACAGGCCAAAAATCTCAGTGGATCTAAAGAAATGGAATTAGCAAGGCAGAGGGCACATGAAATACAACCACCACTGATGAAAGAACCACTCTTTTTTAAGTTCATCAGATGCTGTAACTTTCCGATAATTAGTGCAAGCTCTGTTTCGAACAGATGCTTTATATTCTATCTAATAAACCACATGAAAAATATGACTAAGTTTTCATGTACAAAGCCTCATTTTAAAATCAGTTTATCCTGCTAGAAAAACAACCTTTTTTTATATGCAATCGTTTTTAAAAGAATGAACTTTCAATCTATGAAACACTTCTAAGTGTTACTCAGGCAAGAAACGCCAGTGTGTTCTTAAGCTTTATATAAAGCAACCTATGCAGAAGCAGCATGTTGATCAGGGAGCATTTTCCTAATAACAGCTGTTGGCATTCAGGAAACATTTGCCAGTAAGTATAGCTGGAAAGAAAATCTAACACATTTAATTATATGCAGACATCAATGAAGTATTTGCAATCTTAGTAGCAAAACACACATTTCATTGTTATATGTGGGAGGGCATGTAACATTTTCAATCTGGATACATCTATTTTCTGCATGGTTTCTTATGAATCATTTTGCAAAAATAGCAGGAAGAGATCGCAACATTTATTCTGATGAATAAAAAAAAGTGCTTTTAAGCAGACAATTATTTCACTGCTAATAGGAAGAATTTACTATAAGTTTAAACATTCAATTTAAAGAGAGTACTGTTTGAGAAGTTTCACTACTAAAGGAAGAAGGATTCTGCATTCTCAGATACTGTAGAGGTTTAATATAAACAAGAAAGCAGTGAATAACAGAGAAATACTGCTAAATCCTTGAAATTCATCTCTCCTACGATCATGATTTTTTCTAACACAGAATATATATTAAAAAAATTAAAATATTTCTGAATCCACAAAAGACAGTAAAACCAGTGGAAAACTTCTCAGGCATCCAGTCTATGAAGAGATCCACCCTTAACTTCTCTCTTCAACACACAATTCCCTACAAATCCAGGGTCTGGGAAGAGGAATAGCTAAATGAAATCATCACATAGCAAACACAGATTGTTGACATTACATCTTCATATTCAGGCAAGAGAAAAATTAATAGCTCAGTAAACCATAAAAGACAGAAAAACTGGAGGACAGCAAATGCAATGCCTAGGTAAAACAAAAAAAAACCAATTTCTAAATATGTGTTTTCCGTATGTGAATGACATCCAACTAAATATTATGCAAGCATGAACTCAGGGAAACATACAGAAATGTAAAGAACCATGCTGCCATAGCCCAGAGCAGCCCTGAAGTCTAGGATTCAAAGAAATCCAGGAAAAGGTCACCAAGCTGATCCCTGCAGCTCGTTTGAACTTCCTGCAGCCATCCCTAGAGGTGAGAACTGAGACTGCTTCGGAATGACCCCGAGAGCAAAAGCTGCATGTCACTTTCTGTCATAGGGAACAGTTTATGTCCCCTTGGCTGCCTTGAGCCTTATCTTTAAGCAAGTGCTGAAGATAACTGTGCCCACCCTCTGCAAACAACCCTTTGGGGAGAATGGTAGCTGAATGCAAGTTACTAGAGGCCTGTACCATTTACAGTTATTACTTTTCCATACCCATTCCATTTCAACTGAAAGAGCTTAAAGCCCTTGAAAACTATAAAAAGTCTCTAACTATGCAATTAGAAATAAATTTTTATTCTTAGTAGCATCCCACCCACACCTGGAGAATGACTCTTCCTTCCATGCAAGCCTATATCTTACTCCTGAAAGATTTTCTTAAATATCTGTTTAACTACAGTATCAAAACATTGCAATTAAAGTGAGAAATGGATCATATGCAAGTTTAACATCAACTTTTTTCTACCTCAGAAAAGCAAGAACACACACAAAAATCTGCAACCAAGCTTTACTCCTACACAAGATAAAAATTGGCTATTCCCTTAGTTAAACAATACTGTGATTATCCTTGAACTGAAATACACAGTTACAGCAAGGAGGAGATATATTACCTGTTTATTCTTTGAACTTCACACATACAGGCACTGCCATATTACAGCTGAAGCAAGGCTATATGATCTTCTTCTAAGCAACCAAATAAAGCTTCAGCTGCACAGTATAACATTATTATCTAAATGTGGATTATTTTCTAAGAGGTTAATGATACAGATTGTTAGTAAAACAACAAGAGAAATTGTGTTAATTCACATTTCCTGAAGAAATAGTCAAATAGTGGCCATAAGTAGTTTGAGAGAGAAAAATGGGACAGTGTTATCCACAAAATAAAAAGAGAGAAATAAAAGGGAAACATGATGGAACAACTTTATTACTATCAGATTTTCATGGTCACTCTTTCCACTCCATTTCATGCATAAAGAATGGTAAGAGTGACCTTTGTGGAGGCAGATGAAACTGGGATAAAATCCCCAAAAAAGGGAAACATGAGGACCACAATTGGATGGAAAAAAGAGAAGCAGTAAAAGAGGAAGATAAGAAGAGCAAGAACAAACCACACAAATCAGGGAGAGGGTTCTTCTGCACTTTAATCCTGGTATAATTTTAAAACCGAAGTTTAAGACTACAAGCAAGGAAATGTGAATTAACACAACTTCTTTTGTTGTTTTCCATTTTTTTAGTTCTACCCTCACTATTATTACCTTCTTTTTAAACATTTGTCTTAGTATGTCACAGAAGTGGGGAGTGGGGTCAGCCAATTACACCAGCACTTTTCTTATATTTTGGTTTTTTTGCACTTAAGTAGATTAAACCTTAACTCAAAATGTGAAGTACTGAGATACAGAAGACCTGCCAACTCATCCTACTGCTCACATATCCCACAGGTAAAAAAATGTTCATGCAATTCTCTAGTAGTATAACTATGGGATAACTACTCAGCAGAAAACACTTCTGTTTCTGCAGACATATGATCTGGTGTACAAGTCTGAGTTGGCAACCTGTCAAATTACCTATTGCAATTACCTGTCAAACTCACCTCTCAAGATACATGCAGGCTATAATCTCAAGACATACCATCGTTATTACCACTACTACTACTATTATTATTCATGGGTTTGCCACACACTGTAGGCAGCTGCTGCACTGCATTCCTGGCGGTCTTAAGTTCCTATTAACTCCATAACTTAACTTCAGCATAAAATTATGCTAGTTCAGGAAATAAAATATATACATACAAATAGTTAATGGAGACAAAAAGGGAGAAATGCAGAAAAACATGCATTGGTTCTTTCAGCAACATTTCAGCATGTCTAGTAATCCTTAGATCAGAGTGCTCAAGAGACAGCATGGACTTCTTTCACCATATTTTCTTGTTCAGCAGAATGCCTTAGTTGCTAATGTATATGTCATCATCCTAATCTACTTTTTCCTAAAAGGCAAAGCAATTTCCTAGGCAGAACTGACACAGAAGCAGGTTACATCATTATCAGCAACAAAACCCAAATCTCCCAATTCTCAGGTAACGAGTTAGCACAAAAATGTTCTTCACAAATTCATATGATAGTAGCATTGCCCAGAAGCAGACTGTGTGATGGAGTCAGCTGGAGCATCTTGTGGAGAACAAGAGCTTGCCATGAGATTATTAATTCTTTAGGCAGCTTTCAAGCCACTTCTGCTGGAACTTCTTCCCTGTTTCTTTCATTTATCTTCCTCTGCAGCGCAACTGAATGTACATGAAGGCAATTTGCATGTGTGTATTTGTGTATATTGCACTGTCTTTTCTAGCATTTTGCAGGTAAAAATGTAGGCAACTGTATTGGGAACACTATTTTAAAAGTGACCCCAAAATCACCTGGGAAATACATCTTTCATAAGCAACTCCACTCATCTTCCATGTCTAGCTTCAAGAGGGCCCAAACTACATTTTACGTAGTGCTTAAAAACAGATGTCTGATAGAATTGCTGTCACCATTGTTTTTAAAGTCATGCAAAATGTTCTAAACTCTGCAACTCCAGTACCCTATTTGTAACAAAAATAATGAATTACATGATTGCTAAAAGAGGGTTCAGACTCTCATGCATTGCCAAACCTTTGACATAAAATCTCTCTTGAGCATGTAGCCATTGGTTGGAATTAAGCCAAGCCATCATTTAAATCCCTTTGCTTCACAAATTGATTAAAACTGTAACTGAATCCTTTAATAGCAGTATAAATCAAATGGATGATCTGTCGGTCTTGCTACTTAGCAACAATAAAAAATAATTAACTTGAGAATGCTCAGATATAACTCCCGGCCCCTTCAGCCTCAGTACTGCACCATCAAAAATAAGTTCTTCTGGCTTCAAGGAGCCTACTCTGAGCCAGTTCAAGTGTCAATAGCTCTACAGAATTTATGCCATTGGCTCTAGAAAGGCTTGTTTGGGTTGAATTCTGCCCAATTCAGCCATAGCAAGAGAGCCACAAGACTGAGATTTGCTGTCACTGAAGGTTCTTACAGAAGTTCTAAACAACAATGATAACAAAGTCTAAAGCTTTTTCAACACATGAAAAAGGCAAAAGTTTTATAACTTTCAGTGTACCTTCATTCATTACTACCCTTCATTGCTTTTCTTGGACCAAGTCACTGGTACAACGGTTAGACAGGTTGAGTTCATTTAGCCCTTCACTATAATTAGAAAATACATGGAAAACATATCTATTACAGCTGATGGCAGGAATAAACAATGACAGCTTTGGAACAATAAACTTGATTGATATCCTAGAATGGTTTGGGTTGGAAGAGACCTTAGAGATCATTTAGTTCCAATACCACTGCCATGAGCAGGGGTGCCACCCACTAGCCCAGGTTGCTCAAAGCCCCATCCAACTTGCCCTTGAATACCTCCAGGGATGGGGTATCCCCAAATCTTCTGGGCAATCTGTTCCAGTGTCTCAAAACTCATAGTGAAGAATTTCTTCCTTATATCTAATCTAAACCTGCTCTCTTTCTGTTTAAAGCCATTCCCCCTTGTCCTGTCATGACATGCCCTTGTAAAAAGTTCCTCTCCAGCTCTCTTCCCTTTAAGTACTGGAAGTCCGCCAGAAGGTCTACATGAAGCCTTCTCTTTTCCAGACTGAACAATCCCAACTCAGTCAGCCTGTCCTCATAGGAGAGGTGTTCTAGCCCTCTGATCACCTTCATGGCCTCTTCTAGACTCGTTTCAACAGGTCCACATCCTTCTTACAGTGGAGCCCCCGAGCTGGATGCAGCACTGCAGGTGAGGTCTCAAGAGAGTGGAGTAGGGGGGGGAACCACCTCCCTCGACCTGCTGATCACACTGCTTTTGCCCAGGATATGGTTGGCTATGAAAAACTGATGGCTATCATAGAACCCTTCTCAGACGGTGATGTACAAGTATATCCAGGTAATTACTGGAATAATAGAAGACAAATTGGAAAGATATCCAACTCTGTTCAGCCCCCTCCCCTTCATCTCCCTTTACAAAAACAAAAAATCCCTTAAGCACCCTGAGAGCTACAGAAGTTGGCAAGCAGGTAACATTCTCCTCTGGCAGCATGCAAAGAAATAAGAATATGACAGAGTCAGAAGTTTCCTGAGGTGCTTTGCAACATCTTCGCTTTTAAGAGGACTAGCAGGTCTTTGGATACAAAAGATATGAGCCTTGGGGACACTGACAATTACATGTTGGAAGAGAGGGAGGGGGAAAGGAAATACCTTTTCCCTGTCTTTTACCTAAAATGAAATAGCAAACTCCTCCAAGCTAAGCAATACCCTGTGCTTGCAAAGACAATCCTTGGCTGTTGCCATACAAAATTAATTTTCAAAATTACACAGACATTGTTAAAATCTATGCTGTATTTCTAAGCAGCCATCCCAAAATACACTCTTTCCATGACTTTCTTTCCACTAAGCTGCTCCAAAAATCTCCCATCATGGCTGTTCCGACTACCACAGTCCCAGGGAGCTCTATCCTCAACTCTCCCCTTTTCTTCAACCTCTTCCCTATTGCTCAGCAGCCTCATAAAAATCATGCTGCTTTAATTATCATCTCTGTGCGGATGAGTCACAGATCTCTCGTCCCTTCTGTTCATATTCACAGTTCAGAATCTCCTTCTGGATATTTGCCACCAGCCCTAACACAGTATGCTGGAAAGCTGAAATCACGTTTCTTCCCAAACGCTCCCTGTTCTCCCTTTCTTTCCCTATCTCTGTCAGCAGCTCCACCACCTTATGTCCCACAAGCTCACAACCTGGGTGCCATTTTCAACTCCTCTTCGCTTCCCACACAAATCCTGTCGATTTTATTCCCACTGCCATTCAGAAATATTTGCTTTCTTTCTCACTTAAGCTGCAATTATTCAAACCCTGCAGTTTCTTGCCACTGGGTCTGTGGCCTCCTCACTCTATTATTATTCCCTTCCTCTGCACACTGAAGCCTGAACTCATCTGTACCTGCAGAACCCACTCTGTCCCCCCCCATCAGAAACATGCATAAGGACTGACAGAGATGGGAGAAAGCAGAATGGTGAGCACACATCATTTAACATAGTAATGGGAGAGGAAAAAAATCTCTATAGGAAAAATACAATGCAAGCTACTAAATAAATGCTACAGAAAAGGACATTTCTTATGCAGCCTACACAAATGCTTCTAAAAGTCTAGAGCCCTTCCCTGAAAATGTAATAAACTTGCAGTACTCTAAGTTCATAACCTTTGTGTACAAACTATTAGCAATTACCCAGCCTACTGAGTACAGAGAATTGCTTTAATTTTATTTAAACAATCTGTGTGGAGTGGCACCTATCACCATAGTAACAGAATACTTCATGTAGAAATTTAATACAACTTACATAAATCACCCACAGATCAAGCAACTACTGAGAAAAATTGCTCACTGGATTAAGAGAGATGCAATGGGTACACTAAGCTCTTTTATTCTATCTTTCTGAAGTCATTTTCCATTTCCAATTATTTCTACCCTTCCTTCTGTAAAAGACATCATCTTGCTTTCCCTGGGGATCTGGTCATATATTAATTCTTACTTTGCATATAGAGATTTACACTTCTTCCTTGTTTCTAAAATGAGCCAGTATAACATTACGTCAGAAACCACAGCCAGTATTTCAGCACCAACTCAAATCACACTGATACTTGCTCATATATCCTGCCAGAATCTAAGTGCTTACATGGGCTAAATTGAATTTCAGCTGTTCAGGTGATTTCTCTACTTGGTGACATTCTCAGCAGGTAAAAATAAAATCCACTAAAGCTATCAACAGATGAGAAATTGGAATTGAGGCAAAAATGGTCCATCCAAAGGAGAAAAAACAGTCAAGACACCTTTTTTTTTCATGCCTCTAAATAACCATCATGCATTCAAAACTACATCTTTTATTACTGACATGCAAAATGGAGCTTGTGCCATGATGTGTTGTGCAGTTCTTAAGTTTTCAATGTCACTTCCAAGACCATTTAGAGGTAAATAACTTCTTAATTTTTCAATTCTGCTTTTCCTCTAGCACTGGCATGAGAAAAAATTCTGGTTTATAAAATGCAACTGCAGCAAAATATTTCATGTTTCATAATTTGCCTAGGTGGTTATTTTGCCAACAGATGAAATGAAATTAATTGAACTGAAAAAAAGTAATGATATTTAGGTAGATGGCATTTCAGGCTCAACTATAACTCAAATGTTTCATATTGAACCATCTGAAATTGTTTATGTATTTTTAATGGATTTAAGCAAACAAACACACACATATTCCTGAAATAAAGACAGACACTACACTTTTTCATGCTTAAGGCTTTTACTAGCTACTTAGCAACACATGGTTTCTGTACTTCACTATACTGAAGTGGAACCTTGCTTGTCTGCACCTGGTTACAGTGTCTGTATTGCCTCTGGGAATGGAAATCAGTTTCCAAAGTAAAAGAAAAACCAAGTCTTGGTCTTCAAATCTACTGATATGACCAATATAATCTTAATACAACAACAATAATCATTAAATTTACCATTTATAATGAATTACACAGTAATCATGGCATATCCTCTGTTTGCCTCTATTGAAATGGAAACTGTGATGCCACTCAGCGTGCACTGACAGTGCCCACAACTACCAGTCTACGAAAAAAAGCTTTTATTTAAAGGAAACCTATGAGACGTGAAAACACATTTTTCCCCTCTGTCTACACTTTATCTCAGTTTCCAACAACTTTCTGCTGCTTTCTGCAAGTGCTTCCATGAGTGGATGAATTAACTCCACAATTGCTGACTCTTTTATTGTCACCTTGACCCAGTCAGGCTCCTTTTCCTGGAAAAATTTAACAGGTGCACTGGTTTATCAGCATATGCCCCATCAAAAAGACTACTCTTTTTTTCACAAATTATTCTGCTTTGTATTGTCAATCATTATTCTGGAAGAAAAAGCAACCAAACAACAGAAAACAAAACAAAATCAAACCAAACACCAAACAAGCCAACACCAATCCATTTTTGCTTTCTAGTTACTAAGCTTCTTACATACTCAACAATCTTCTCAATATTTGGGTAGTTTCTTGGGTTTGTTTTTTC
This sequence comes from Scytalopus superciliaris, assembly GCA_013400415.1. Taxonomy (NCBI): domain Eukaryota; kingdom Metazoa; phylum Chordata; class Aves; order Passeriformes; family Rhinocryptidae; genus Scytalopus; species Scytalopus superciliaris. The sequence goes on from VXBX01009442.1 coordinate 711,491, forward strand.
CTTCCACCACTTGGAAAAGAAACTACTTTCTCTAAGAATGGAAAAGAAAGCACAGCTAACAAATTCACAGGGCTTTACAGGGTAGTAGCTTCATAAGCTGCTTTGAAAATATCACATCACAGACTACATAAATTCAGGAAAAAATCCCACACTTCTTTACAGCATATATCCCAAAGACAACTAATGAGTCATCAAATCAGTTCTAGTAGTGGTTCATCCCAAGTCCATTATTGACATTTTAATCCTTAAGATATTCCATGCCTAATTCCATTTCAAAAAGCACTTCGAAACTTAAATCAAAAGACAATATATCCACAAGTAAGCCATTTCAAGGGGAAAAAAAAGAGTATGATAAAAGAGCAGAAACAAACTACCAGAATCAGAAAAGCCATCAATGCTAAGTACCTTAGGCACTTTTTACATTACATCAAATTACATCTGAAATTTTCCATAAAATTGTGCTGTAGAAAAATAAGCTACTCTACTATGAAAAAGAGAAAAACATTACTAAAGAGCATAAATGGAAACTACTTTGATATAGTTTCTCATAAACAAAAAACAGCTTCATATTCCCAACAATCCTTTAATTTCTATTTTAGTTTATACATTATACATTGACTTTTAAAAGTGAAGAAAACAACTGCACAGAAAATATGTATCCTGAGCCACTACTTGTGAGGACTGCTTTGAACCTTATGCAACAGAAAATCTTGCATAAGAGCAGCACTTGAAGGATACAGGGTGAGCCTGAATTTCTGTCAGCATTACTTACAATGAGTTATAACACTCCCATATGAATACCCTTTTGATTTCATGTATATAGGCAGATATTGCCTGGGTATTGTTTTCAAGGAGAGCTTTTTAGTTCTAACTTTCACCCATACCTATTTAGCTACATGTTGCTTTGCAAATCCAAACAATCCAGAAGCATAAAGCATCTTAAATGAGGAACCAATAAAAAATTGATACCACTAAACTATTAAAGCCAGTTTATTAGCTAAAGATATCTGAGGTAATTAGCTACTTTGTATGACCTGAAATTCAAAAATTTTAAGCTATATTTAGCAAGTCTTTAAAGATTTTAATAACTAGGACTTAAAACAAAAGTGAGGGCTTGTGATAGAAAAGATTATATGAGAGAATATACTTTGTGAAAATAGTACTAAGGATATTATTCATCTTCACTCACATATTTGATATTGTCCTTACCAAATGTATAGAACCATTTTATATCACTGCATTTGGATTCTGAGTCAGAGTAGGGGAGCTAAAAAAGTAAATTTCCATTTTATCCTTTTAACTTGAAAATAAGACTGAACTTACATTTCTCAGTGAGACTTAATATTTGAAAGATTCCTTGCTTACGTTACAGACATTTGATTACAAAAATTGCATTGGTATAAAATAATAGTGTATTACTCAAAAAATAATTTGTGATAGCTTACATTGCCTTTTATTTGAAAAACAGGAATGGCTAAAAGCCCAACAAAGAATATCCTTCTGGCATGGGAAGTGCTCTCACTGGGGAAAGGAGTATATGGACACTTTCTTTTTTGTATCTCAAATGCCTTTAAATGGGGAACAAGTTTCAAATCCCTCAGCTGATGCAGTATACAGGGCTGAAAAAATTCTGTATGTGCTCTATATCAAGGCTTTTAGCTCCGAATCCCAGATGGCTATTAGATCCAGACATTGTATTTGTGTATGGTTGTCTTGGTCTTTCTTTGCCGCTTTCCATCCTGCCCATCACCTCCCAGATTGCATCACTCAGGCTCTCATCTCATGTATTCAAAATCGGAGTTAACCTCCCAATGTTGCTGTGAGACAGCTGATGACAGAAGTGTGCCCTGTGACAACAATGCAAGAGAGATCCATGCCAGGGGGTGTTTAGGCAGAGAACTAAAAGCAGTGAAGCTTCTATAAAGGAGCATTTACAGGCCTTCAGCTATGCTTCTGCTGGAGCATATTGCTAAGTAAATCCCACAAGACATTAAAGCTGTGAGATAAACATCAGTGGTTTTAAAACTAAATAAACACAGCAAATCATTGTGAAAGCTGATTAAAGAAAGTAAAAAACATGTGATGAGGGTCACTAATGATCTCTATTACACAGAAATAAAAGAAATAGGGTGTTCAGCAGCAAACTTTTCATTAAATGTCTGGTAACTTACAAAGTCAATATAAAATTAGACTTTTCAGATATTCCCAAGATTTCCAGGGTTTTAATTCTAAAGAAGAAAGCTTCTTCAGTAAAACCTTAATGAATTCCTAAAGAAAAAAAGCATTGAGAATGATAATTAAAGCTAGCTACAGATTGCCCAAGAAAGCAAGAAATTTTTTGTTCCTTACAGTTACCAGTGTAGTACTGCTACCTTTCTGAAACAAAACAAGCACACTTAAAATGACCAATTCCTGGCACCTCTGAAGCTCAACAACCCAACCAACTAAGTCATAGCAAGACTTTCCTGAACAGCATCAAGACAAGAGTCTCTCACCTTCTTCCTGGTGCGCATTTGTGACTGGAACAATTCTGTCAACAGAAATCTAAATTCATGAATGAACTGAAGGGGAACAAGGCACAACCCAAAACATTCTCACACACACCTCCCAACCTGTTCACCCATAACCCTTTAATATCTATCTTGCACCATCAAGAAAGAACAGGTCTTTTTTATTCATTGCAGAGGAAACAGAGAGCACAGATAATGCTCAGCCTTCAATTCCTATAGAGAGGCAGATAGGTGTAGGAGAGAAAGGCAGAGGGCAAAGAAATGGTAGAAAAAATCATAATAGTCTCAGGAATTTGTTTGCTATTTAAATCCTTTGCTTTCCTCCAGTGTTCTACTGTAAGGGAAGAGTTGATTATAAAAACGAACAAGAATGCAAGCCCTGAATTAAATAAGCCATCAGCAAGAAGGATGGTACTAAGAGTGAAAACCTGCAGGAAGAGGCTATGAAACAATATCCTAAAGTAATAGGGGGGAGAAAAAAAATCCCTAAGCCAAAATAAAGCAGCTGCATAGCAGTAGATGATTAGTGCAAATGCAAAGCAGGCTACAACAGTAACTTGCAGTGCTGTGAAGGACCTGCTTCCACCGGCAGATCCCCACTGCACACTGGTCTGTCAGGTCCAGGGCAATGTGCAACACACACAGAAAATTAAATGGTTAAAACAAAGTGTGTGTCTTCCTGCATTTTATTCCAAAGTCTATTGCTAAGAGATCATCATCACTTGAACTTTGCTAGTTATTACAAGGTTAAAGCACAGACACTCAATAGGTTTTCTTATAGTTCATACTTATAAGGCAGATGTCATTCTGTCATTTTTTTCTTAATTATCCAGTTAGCACTGATAATGGGTAGGAATACAAACCAATAAAACTAAATTCTAAGGAGAGACACTGCTATTACAATTAGCTACAAAATGTGCAAAGTAATTCAAGAAAGTCACATTCATTTTTGTGTTTTTTTTCCTCCACTTTGACTAAAGAATAATTTTTTGATTTTTGGTTAATAAATCTAAACATTGGCTGTAACTTAATCAACACAAAAAAAAATCCTGACGGAACTCAGTAACTGGAGTTCTATTTTTAAATAATAGGAACGTCTTAAAAATCCAAAGGTATTAAAAAATGTGTAGACTGTATATTTTCTACAAACCTTTAAGCATTATAAAAAGCTGCTAGTTACAGTTAAAATAAAAATTACAACATTGCCTTCTGTAGGTCTTTCACCAAAAAAAAAAATTAAATTATTTTAAGTTAGTGAAGTACCATACAGTACTTTACATACGAAAGAAAACAGACTCTAAAACAGGAAAAAAAAAGACCTGATGAGGTGATATTGAAAGATTCAATTTGGAGTGTTAAGAAAGCACAATGAGGATTTTCAGTGTGCTCAGTGGCCATATTGAAAAAAAGCTCAGCTAAGACATCTGAAATGCTACCTTGGAATGCAATTGTTTTAAGTAGAGATCAAACCACATGTGTGTGGGACCACTAATGGAATTTTCCATTACGGTTCTTCTGACTATAGCCCAATTCAATTTCAGGGCATGCTTAAATTTAGGCATGTAAATGTTCCTTTGGACTTCAAAGTAGGGATTCATGAACTGCTTCCTGACTGGGGACTTATTCTGTTTTTGGAGACGGTAAAACTGCTGTTCTCCAAAGGTACTAATAATATTTGCTCTCATTCACACTGAAAAATATACATGGATGAATAGTTACCCACACCATAGCAAATTAGTAGTATCGTGGATAGGGATTGTAAGAAAATAAATTGATATTGAGTTAATTCCTAGAAAATATCATTTGAGGCAGGGTGATGGTCAAGAGCTTGATGGGGAGTTCAGGGTGGCTGAAGGACAGACTGGCAGCGTTACCCCTCTGGGCCCTGGGAAGCAAACAGACACCCTCACTGTGTGGTCAGTGGGGAAGGAAAAGCTCATGTTCCATTTCCACATCAAAACCCCCCCACAAAGCTGAGGACGAAAATAAAATAAATCTAAAAGTGAGAAAATTTCATTTCCCAGGCTTGAACACATGGGACTAGTAATACTGTTTCTCTCCGACTCAGGTGGGAGGCAAACACAACTAATCATCAGTGTTGCACTCATTTATGAAAGGGTTAGAGAAAAACACATTTCTTTTATGGAAGGAAGAGTGTCATCATACAGAGTCATGCCAAGAGGTCATAGGAGAGGTTTAGTTTTTCCTAATTTGGAGTGACGATTCTGAAAAACAGAAAAAGTCTCAGTCCTCCTACCTGGCCCACTCTCACCCTTTTTGTCCACTCTATTTTCTCAAGTACAAACAATCCCTCAAATGTCTGCCTGGCTGCAAAGAGACTTTTTATTGCAGCAGAACAACAGACAGACCTAAACCACACACAGAAGGGTGGGGAATGTTCTCAGGATTGCACTCCCAAATGAAGCCCATTAGGCAAGTGCTTCTCATTTTCTACTTTTGGATTTCTGGAAGGCAATATGTACAAAAATATATTCAAAATATTCTACCCTCATGAGAATATGTGTCATCTTGACAGGTGTCTAGGTGATTTGAACTGTATGACTGGGCAGATTACCCAAGTCCAATACACACAGACTTTTCGAACCACACAGCTAATCAAAAATTAGAGACAAAATACAAGAAATTAAATATACAAATTATCAAGTAGATTTCTCAAGTTTATAGTGATGATATTAGACTAGTGAACCCAAGATTAATCTTACTACTGAGATATGCAGAGGCATATACATAGCACAACCCAAATGAGTATTATAAAACCACGAAATAGAAATTTTAGGAAGCATTTACCAAGTATTAGTATTCCCTTATTTTGGTGAGACAATTACATAGACAGTGTAAAACAAAATTGTGCGAAGAAGGTAATAGCCATTTACAACTTAGGCAAAAAACAACCTGCTAAGTAAATTGTATCATACCTGTTGTACTATTGTTGTTAGTTCCAGACAGAGCTGTATGACATTATTTCTTGTTACTGAGTAATCTGTGACAGCAGCAAAAGGTGATCTAAAAATAAAAAGAAAAAGAAAAGAAAAAGAAGGTTGAATACTACTAGTATATATCCACTTACAGTTTTTTAATTCCTATTTATGACATTCCATTCATAAAAGCATTATTTCTGACAGTTTATTTCTGGACTGCCTTTACTCCCCCAGAAAAAGCCCAGCTTGCCTCCTGCATTTCTTTGGGAATATCCTTATAAAGGCAACCAGAGGCACCACTTCCTCCTGTGATATGAATGGTGTCCAGATGTGAATCCTATCAGAAAAGCTTTTGGCTGATTCACTGGGATTCTTGGGATTTGCTCTAATATCTGGTGAAAGTAGTGGAGGGACTCAGAATAAGTAAAATCTTTATCTAAAGAGGGAGCAGCATTTAGAGCCAGAGATGCACCAACGCTCAGAAGCAGCTGCAAAGCCTAAACTGGAAGCACAACCAAACATGCCCACACACTCTGCTACAGTCAGAACTGCTTAGTGAAATGCACAGTGTAACCCAACATTTACAGGCATTACCTCTATATTCTACACCTTAGAACTTCATGTCAGGATGTTTAAAAAGCATACCTATCCGAAGCTTTCTTGCTTTCTAGAAGCACTGCTAGAATGTATTTAGTCAGTGAAGCTGGCAGTCGTCTTATTTTGGCACTACAAATCTCTCTTAATCTAAAAACTCAAGTTGGCCTATAGTCTATATTAAAAAGGTAGCCAAACACTATCAGGACTGGTATTTTTCCCTAAGAGGAGTCAAAACCTTTACTTTACCAGTGTTGCAAATGAGGCATTTATGGATAAAGATGGCATTTCTCCCTACATACCTATGTCAAACATGTGAAACAAACCACAAAAGAAAATGGTGGCAAAGAACCACAAAGATTGTAATGACTGAATAAACTAACAATAGAGCATGCAAATGTGCCAAGATCTCAAAACAATACTTTAAGTGTGACCCTCTTTAAATTAAGCGGGGTGACTAATCCCTTCCCCAACGAAAAAAAAACATTACTTCACACATACTTGTATATACCTTAAAGAGTTTTACAGCACTGGTTGGTATTAGAATTTCCTTATTTAAGCCTACAAGTTTTCAGTACAAAGAACTCTGCTATAAGCAAGTCCAATGATAACTGTAAATGTAGTTCTACTGGTTCTAATAAGTTTCTAAATTTCCATATACAAAATTACTGAAATTTTAGTGCAGGCAGATTTGGAACTGTCCATTAATAAACCCCTGTGAACTCCTCTATCTCTGCAGGTTTCATCTGGTGCTCCCTTTCCTCTCCAGGGCTTGCAATCCAGCCCTGAGGGTTCATAAGACAGAATTAACTCTGAGGTGCATCCTCAAATCTAGCAGCTTTAATTTGATGTAATACATCACACAATGACATATACTTTCTGCCTGTATTTTCTAGAGAGAAAAGCAGTACATTCTTTTCAAATAAAAGTAGAGAAACTGGAACCTAGGCAGTGTTTAAGAAAAAAAAAAAAAAAAGAAAGGAGAGTAAGGACTTCATAGACAGCATATGGGTAGGTTCCAAAAGGTGCCTTTTGAAAGTTATTGGACACAGACACACAATCACAATGCAGTTTTCTGCAGTATATGGCAACCATAGAGTAGGTACACACTACAGCAAGTCAACCCACAGACACATGCACAGATTATTTCTAAAGTTCAGGAGACATATGAGCATATTAAAGGATAAAAGGTAACTGAACTGCTTAGTTATGAGCCATAACTGAGTGCAAGAAAAGTTTGGACAACGCTCTCAGGCACATGGTGTGATGCTTGAGATGTCCTGTGCAGGACCAGGAGCTGGACTGAATGATCTTGATGGGTTCCTTACATCTCAGAAAATTCTATAATTCTATCATAAACATGTTAAAAAAAAGTACAGTAGTCAAGATAGACAAAAACGCTGACATTTTTCCTCCCAAAGCTGTAACCATTGAGGTTCTGAAATCTACCTGAAACGTTGATTTAAAAAGGTCATGTTCATTTAGGAACTCACTTCTTTTGAAGATGAATGGAATCAAGCCAGCAAATGGTATTATTTTACTTTAAGTATGGGTGTTAATACAATTCGATCCTGAAATTACACAATTGGAATCTATTTGATATCTCAAGGCCTCCAGAATTTCTCTAAACAAAATCACACGGTAGGCTTTGGCTTCTAATACTGCATCATCTTCCCTCATACTTCTGTAATTTAGTTTGGTTTCACGGTTCATGAGGAAAATAATGGCATTTTTACCATCATTGCTCTTAGTGAAGATCATTAGAAATGCCCCAAATAAACTTTGTTTACATTGAAGAACAGGTAAAGGGCCTGAGACATTACTCATTTTTGTTACATTGAAGTTAACACAGTGAAGACTTAGTGGCAACAGCATGTGGAGCAGAGAGCAAGGGTGTCAGCAGGAGGCAGAAAACTGCTAAAAATCAGTAACTAATACGTAACAATTTGTAAGGTGCTTCACAGCTTGGAGAGATAAGGAGACAAGTCCATGTTTTATAAATTCTGCTCCTGCAGAAAACCTAAAGGATCCTCCAGATGATTCCTGTGTAGGTCTGTGTGGCTTATAAACAACTCCCTAACATCAGTTTCTGCAGATGCCTCTCCAGGGTATTGCTGCAAATTAGACCTGTAAAACTGCAATTCCCTTTTCCTCCCCCTTCCCAGTTCAGACTTCCCTGGAGGCAGTCTGCATGCACAACTATACAGCCACTACTGCACAAGCAGCTGGAGAAATGGTAGGGGGGGGTCTTTAAATATTTACCTCCAAAGGAAATGTATTTTAGTATTTCGTCCCAAGCCTCAACTTCAACAGTAAAAGTTCAGCAAGACTTTAGTATAACAACATGTCAGCAGTTTCAATCAAAATATCAACAGAAACTTCACTGTAGGATCACTGACTGCATTTTACATGAAACAGTGTAAAATACCAAGCTGACAAAAAAAAATATTCTATATTGGCAATATATCTACTGATTGTAATTTTAATACAGCACAATATTATTGATCATGAACAAATTAATCAACTTGTACAAATGCAAATAAAGCCTACATATACTATAACTTCAGTTGGCTGCTAAAACACTTTCCTCCTGAAGGCATACACCAAGTATAAGGAATTCCCTCTCTAATTAGACTACTTCTCTCTACTTTAAAAAAAATATATTTCCTTGGCTTGACAGAGTAATTTCCATGAGCTTCCAATTTCTAGTCTTTTCATTCAAAGCCACATCTTTCACAGTCCCTTCAAGTCTCAGGTACCTGCTATGGCTCCAGTGAAGAAAACTCCCTGAGAAAAACCCCAGAATTTTCAACACATTTACCATCCATTTTGGTGCTCTTAAAGTTAAACAAGAACTACACACCTGCCTCGGACTTGGGACATGTGCTGTCCCACTTCCTGCTGGGACATTGACCTCAGTGTCTCACTGTCTCACCTCTCTCACAGTCATTTCCATTTGTGGAATCTTTTTTACTCAGCTTCTCCTGTAATTTGTTTGTTCTTCCTTCAAAAATGTGATTCTCTTTCTTTCCAACACCCACATGGAAACCTCTTTGTAGCTCCACAGCACACCTACCTGACCACATGCCCTTTCCATTCATTTCCACTTCCAGACCTCTGCTGGTTTCCCCTTTTCATTCTTTGTCTAGCCCTTCTACACCTGATATCTTAAGGAAAAGAGATTTATACAATCACATCGATGCTTCTGCAAACACATGAACGGTGTTTTTGCCCTTAGTCTCACCTTTTCTCCTTTCCAACTTTTGAAGCCATTGGTCATTTTCAAACCACTTTCACAAATGACTGGGTAATGGTTTCAAGGATAATTTAGTTCATACATGTTTTGTGATTGTGCATGCAGCTGGAAAAGTGGGAATCTCTAAATTTTTCCACTGCACAAAAGGTTCCTCCACTGGAAAACTTAGGAGACACCACAGCAAGATGAAGAGCTTCTAAACACCTCATTCACAGGGAAAAATCCTTACGATTTGTGTTTGCCTATGCTTTCTTTCTTTTTTTTTTTTTTTAAACATTACAGTCAATCAACTTCAACACCTTAGTCTACAGTACACAAGGTTTTTCTAAGACAAGGCATGACAGAGCTACTGGTTCTTTTCACGTTTCTTTAAGTCAGTGTTTGACATAAATAGTATAACACCTCTGAAATGTGAATTTGTTTATACATGTGTAATGTAGGCTGTGACATGCATGTGTGTGTACACTTTTATGAACTGAGACCTTATTAACATCTTTAGCCGTATCAGCGTCTTTCAGAATGAAAAAAAATAAAATTATATCTAACATTAATTAATTAAGCCAGCCTGAAAAACTGGTAGAAAAACCAGCCACACTAACACAGTACAGCTAATTCCCTCACAAACTTAAGAAATAATACAATTCAACAGCTATTAATACAACTACTCATTGCACATGAAGGAAAATCCTTCACAAGTAATTCAAAATTTGTGAAGTAGATGCAGACACTCAGCATTTCCACATTATCAACATTTTTGGCCTCATATGCTTTAGCCTTCTCATCTGTCTTCTTCATATAACATTGAGTTAGGGGAAGATAATATAGAGAAATATCTACTTCACTTTCAAAAGTTGCAATTTGGACAAATACTGACCATTTTTAGTAAAAGCCAAAAATAAAAGTTAATCATATTACAACACGAATTGTAGTACTGAGATATTTTATAACAATAGATGTCGTGTGGAGTTTAAAAAGAGTATCATACTTGTTTTAGCATCCTAACAATGGAAAACATCCTCAAAGCCTTTTAATTAAACATAGTAGTACAAAATCTTTTAAACAGAGAGACAATCAAAGCAGTAATATAATTCAGTCTTCAACAGCAACATCTTAAGCTCAAATAAAAATCTGAATGTACAATATTGTTGTATATATATTATGCCAAATCCACGCAAGATTCATAGTTTTAGGCTTTCATGAAACAAAGATTTTGTTTGTCTTTCTAATGGAACTGCTTTATGTAGAATCAGGGAGGAATGCAGTAAAATTCACACTGGATAAAGGAATTCTTTAAGTAAGTGCTCTATTAAACATTTACTGTTGTTTCAGGAGCACAATACAGTAAAGTACCATAGCATTCTTAGGCAGCACTAACAGGTTTGGCATAATATTCAAAGCACTATAAAAGTAAGTGTATAGAGGAAACAAGATTCACAGGTTTAAGACTAAAAACCAATCAACAGAAGAGTGCATTATTTGTGTGATCAGTAAAGAATCACGGAACTCTTTTGTTTCTGCTGAACTCTTTAGTTTCTTTTCATTGGGTTTTCATTTGTTTACCTCTACCATCTTGTGTGCAAACCAGATTTAGCCTCTCAGGACAAGCAATAATCAAGCACATGAAGTCTGTTAGAAAGAAGACTCTAAGCCAGTAACACTTTCTTAGTAAGTAAGAAGCTATGGGCTTGAAACAACGTTCCTCTTTACTTAAAACTACAAAATAGTCAAACCATAAACATCACCAAGGCTCATTCACCAGAAATGATGAGGCAAAGAAATCCAGCTGAACACGTTTTACCTGCAGTGGAAGAAAACGTATGCATAGAGTATGTCACCATGGTGAAAAGAGGGAGATCCACTTTGGAGTGGGAAATTGGTTCTGCTGCCACAGTGCTTTCATACAAAGCAGGCTTAAAGCATTCACTGAAGCTGAACACCTAGAATTGTTCAGTCATAAACAAAGAGTGTTTACATCATCATTGCAAGCTGCACTTCTCTGATGCAGCAGAGCATCACCAAAAAAAGCCCCCAGTTAAGGCTTGGAGGTCCTGTTCTGCTGTCAACCACTGAGGCATTCAAATGTCCTTAATTTCAGGCACAGATTTTAACCTTACTTAATAGGATTTATATATATACATAAGTGCTTCACAGAATACTAGTGCATTTAAGCCCACACCAAAATGATTTGCCCACCTGGGGTTTAGAAGTTAAAGGATTACAGTCCACCACTCTGTGAATGGCTCTAAAAGCAGACCTAGACTTTCTAAAAAGGCCTTCTACTCTGAAATTTTTCATTTTGTTACTTCTGTCAGCAATTTTACCTTATATTTTATATGACCAGCAAATTCTATTTACAGTTTGGTTTTTTGTTCATCTTCTTGTTTCATTTTGTTCATGCATCATGTATCCAGACAGAAGCTGTAAATTAATCAGGCTGATGCACATTTGTCAGCCTGATAGCTTTTCTCTGGCCACAGCGCTGAGAAATCTGGAATACAAAAATCTATCTCCACAAGATCTTTGTTCCTACTACTTAGCCTTCAGTTTAATCTGCAGCAGCAGTTTAAGTTTTTTATTTCCAAAAGGGGAAGAGTGCTAGTGTGAAAAACAAGGGCCACAGAAGAGTTTCTGTGAAAGACATATTGAATCACTGCCCACACAGATGGCTGAGTCAAACAGTAGACTAAAAAAATCCAGTGGTCCCTGACAAATCCTATTTCACGACCATTAAAAGCTGTGACACAACAACAGACGCAAAATGTTGTAGCAGTTATCTCATGGGAAGTAGATTATATTTCCTTAAATTCTTAAGAGAAAAATAAACTACCATGTTAGTTGTATCTTTAATGAAGGCTCAATTAAAGCCCTAAAAACAACCAACCCTTCCTCACTCCTATTCTCTGTGTTTGTAGTTTATACAGATATTGTCCCTATTGCTAAGATCGAAAGCATTCTCCTTGACACAGCACAGGGTAAATGGTATGAGGAGTTCTTGCTTCAGATGACATGACCCAAACACTCCAGAGCAGGCGAGAACAGGAAGCCCAGAGGCATAACTAAGAATTTTTTTCTTGCAAAGTGCAGTCTGCAGGAAATACAGATTTCCATGGATTTTGGTTGGCAAAGACAACCAAAGTGTGGTGGAGGTGAATGAAAAGAATGTATCAAATGAAGAACAATATGGAAGATGACATCAGCAGAAGCTTGTGCTGGCAGAGCAAGGAGAAAACCGGGAAGAGTCAAGAGCTCATTCAGCTGCCACCAGACGTTACCCCAGTTCAGGTTTGCTCAGGATCCTTCTTCTTTCACAAAAAGCATTAGTTCTTCCCGGTCAAGACTACAGTAATGAGCTTTAACTGTTAAATCTAGCCGTCCCATGAAAGGAAAACAGATAATGTACAGTGGGACTTGAAGGGGGAAAATGGGATGCTTAAAGGATATTTAAAATCCTTTTGCTCCCAAGGCTGTCTTCACTTTGCAGCAGCTCCTGGCTTATTAGGAGACAAACTCAACACTCAGTATTGTGCCAGCTTCTGAAGAAGATACAATCTTCTCTCTGTCTGTTAGATGGTTTGTTCAGATCTGGGAGAAAAGGTATTGCATGAATCTGAGCATGCTTTGCTCAGGACTCATCACAATTTCAGTAGAACAACCAATAGGTAGCAGCAAATTAGTAGAGAAGGAATGAGCTGCGAGTACAGTACAAGACCCATCTGTGTTCTAAACAGAGAGAAAGCTAAGCATAAGCACTGCTAAATGCTTTAAACTTGGAGCTCAGAAGAATTTTTTGGGATCCCTATGATATCCTTGTTTTTCAGTTCATGTTTGCCTCTGGACAAAAATTGGGAAGTTTTCACTGGTGCCAGTGAGGACAAAAAAAAAGTAGCTTGATTCTCAAAATCCTCTGGATGTTTACGGTGCTTTTAAATCAAGAAAGCCATGGATGGATAATGTATACTTGCAAATGCATCTCATAAAGGCAATGAAAACTGACATCCATGCAAAAAGCAACACTTTTACAAAGTGTTTTTCAGGTAAATTGTAAATGTTACCTGGGATTAATATAAATAAATTGTCTGGTTTCAATTCCAATCAAATGTGCAGATGCTACTGGACATACTAGTGCACAGAAAAAAAAAAAAAACAAAAAAACACTTTTATGAGGTTAGAAATAGCTTTATGCCACAAATTTGCAACACATTTATGTTATGAATCCAGAGTAGTGAACTCAAACCAGTAAACCTACTTTAATTATATATTTTTAAAAATTCCTCTCCTGGATGGAGTGCATCAGCCCTATAAAAGGAACCTGACACATCAGAGAAAAAAGAGAATAAGGAAAGGTGGCATATATTACTATTCCAAAGAATACAACTTTCGTGAATTGCAGGAATAAAGACTGAAAAGAAGACCAATGATTTAACTGGAAGTCTAGAAGATCTGATTGACTGAATATATTATACTCTAATCTCTATACCTATATCTATCTATCTATATTTATATATATGTATATCTATATATCTACTCTATACTGAGAGGTATCACTGGAGATATACTGATGCTAAGATGCTTTGAATATCAGGTAAGCAGTTTATTGCTGTGGCCTCCAGTATGCCTTTCCACAGGCTAAGAGCTACATTAAGTGTCAAGTAGAAACACATCACAGTTTTTCAAGAAAGTATCAATCTTGTCAGGGAATTTGCTTGAAATAATTTGAAGATTAGGGAAAGTGTATAAAACAAAACCTTATTAAACTATGAAGTCTTCTGAAAGAGAGGGTAGATTTTGTGGGCTGAGAAAGTAACAGGAAGTTGTAATTAGTCTAAAAGGTTTAAGGACATAATCTACAAGTGTGATGACAGTTTCTTTACAGGATGTTATTGGAGAGTTATTTCATGCTCCTCAAAATCATCAGCTGACCTCTTTTGAAAATAGCTAGAGTTCTCTACTAAGTTTTTCAGCTCCTAAATGAAAATAAACCAGAAGACTTTTAAAGCCTGGCAAAAAAAGCTACCCTAATTTTCAGTAAAACTCAATTTCTGACATACATCTGGAAGTAGGACTGCTCCAGGCAGAGTCCTGGAACACAGAGCATCGCCAGACTGGCCCTGCACAGTGGCACTGCAAAAGCCACAGTGAAAGACACTCAGAAAATCACAACTCTCACGCTCCTTTTGATAATTGTGCCTGGCCTAACAAAGTCCTTTTAGATTGTAAGTATCCCACAGAAAGAGCATAAAAAGAGAACTCACTAGAGCGACAAGTGAAGCACAACCTGAATGGAGTCTTCACTACTGCCTAGACATAAAAAACACATCACTGCAATTTTATGCAAGTTGGAGCTGCTGCAAACTGCTTTTTCCAGACATGACCTCAAAAGCCACCGCATACGGCCAGCCTAGTAGAGCTGTTACAAGGGGGTGGACAACCCTAATAGCCACATCATTCCTCCAAGTAGTTTGCTCTCCCCTCTCATACCCCCACAGATGGAACTGGTACTAGAAACCAACCAAAAAACTAAGACTGGTGGCCCAGATTTAATATTAACCATGCAAAACAAATCTTGTTCCTGACTTTAAATAATTAATTTTTAAAATCTTTCTATCTCCCCCTAGTGGCCCCAATACCTCCTTAGAAGGTCTATAATAAACAGAATCATACTAATCTCCAGATATTCCCACTTCCTGAGAAAGATGCAGCCATTGGCCTGCCATCATCCTAATTTGGGGACTTCACAAAAAAGAAAGAACAAACCTTACAAATATACCTAGATGCTCATAAAACAGAAAAGTTTTGAAAAGTTTCAGAAAGTGTTTGCTAGAACCAGGTGTTTAAGCTACACAGACCTTCAAAGGGATTTTCCTAGAAATTTGAAGCCTATTTGGACAGTAAAGACAGCACTGCTAAAAGTGGGCTACCACCAGGATTGCCCTCATTTTTAGCTTTTTGGAACTTCTGGGTCTGATCAGCTCTCATTTCAGCTAAATGCAAAAGTACATGCAGTGCACAGTAACACATCAGTCCTCTAATGCAGACGTTTTCTAGCATCAATAGCTACTTTCTTCCTGAACTTCAAGTATTAAATTCATACTAGGTTGCAAAAAACTACACTGGTTTTCAATGTGTTAAATATGCATGTGTGCACATATATATATATATATATATGAAAGTTTACTTTTCAATACCAGACTTAATCCCCCCAAAAAAAACCCCAAAACAACAAAAAAACCCCCCAACTAACCAATAAAAATGCAAAAAGAACCTCAATGTTGTAACTAAGAGTCTTTAATCGTGGCCGGACTTCCAGTGAGAAAACAATCAAGGTCACTTCTAAATAGAAAGAAGGGGCAAAAACTGATCTGTCTATGAAAAAAAAAGCATGTTTTTCTACTGTTCTTTCTGTTTTAAAGCCCAGAATGATATGCTGTTCTCTGCCAAAAATTATTTTGGAGGGAGAAAAAAATCAAGCCTACAGGTATTCCAATTAATAACAGGTTAGACACAGAGCTAAAAATAGACTCCCAGTTTTTCAAGTCTCAATACTAGACTCCTTCCATGAGATTGCATTACTTCTCTGTACATCTAATGTTAAATATCTAAACAGAAATGTAGGAGCCAGTTTTGGGTACTCTGGGTTTGAAATTTGGGGAGAGGTTAGAAAGGGAATAGAAAAGATTGAATGGGAGCTGCAATCCCTTGAGCAAAACAAAGAGCTTGCAGTTCTGCTTAAGAAATGGAAAAGATTCATGCCTCACCTAAACCATTCATATGGAAATCATTTATGGGACAGAAGCCAGTTTTCCTCAGGAAAATGAAACACAAAACACACAGCAGTAAAACCAAATAATTCTGTTGAATTTTAAAAGTTACACAAAGATCACACTCTGAACAAAAATTCAGCTGCTGGTTACAATAGAAGATACACCTTTAAATCAAGATAAGCATTTTAATTTTGATGATGAAAATTCATTGTGATGCATTTTATGAAGACATACAGATAACTAATTTTAACCTCTTCAGGAGTTTTAATGATCATCGTAAACATCTGCATATTACTCTTGTTATAATTAGAAAAATATGACTACAAGTGTAGCAAAGGGGAGCACTTAAATCCTGGTCACAATTAGGTAACCCAAGTAACAGAGGTAAAAGTATAAGCAAGTTCCTATTGCCTCTACAGTTTTAGAGGTATTTCACTGCCATTTAAAAAACCTAAACCACAACATTCATGGTGATACACACATGCACACACACACATACATACACTGGAACTATATGTTGACACCTATGTAATGAAAAGCATGATCAGTTTTGTGACCTTGATAGTATCAGAGCAATGAATTTGAGTTGTGCAGGTCAAAGGGTTGTTCTGTATTAATAAAAAATAGATATATAACCTGACTATGTCGTCCTGCTGATTTGTTGTGTTTCCAGATATGTGTAGGGTTACAGTGCATTTCGAGGTATTGTAATGAAATGCTACCTGAAAACTGCATGCTGACATACCAAAAAATATGTACAAAATTTGTACAAACATTTCCTCAGAATATGTAAATGAATTCTGCCTCAATTTAATGTCTACATTAAATTTTGTAAATCAGTTGGGCTTTGTGCATGTGTGTGATATGGTTACCTGTGACACATTTGGGAGTTTTTACCTGTCCAACCAAGCCAGGAGACTTTTAGCTGCTCCAATCAGATCCACTACTGATGTCAGAAAATCATTCGGTAATTTGCGGCTGGTTCTTCCATCATAGTGACCACTCCTCCTCCTCCCGGTGATGAAGTTCTGCAGATTTTTGGCAGATGCATTCAGTTTGTGAGAAAGGGTTTTTAGATTTTCTGTCTCCAAACCATAGTTCTGCATTGAAAAAAACAAAACAAAACAAAAACCACAAAGAAAATAAAGTTAGCTCCACAGATGTTCAGGAATCACCAAGAACAGCAAGACTACTCTTCTACTTCAAAACTTAACCATTCCTAATAATTAAGGTAGAAATACTCCCACTCACTAGTTTTTAAATGTATAGCATGTTCTGTTTCTGAAGTGCATAAAAACAGAACAAAAGGAACAAAATTATGAGTGATCTTTTAGCTCGTTTTAAGTGCACTGAGAAAAACATGTCAAAATGAAGAAAAAACCCAGCCTGGAAGATAGTTTTTCAAAGCAATGCATCAGTCTCAGTAAAATATAGAACTAGTTTGGGTTGGAAAGGACCTTAAAGATCATGTCGTTCCAACCACCGTTCCGTGGGCAGGGACACCTTTCACTAGACTGGATTCTTCAAGGCACATCCAACCTGGCCTTGATCAGATGGTTCGCTCAGTAGATCTCATGGTGAGGGATCAGTCCCTGGGTTTGTGCTCTCAATAATTCGTAAGATCACACTTGAAACGAGGGCTTGAAACCAGCAAAAGTATGCAGCATGGACCTGGTGTGACAATAAATTGCTTTTGTTGGTTTCAAAATGCAAGTACATTCATTACCTTATTTTTATCAGTAAAGTAGGACCAGAGTCACAGACCCAAGAACACTGTGCTGACCTGCTCAAGATCTATGTTGCCCATTTAAAGTCAAGTTGTAAACTTTGTTTCCATTTAAGAGTCAATCTCTTAAATTAAGTTCCTCAGCTGTGCAGCAGAGACAGAATTATGCAGAAATATTACCAAATAGTACTTGGAAATCCTTCAAAAGTACAAATGTTACCGAAACAGCACTAGGGAATGTCCTGATTTAATGTTCAATTACAATGTAATATAGAACCATCAGTGATTTGTTATTTCTATAATAGATTTGTTTTCCTCACTCACACAGAGACTAATAGAGTTATTGCAAAAGAGGTCTGTGCAGTTGCACAGACTTGATCTTAGCATTCCTCTAGGGAATTAGAGAATTCTGAGGGTGCTCCTTACTTTAACCACATTCTAGGGTGATAACACGGCATGCTGACAACTTCTTCAGTTGACCATGGAAAGGGCTACTTTCTATGGAAGGTGGACCATTTCCTACCACAAATGATGATGAAATAGGATGCCCAAAGCCCCCAGATGCACACCGAAGAATCTACTTCCTAATGACACTCCCTGTCCTCCCCAGCTCTCCTCCCGTGCCTTTGATTTGGTCCCCAGACTAATCTGTCCACAATAAGAGATGGGAGAAGAGATAAACTTGCCAATGCTAATTTAAGGCCACTGAAGATTATTCACCTTAGCCTTTTTTCTATAAGAATTGGGGGTGGNAGCAGTTGTCACACTCCTAATCCAAACCATCTACTAAATGAATTTAATCCTCTTTAATTACACAGGGACTGCAGGAACATTATACAGAAGCTAGCCGTGGTGAGGCCCCAGTCCTCGCACAACATCCACTCCCAAGTCAAAGGGAGATCATCACTGCAGGCAGAGACTGCAGCACATGGTTTGTCTGCCTTCTCCCAGCCAGCTCTTTGTGCCTGTAAACCAAACACACTTTGTGAGGGAGCTGCTAAATCAACCACTGTCTTTTGGAAGCAGAGAATGCACTTCAGAATTCGGCTTAAGGGAGCAGTGACCATACACTAAGGTTGTGCTTTAAAAACCACTACTGGAACTTCTGGGGACATCCCTATTTGGGGCAAGGAAGGCTTTGCAGGCATGTTTCTCAACTGCACTGTTCTCTGCCTCATCATTCAGATCCCAATTACATGAATTGTATGTTTGGGCAGCGACTTTTCCACAATGTAAATATTCAAGAGCAATTATACAACACAGAAAATTAGGTTATAAATAAAAAATTACAAGATGAAAACAATTAAT
Source organism: Scytalopus superciliaris (assembly GCA_013400415.1). Lineage (NCBI taxonomy): Eukaryota > Metazoa > Chordata > Aves > Passeriformes > Rhinocryptidae > Scytalopus > Scytalopus superciliaris. The sequence goes on from VXBX01009442.1 coordinate 730,585, forward strand.
TGGGATTGAAAAGTAAAACATACTTTATTATGCAGCTAAATGGCTCATAACTAATAACTTATTAAATCAGTCCAAAGTAAAGAGATAAACATCAGATAAAAATAAGTGCGGGTTTTTTTCTGCAGTTTTCTGTGGTTGCCCTGGCTGAGGAAGCCCAGTGGAGACAGAGGAGTGGGTAGCAGTAAGTTTGAAAAAAATAGCAGGTTTGTTCTTACTTCATACTGCTTCTTGAGCACAGAGCTCATTCTGTCAAAATTAACGGGGGAAGAAACGAATGATGTGGAGGAATGGTAAGTCTCCAAAAATGTCTTGCAGATCAGGAAAGCCAAGACCCCACCACAAGTGAGCCCCACACAACATGGCACTCACATCCTCCAGAGTAAGGGGGTAAGACCACAAAGCACATGCTTCTCATCCAACACACTGAAATGATGATTTTCTTAATTCCTAAAAAGCTGAGTGTGATTATCCAGATATAAAACTAAGGCAAGGGTGTGCATGGGGCAGGAGCAAGGCTTGCCTCCCCAGACATGCCCCACACATGGTCCATGTTGGGGGAGACCACACCGAGGCCAAGGCTGGATCCCAATGCTCCTCAACAACCCTAGATTATTTAGCTCCCTGTCTATTGCCATCCCCCACTTTGCCACCTTGTCTGCACCTCCTCTGCTTGGGCAGGCGGGTGCTGGTTCCCAGCCTGTGCTGGTGTGACGTGTCCCCCGCAGCGGGACCCTGGCAGGCAGCATACACACCTCCAGTCCCACCAGAAGGTAAAGGAAAGTAAAGCACAAGCAAAAAAGAAAACTTGCAATATTGAACACTGCAGACAAAACAAAACATTCACATTTTCTGACACAACAGGAACCCAGGCTGCATTTATGTATATGTTTCTTTGGAAAATCAGCTGCTATAAAAGCTTAGTGACCTCTTGCATCTAAGTGATAGCCACCTACAGCCACGCTGTTTTTCAGATTTCTTTTCACCGTCAGATACAAGGAAAGGTAGAGGCAGTGTTAACAGATACAAAACCTATTTTCACACATGTTCATCAAATGTGCATGTGTGTGCTCCTGAACATAAAAGCTCAGCCTAAGCAACATATAAAATTCAGTCTTACATGAGGATGGTATTGACTTTGATATGTCAGGCAGATAAAGCCAGAGATGGAAAATACAGAGATAAATTTCAGGCAGAATATAATTTTGGGCAGCTGAGTTTATTGAAGCCTTCTAGTAGAAGGATCCTAAAACACCAGCCAAGCTAAAAAAATCCCCACCTTGTTTATGACTAATATTTCTGGCCCACATTAAAAGCGGACAGAGTTCCATATTCAAATATTGGAAAAAAAAGACTGCTTAAATAAAAACTGCCAAGTGTAATAATACTTTTTATGTGACAATATACTATTAACAATATGGTTTTCTTAGAAATGCACTGTGTTTATTTTCAAGCACCGTAAGAAGATAATTGCAGGTAAAGGACACAGTTCTTTGTTTTCCCCTAGTCTGCATTTAGCCAGCACTAACACAGGTTAGGCTTCCATTAGCCAAAATAAATTCACAGTCACTGAAAGAAGCACAAAGAAATCCCTGCATGCTTGTAGAGATTACCAGAAGGGATTCAAGTCTACGCATCCACTTTCTCAATGAGAGGCCACAGGGCAAGAGTTTCTTCAGACACCCTGCCTCAACAGAAATGGCTCTAATGGGGTCTCTTCTGGCAATCATAAAACAAGAACTTGATGAAGCTAAGCTACACAGAGTAATAGCTTGTCAGCAGGTGTTGGAACTAAAGGTGGTGGGAGCTATTAATAGATATCTTACCTGCTAATTACTTTTCTGTGGCTTCACATGACAGTGTGAGTGATGAATTGTAGCTCTTTTCTTCACATGCTGACAAGCAGCAGCTCTAATCACCACTGATGAGTTTTGCTCAGTTCTTTTGTGAGAAGAGCCAGCCTAGTCCCTCTGCCAGCCCATCCTTCACCAGCATCATAAGGGTAGGAAGAGAGTTCAGTAACCAAATGTGAAAGTAAAGTGAAACTTCCTTGGATTAGCTTGATGAATGTTCATTAGTTGTGTTCCCTCCTTCCCTCAATAAAAATTAAAAATAATAATAAAAAAATTTTGGATCTCATTTCATCTTTTTCCTGTGTTAAATGCACTTGACTCTGGTGGAGAAATCTGTCTGACACTGTTAGCACAGGTTAAAAAGTGTTCCTATCTCATACAGTGCTAACTACTCTGCTAGCTCAGACAGTGTCTAGAAGCTGCCAAGACCTTTAGTTTTAGGGTATTTTCATACTGTCCATTGCAAGAGCGCAGACATCTCAGGTAACTGAAAAAGTCAAGCTCAGATCTAAACAAACTGCAAAATGCAATACAGACATAGCCACAGTCCCATTAATAAATCCAGAAATTCCCTAGAAATCTCAATCACAACTTTTATGCAACCATGAATACCTCTACAGCTCCAAGCACAAATGCCACATCAACTTCAGTGACACTAATTGACTCCTACAAACACTCTGAGACAGAGAAATGAACATATGGGCCCTCTGCCTACCTCCCTAAATCACTGTTTCTTCTCTTCAGCCCAGAAAGCTGCTGGAAACCAGTAGAGAAAAAGGCATGCAGTGATCAGAGCTAAATCTCACTGAAGAGACACAAGATGGGAACTTAAGATACTACTGTTAACACATGTGCTTGGGGGCAAAAAGAAAATAAAAACAGTATCTTCACCAGGCAGGCAGAGCAGATAGCAGTGCTTACATCAATTAATTTCTGCTGCCTCTCTGCAAAGGCAACTGTTAACTGTATAAACTGCAAAAGGTAAAGTTCCATTTTTATTTGGTGTTTGGCATCACACACACAAACATTGTATTTTAAAATAGGAAAAAATGGCAACCTTTTGAAAAACATATTTTGTAGTCTGGTTGGCTGTACTGAGTAATAAATTACACGCAACTTCTCAATTACGTTTGATATCTCTCAGTAACATGGATAACTCACAGATGTAATCATAAGCTTCCCCTCTAATGCAACAAAAAGTCTTTTTCCATTTATTCACATGCTGAAAGCAGGAATTTTAGGCAAAAATGTCATACGGCTACTAAGAAATGAGCTTAATATCTCAGGTGAGCTTAATTCTGCTCCTCACTATTTTGCAGTGCTTTCATCTTTCATATTTAAGTATAATTTCTTTGCTTCTAACCAAGCAGCCTGGAAACAGTAAAGTTCATAGGATCCTCATTTCTCAAGAAGTCTGAGGAAGATTTTAAATGAATAATCAACAGAGTATCACAGGGATACCACAGCACATGGCAGCCACTTCAAAACTGGACCTTAAAATTTGTAGTGGACAAAAATTCACCAAGAAAGGTTCCAACCTTTGTCTCCAAACTTGTTTTCAAAAACGAACAAAATGCATTTGAACCTCATTCTCCAAAACATTTGGCTGAACACATCCCACAAAGTATGAGGCAGATAGCTTACCAGCCCAAAGCTGCTAGCAACTGATATCACAGCTTGTCATATGGAAGGTGCCTTATGTAACTTTATACCTCATCAGATCTGCCTACAACATATATTTCTAACGGCCCTTCTTCCAGCGTCACGAAATGCCAACACTAAGGTTATCTCTCCTTCAAATAGCACTGACATATGGGTAATTTAGAAGTGCACAACACATGATCCTGCCACATCTGTTTCATAAACACAGAGTAAGTAGATAAGAACAAAACCCCAGATAGCACAAACATAATTTACTGCAATTATTAAACATACACTGATTAAAAGGCAAACGGTTTCAAAGAGTATAAATATTTGTCCTAAATGTTTACAGTCAGAAAAAGACTCAGGTGCATGACACTTACAGCCCCACAGAACCCAGGAAAGATTCATAATCGTCATCATTAACCTCTTTCTTGAGAAATGCCCTTCTTTTTCTACACCACAATCAAGCAACACATCAAAAAGCCAAGCCCTGGTCATGGTTTGTAGCACTGATAGAGCAATTACATAAACCGTTCTTCTTACTCTTATTCAATCAACAGACTTTGAAACACCAAATGCTTATTACTTTTTTGTTTTTCTACTTTCTCATGTAATTTTGTCCCTACTCCGACAAATGCTCTTATTTCTCTACAATAGGAACTACTAGTTACATATGCAGTTACATGCATTTCAGAGTTTGAAACAGCTAATCAGAAGTTTAAAACACTTTTTTTAAAAAAAAGGAATTAAGTAATTGCTATGAACACACTACTTCTTTAAAACATTTTACAATGTAACAGCTGTTTTTATCCAGTCTGCTGTTAGCTAGGGGGTTACATTTTTATAAAGGTCTCTTTTAACCCAAACCATGCCATGACTCTATGAACGAGGGCATGTATTTTGTACTCGCCCAAACCTCCAAACATTCCAAAGAGACAAAACAATTAAAAACAGTATCTAGGATCCAGAACTGATTCTTGAGGATGGTGGGAGAGGAAGCATGTTCAACCCTTTGCATACAGACAAAGTTACTGCCATTGGCAAACCACAGGGTTTACTGCAGTTCTGTCTAAATCGTCTGCTAACACATTTTCAATGTGAACCATACGAGCTATCAGAAACCCTTTAACTCCTTAGCTTTATTGATCGGGTGATGGACTTCATGATTTCCTTCTCTGCAGTTAAGTCAGCTCAGGCTGAAGACAGGAAGGCACACAGCATATAAGCAGAAATTTAACTGGCAAAGGGCAAATGTGAAAATGGTAAGTAATTTTTCTGCTATGAGCATGCAGAATAGTAACAGTAAATCCCAACTCCAGTACATACAAATCTCCAATTTGAAATTAAGCCTTTCTCATTTAGCACTATGATGATTAAGTCTAATATTCACTGTTACTGACAAAAAGAAGTTTTAAGATCTGACCAGTGATAAGTGAAAAGGAAAAGATTTCTGTGTGAGAAATGGCAGGAAGATGAAGTTAAGATAAAAGGCATAATTCTTAAGAGGAATCAAATAATTCACGGGTAAAGTAGGTCTATTTTTTACATTCATTTGCATATAAATGTTTTGTGTTAGTGGTAAATTATAAGTAATTTCATGCTCTTAGTGCACACCAATGTTTTCTCTGCCAAATAATAATGCTATTTCATCTGCTGCAATCTTCCAGCTTTACAGATTCAAATATACAGTGTATAACAAAATCCTGTGCAGCCATAGCAGATTTAAATAACGAGCATGAAACTAGTGCTGAAACTAGTATGCTGTATAAAGCAAAAACTGCTTTGCTTTATTTTTTAACCAGACTCTATTCTACACATATGCAGATTCCCTGAAGAAGTATTTTGCAAATTCACAGGGACTTTATAAAGTTCTTTTTTTACAGAAAACTTCAAAGCATCCAAAAATTATCGGTGAAGTTTTTGAAATACTCTCATCTTTCCAGAACAAAATATCTCCAACTTTTAGGTTTCTGTTTAAATAATATCTGAATATGTTCAAAATCAAATTAAACTAATTTAATCTTCATGCAAACAAAATTTTGGAGAAGCCAAAAAAAAACAAAACTAAAACCAAAGAATCCACATGCATCAAGACATTGTGGTGATATGTCAGGTAAACTGGATCATTTTCTTAAAGATGAAAGAAGCAATGTTTGGCTGTGCAGTCTTCAGTCCTTGTATTCTCCAGGCAGTGAGGAAAAGCACAGTGTTTTCAGGGAAAAATATGATGCCAAGTAGACATAAAACTCAGAGTCTGAGGACACTCAGCAAAATATGGTCATACCCAGTTTTGATAAATGAAACTCCTGATCAAACAGATGATGGAAAAAGAATGATGTGCATTTCTCTGCTTTCTGCAGCCCAGTTAGGAATATTAGGAGCTACAAGACCTCCAGATTCATGCCAAACCTGAACACTGATATAGTCATCTGATGGCATTATCTAAGTGATCTGCTCTTCATTATGCATTTCTCTTTTTGTAAGCATCATCTCCATCTTTCCTCAATTCATTTCTGTTGGCATTGATCATTCACATCTAGTTTTTAAAGCAACCATCAAAGAAACAAGGCTCATCACATTTCATTTGTGGAGGAAGGTCTGATACCCTGATGTTTGTTTACCGATGAAATGTAAAGCAGTCTTAGACCAGCTTCACCATCACACACATACTGAAAAGTATCATATTGAGGCTAACATCTGAATGGTAATTGTTAGAACTGATGAACAACTGTATCTTTTATTACCTGGTAGTAGTCTGGAGAGAAAATACTATGGTACATAGCTCAGTACACTTCCTCCTGTATCTCTAGAGCCGTTTCATAGTTTACCATAACCTATCAGTTTTGAGATATCGGTTATCTTGGGGGATTTTGTTAGTATGAATAAAAATGCACATCCACATCAAGGAGAAATCTATCTGTTGATGCCACCAGTGCAATCTCAGTTGCATGTCCCAGTTTAAACAGAAAGGGAAGAACAAGAGACATGTCTTGCTGGAAATAAAATAACTCTGTAGGCATATATCAGTCATGGTAGTTTCTCAATGTTTCTCACTGATTGGAAACTGTGCAGCGAACTCTTAGCAGCAACAAAATGCCATCACAGACCTCACTGCTTCTTTCTTTTAAGCACAAAGAACATTTCATTTATTTTGCCCTTTCTGACATATGGATTTTATAAAACACAAAGCTTCACCAAGGCATGTTAAACTATTGAACATGCTCCCAGCTTCCCAGATTGAAGGAAGGAGGGAAGAGACAAACCCCATTAGTTAGATTCCCTGCCCTCTCCCAAGGCACGTTCAGCTTCAGTGATGGTATGTGGTATTTACACCCCCACCATTACCAGCAAGCGTGACCTGTAACAGCAGTAGCAGCTGGGCAAAAACTTTATTCCTCCTCTGAAGCACCACAGGAAAAGAAAACCTGTGAATCTCACCCCCGGAATGCTTGCTCTCCTGTCAAGAGCACAGTATGGCAGGCTGGCAGCCAAGAGAGTCTCTACTAAAGACGGAAGGCACAGGCCACTATTTGTCCTCTGATCGGCAAACGAACACTGGAGGATCCATTTGTTGCAAGTGCTTATGACAGGAGGGGAATACTGTGAGAGACCATAGCCACCCACCCACCTTCTGTCAAAACCCAGTAAAGAACATCCTTTAAATAGTGCTATCAATCATAACTGGTTCCCAACTATTATTGTGAGAACAGTTTGCCTGTTTAGTGCTGTTCAGTAGTCTCCATCTGGGTTAAGGATGTCCCATGCTCTCTCCGTACCAGTCAGATATGCTTGTTCAGGCTCTCCACTTTCCCCCATGCCTCATGAACTACAGACATGGAACACAAGCATCTGGTTTGACTTGTCATATCCACATGTGACAGGGCAGAAACTGCAAGTAGAAGTTTACACCCAAAAAACACTGGGAAGGGAGATAGGAATAAACCCCATCAGCCATCATCATTGCAGAAGCTTTCCTAAGTGACAGCAACTCTGCAGTAGAAACTTTCCCCTGCACATGGGAACAGAGATGAATAGTGGGATGTGGTTTTGTCCCCTCAGTTGTCCTCAATGCCAAAAACTCTTTAGGTGGTCACTCACTAACTCAGAGACAATGGGGAGGAGAAAGAGAAGAAACTATTTTTGGTTTCTAATAATTACTTTTAAATCAATCAGGGATGATGCTTGCAAGGCAAAATTAACTTTACTATTGCTACTCCATCAGGCCACCCATCATCTCCAGTATCCAAACAGATGTTAACTCCTTTGGATCATACAGCTGTAACTCATGGTAAATTCTATCATGAAACCTCTGTCAAATTCCAGTGAATCAGAAAAAAAAAAAATCATCAAAAAACCCCCTTGCATAGTGACCACCTGCATTAGCAGTTACCCTACACTGGAGAGTCATAGGCTTAGTGTTCTTCTTAACAATAGAGCTAACATTAGAGTCAAATCAGAAGAACAGGCAAGTCCTAACCAGGGCAGATACCTAATGATGCAATAAAAACAGAAAAGCCTATAAGTATAGGACCAATACAGCCAAAAGGATTGTCTCTGAATTAAATTTTCTAAGAGGTTTATCTGATTGGTGAACAATAAATTCAAATTAAGTCCACTAAAATCAATATAACAATCACATTTTGTATCCCTGAGGAGCCATTAGGAGCCAATTGTGAGACTGCAAAAACCTCAGCTTAAACTAAAAGCTGTGATCTGAACACATGCTATTGTGTTTCAGTGATGAAGTTTCCTTCAGACAAACCCAGAAAAACAGACAACACGATATATGCAACAAGGACCCCGAAGGTAGAGACTTGCTGCATGCATTAAGGATGCGGTGTTAGCCTTTGCTATAAAGTCCTCATTTTATATTCAGCTTAGTTCCATACACTTTTGCCTAAGATAAGGGAGCTACAAAGACAAGCTGTGTTTGTTTGTCTAAAGATAACATCTGTAATTACACACCACGGAAAAAGGAAATTTCAGCTAATAAACAAGGGCTTTTTTTCTGTAAAAATACATTATTTTTCAAAGAACCACAGCCTGTCTCTCTCTGTGACTGGGAAGAATAGTTATCAGGGTTCACTCTAACTTAGACTTTATCTATCTCAGTTAATTAAAGTATTTATTAAGTTCATTAAAGCTTTCTTTAGCAGTGTCTTGATGAGAAAACTACTGTGTGAATAACTTTTTATTCCTTTCTATATCAATATATTTTTTATAAGATTGCAACTTATTTAAAAGACAAATCGATGAGTATTAACTTATTGCACTGAGCCATGTTGCAATATTATTAGAAACACTGCTCTAAAGGGAATCAAAGATTTTTTAAAATGCAGTGTCCTTCTGTATGAAAAACCTTTTACCCCTTTTTTTTTAACTTTTTTTAATTATATATGTTTTTCATTTATTTTTTTCACTCTTGCCTTTCATTATCCCTCATGTCTATCTCCCAAAGACGCAACAACAGGGTATTCAGAAAAGCTGCTGCACATGGAGAACCCACAGGCCCTTCTGAAGAGCCTTTCAGCCTCCCATCTTTGATTGCCTCTACCAGGATTCAGCTTTCTTAAAGCTCCTTCTGAGGCTTGAAAAAGTAGTGTGCATTAAAAATCTACAAAACACTTCTTTAGGCAGTCAAGTACTTCTTAACAGAGCTCTTTACAAGCCTTTCTACAGCAGAGGATCCAGACAGTGTGCCCAATCTATCACTAATCTTTACAGGCACACACTAAAAGTTCATAAGAAGGGTGAAGTCAGCACCACACCCCTCACCAAGCAGATAATCCCAGTTATGCATGACATGACTGAGTGAAAAGACCATTACCAAAATCCCTCTGTATGCTCCATCAAAAATTTATGTATTATTTACACATAAGATAATTATTTGAGTATTTAATCCTTTCTACTGTGAAATACAAGCAGTTATGTTTCATCAAGCTCAAAGAATCATCTAAAACATAATTTGCATGAAAGGATCAGTGAAAAATGACATGGTTAATATCAGAACATTTTGTTTGTAAAGGGCAACCAGCACTCAATTACTTCATTCACATATATAAGTGTTTTACATTCCAAACCAAACCCAGGCTAGTTTGTTTGTGGTTTCAGATGAACTTTCAATCTACAAAGACAGATATGCAAGCCTTAAATCTTTGATATCGACTTATTTAACAAACATCATCCTATCAATAGATTTTGCTCTTTATCTTACCTCTGGTTTGAAATGCTAAACTTGTTCGCACATTATGTATCAGGAGTTTCTTGAACTACAAGAATCATAGAATCGATCGGGTTGGAAAAGACCTCCAAGATCATCAAGTCCAACCCTTGGTCCAACTCCAGTCCGTTTACTAGATAATGGCACACAGTGCCATGTCCAATCTCAGTTTAAAAACCTCCAGGGATGGTGAATTCACCATCTCTCTGGGCAGGCCATTCCAATGCCTGATTACTCTCTCTGTAAAGATTTTTTTTCTAATATCTAACTTAAATTTCCCCTGGCAGAGCTTAANTCTCCAGCCACTCTGTCCCCAGCCTGTAGCGCTGCATGGGGTTGTTGTGGCCAAAGTGCAGGACTCGGCACTGGGCCTTGTTGAACTTCATCCCACTGGAACAGCCCATCCCTCCAGTCTATCCAGATCCCTCTGCAGAGCCCTCCTGCCTTCCAGCAGGTCAACACTCCCTCCTGACTTGGTGTCATCAGCAAATTTGCTGATTATGGTCTCAATCCACTTAGTTTTTATGCCTGGTAATTTGAATACATAAAGTATAAATATGCAAACACTGTTCACTCCTCCCCACTTTGCCCCAAGAAGTTTACCAGTGCGCAGAGCAAGTCTACTGCTTCCAAGATAAGCTCCTGATGGCCAATTCGTGTGACTCCAAGATCTTCCAGTTCTTGATGAGTAATTCGTAGTAGCTGGTCACCACTAATCTTCTCTCTCTCAAAGTTCTTTATATATTGCTGTAGGCAATCATCAAGACCTGCAACAAAAGGACAGAAGAAGGGAAGACAAAAGTTAGCAACATTTTGTACTGCCATAGGAAGCAAAACTGGGCTGGAAACAAGAATCAAGCCAACAAATCTTATCTTTAAGAGAAGTATTTTAACATTTAAAAAAATTCTATATTATCAAGAAATCTTAAAATTTGAAGAGCTATGACAGCCATAGTTTTTTCATCTGTGGACAATACTTCTGATCTCCAAAAAAAGACCTGAAATACTGTAATGTGCTATGAATATCAATCTGGCAGACCCTAATAATAAGTATATTAGCAGTGTCTCCATCACATCTGAAGGGGACAGGAGAAGAGGGAACAACGGAAGAGAGGAAGACGTATCCTACCCAGGGTACAGCATATCAATACATGCTGTTAATTACTAAAGCACTGCAGAAGACTGAAAACAAAGGAAAACATTTGTGCAAGAGAAATTGTAAGAGAATAATTGCAGTGTGAATATGCTTAACGCCATACATTCATGACTGACTAGCTGTCAGTGTCACTGAACTTCCCTCCCAGCATAACTCTGCCATGGTAGGTCCCATGAGGAGGAGGGGCTGTTGGAGATGCCCTCAGCTAGGAACCCAACCCTTCATGGGACACTTGACTACAGTCCCCCATGCAGCGAAACACAAAATGGCAGTGTCACATCACAGTCTATTCTACTTCAAAATCACTCACACGCTGCTGAGCCACCTAAAAGTTCACAAGTCATGCCAGCCCCTAAAATAAGCTGCAAAGAGTTCTAGAGAACAAGAAAGGCAGTAACACTGCAAATGCATAAACTGGATCCCAACTGCAGCAGCAGACCAAACTCAGTGTAGCTCGGTTCAGAATCTGTACAGAGTCACAGTACACAAATGCTTACTGAACATGAAAAGCCACTAAAATCAAGACCTGGGAGTATTACTCAGAACAGAGTAATTGGGAAGCAGAAACAAGCCCATTGTGCTGAAAAATACCATAGAAGGCCATGCAACACATTTTCTTTGCTCAGGACATGGCTGAGTGCAGGGTTGTACAGGACCAGGTCCTACTCTGAGGGTGATGTGCATTCCAGCTATTCAGTTTGATTATCAATCTAACGACATGTAGCTGACTATGCGTTTCTGCCTGGAGCAAAGAGCACTGCAGAACGTGAGATAATCCATCACACATCTCTTCCCCATCACTCTTTGCCTAAGAGAGCTGGACCAGTACAGGGAAGCTCTGCAGTGTGTGTAGCCCTGTGCCAAGGGGGTAAGTCAGACTCTTGACTATGTGGTGCCCATTTAACATTTGTGTCTGAATACCTTCCAATGGATCAACATGACTCCTACTGAGTAACAGGACTTGACAAAAACCTGAATGCATTAATTTAGCTGATTCTTGAGAAATGCTACCTTTCTGATGGGTGTCTTCAAACAATGTCTAATGCTGAAAAGACATCTGCATATTAGGCTGCAAGGAAGCAAGAACATTCTTACTTGCTAATCAGAATGTCTGAAAAATGTGAAGATATGTGGAGGATAAAAGATTGACCTGACTGCTGAGCCCCAATTTTCATGTAAGAGCCACAGTTTATAAGCATAAAGCTTCTCTGAAACTGGTTTTGTTGCATTTTTCATTCTCATTCATCCCTTTTAGGGTGTAGCCACACCTCAAAAGAGACTCACATGAGGAACATGGTTCTGCAGGCAGGGATGCCCCAGTACCAGGCCAGCCTGTTGTTTCTGGTTCAGCCCTTGGGCAAGAGTCAACCGCACTCTGTTCCTGCTACAACACACCAGCACAAGATTCACATGGCTTTAACCTCTGGAATTCACACACTGAAACTCAACCACACATAAACATGCTGTAAAACAAACACTCCAGGCTCAAGATAGAGAAGAAAAGTGACCAGTTCCAGTAGACTTCAACCATGTGCTTCCAGAGCCTGTCGCCTGACTTCCTGCCTCCAAAACAAAATCACGTAAGGGTCTAGGTTAATCAAGCATGGGTTGATCTTTGCTGGGTAAAAAACTGGCTGAATGGCTGGGCCCTGAGAGTGGTAGGGAATGGAGTTACACCCAGCTGGTGGCTGGTCACAAGGGGTGTTCCCCAGGGCTCAGCACTGAGGCCAGTCCTGTTTAAAATCTTTATTGATGATCTGTATGAGGGGATTGTGGGCACCTTCAGTCAGTTTGCAGGTGATCCCAAGCTGGGTGAGAGTTTTGATCTGATGGAGGGTAGGAAGGCTCTACAGAAGGATATGGACAGGTTGGAACAATGGGCCAAGGTCAACTGTATGAGATTCAATAAGGCAAAGTATTAGACCCCACACCTGAGTCACAACAACTCCATGCAACACTTCAGGCTTGGGGAAGAGTGGCTGGAAAGCTGCCTGGTGGAAAGGGACCTGGGAGTGTTGGTTGACAGCTGGATCAGTGTGAGCCAGTGTGTGCCCACGTGGCCAGGAAGGCCAATTACATCCTGGCCTGAAACAATGTGGCCAGTCAGCGCAGTGCTAGGGCAGTGATTGCCCCCAGGTACTTGGCACTGGTGAGGTCACACCTCAAATCCTTCTGTTCAATTTTGGACTCCTCATCCCAAGAAAAACATTGAGGTGCTGAAGCATGTCCAGAGAAGGCCAACGGAGCTGAGGAAGGGTCTGGAGCACAAGTCTTATGAGGAGCAGCTGAGACACCTGGGATTGCTTAGCCTGGAGTAAAAAAGGCTCTCAGGTGGGTAATCTTTCTCTCTACAATTACCTAAAAAGAGGTTGCAAGGAGATGGGTGTTGGCCCCTTCTCTCAAATAAAAAGTGACAGGATGAGAGGAAATGGCTTCAAAGTTGTGCCAAGGGAGGTTTGGATTGGATATTAGGAAAAATTTCTTCATGGAAGGGGTTATAAAGCATTGATGCAGGGAAGTGGTGAAGTCACCAACTGTGGAGGTATTTTAAAGATATGTAGATGTGGCACTTAGGGACATGGTTTAGTGGTGGCCTTAGCAGTGCTGGGTTAATGGTTGGGCTTGATGATTTTAAAGGTCTTTTCCAACCTAAATGGTTCCATGATATTAACAGAGCACAAAAAATGGTGGTCCATGACTGATCATGTATCACCTCTTGCCACAATACATTCACACTCAATGTGATGTACAAGGAGATCTTAATTTATCTCTTTTTTCAGATAGCATTGCTTCAGAACATGTCAAAGATCATAGGCCCTGAATATTTCCAAGGCATTTCAATGTGAGTCCTCAGTTCATCCAAATGCTGCCATCTCTCTCTTCCATGCTAGGCAATGCTCATCATTACTAGCAAAGAGACAAGCAGAAATTATAATCAGGTATTCACTTCAGCCTAAGGTCTGAAAGTAAGGCCATTTACCAAGTCACATGCTCTAAGAACTCACTTAGACATTTAAATGTAGGTTGCAAAAGCAAATAATTTTTGTCAGATCTTCTTGAATCTGCTTTACTTGTTCACACATAAAAGATACCATTGTATTGAATTATCTGATGTGAGCCTTTTTGATTTATCCATATTTTTATATTTTTTCTCCCAAAGGCCTTCTTAGCCTGTTTTCCATCTGATATATTAATTGCACGAACAGTTTTACAAGCACAATTCCATGTGTAATGGCATTTATTTTTTGAAAGAAATCAAATATCCTTGACAACACAGAAAATGTTTCATGTTAAAAAAATTGATTAAAAATAGGCCATAGATATGCTTTTGCTAAATGACTAAAAAAGAGAGTAGTACTTCTGATATTCCTGAACTTAAGTCCTACTTGCTTACATAGGCTGCTGAATGAGAATAACATTAAAATAATCAACATCAGCATGTATCAAAGAAATGAATTACCAGCTAAGAGACTAGCAACACAAATCCAGAATAAGACATGACAGATGAACTTAATAAACAGCTACTGACAGATAATTCTAAATAAAGGTATTACTCTTCCTCCTCCTGCTATCTATGTATTTTTGTCATTCAGATGTAATCTAGACAGATGCATGTAAGAAAAATGTTTAAGACAACAAAAATATTACTGACAATTGCTTGACTCACCAATTTTGTAAAAACTACAGCCACGAAAGAACAAAAATAATTTAACCACATGTTAAATGACATTTTTCAGAATAATTTGGCACAAATGCTTCTCCTTATTCCCTAAAGTTCCTTTTAAAGTACTTTATTTCCGTCATTTTATTTCTAAATTAAAGAGCAGCAATCCTTTTTGTAAGCAAAACTGTGCACCGATCAGAATTCTGATTACTGTTAATAATAATACTAATAATAGTACTACAGCCAATAATAATAATACAAAATGGCTGCCAACATTCCTCACCCACACCTTTTGCCTCCAGAGTCAGAGCAGAAAGTTCTGTTTTGCCAGCAGCTGGCCAGCCACTGCTGCCTTCAAATCAACAGGAGGGGAGCTGCAGGGAATGGGTGTTCCTGGCTGATGATGCCATTTAGCTTGGGACAGGACAAGATGTACCAAAAAACATCAGGTGCCTGGAGTGGAAGCTAAAGGAAAAGAGCATTGTCCTTTTCAATATTCCTGCAAGTCCAGCATTGCCCTGACCTCAATGTAGTAAGCAATTTTTCCAGCTGCCAAGGTCTGCTCTGCTTCTGCTCCCAGATGTAATCACATGAGAGGATGTCACGCAGCCCCCGTATGACAGGAATCCCAGCAAATAACTCAGGTTCATGCTCTACTCCCTGTTCCTGGCCATAGGTGAGATTAAGGCTGTCAAGCACCCAGCACTCCTGGATGTTTCAAGAATAGCAGCATCAGTCCAAAAGTCAGGTTCATGATTAAGTTTTGGATGTGTAAGGCCCCATAGTTTACCAAGCAGGTTTTGTAGTATCAATATACAGTTAACAATTTCATATCCAGCAACTCTGTTCCTCATCCAAAGTAACTACAAGATTTTTTGAGTATATGAAAAGGCACTGCTGTTCTAATAATAAGAGTTAAAATATGATGGTAGTCCTCTTCCTTTTAAACCTACTCTTTAAAGGCAACCATATAGCATTTTTTTTTTTTTTTCTTGAAAGATTCCTGGTCTTCAGTTCCAGAAATAACACAGACTCCAGGGATGTCAACTACTCAAGAATTCCCCTGCCCCACATGCTTTCCACCTGAGTTTATCAACCATGAAGTCTAGCAACGCTGTCCAGATTTCATTATAAGCTCATTAACTGGCCAATTTGGTTGGGGCCTACAAGAGCATTTAAGATGTTAATACATTGCTCATCTCTGTCACCTGGCATAGCCCTGAGATCTTACATACACAGATGGGCTATTCTGTGCATTAGCAGAAAAGGAGCAACACTTTACATTAAGTCTAAAGCAAGTTCTACCTCACCTGTGGGAATAAACAAATAAAAAACGGCAAAAAAGTAAAGAAAGCTCCTCCAAAAGAAACTGTGCAGAAGAGTTAATACTTTCAACAAAAAAAAAACAAACCAAACCAAACCAAACAAAAAAAACCAAACCAAACAAACAAAAAGCCCTCCTTCAGAAAAGTTTCTCTTGCAAGTAGAACATACTGGATCTGAGTTTTTTTCCCCTACTCCATAACCAAGTTCTGCCTTGTATGAGCCTAGTCAGAGTTCATCAAATCTTTACTAATTTTTAATGGTTCACAGATGCAAAATTGGAGACATTTCTACATAATAAATTCCTTTTATTAAAACAGCACCATAGAAACTCATCAGGAAATGTAAATTTCATTTTTTTTTACTCATATGCTTTCTGGAACAAGATTGCAAGATCCAGTGCAACCCTCCAGGGAAACCTTCAGTGCTTGCAATCTCCTAACTAGTAACACAAAGGCACACTTCATGATTGCTCTGAGGTATGGTCTTATTTTGATTTGTGTAACAGATTATCCTTTGAAACAACCTAACAGACACACTGCCCTGTAATTCAGTGTCCGAGCAGGTTATGCACATCTGTGGTAATTCAAACTTTAATGATCCTCTCCATGAAATACATCCTGAGGTTCTGATCCTGCAGTCACCTCCTCTTCTGCAAGCAGTTCAGCCTTTTCTCCTACCTCTAAGCGACTAAAATGTATTAAAATAGACTTTTTATACAGCAAGATCCGAATTAAAATCAGCTGCTCAGATAGGCATGAGCAGATACAGTTCTAAAAAGAAAGCTAGGTATAATATTCTTTCTCAAATCAGTGGCTAAAGAATTTTTCCTTATGATTGGGAAAACATAGTGAAAAATAGCAGATCTTGTGTCCTTATCAGCCATCTTTTCATTTTATGGTTAAGGAAAAGATGATGAATGTTACAGGTTTAACTATCATATCTGAAATTTTGAGAAAGGAGTATATTTTTCTGCTCCCCTGGTATATCAGAATGAGGATGCAAACTGACAAGTCCTTGGCAAGTCCGCATTCTGTAAACCAGGCATTTGCTGAAAAGTAACAACATACAAACCATACATGGAATAATTTTCCATGGAAAGGAAAGGCACACAGCTTTCTTAAAAAAACCCCCACCAAACGAACCAACAAAACAAACTAACAAAAATAACCCAAACAACCAGAAAAACCCAACAAATGACAGGTCTGGGGCTTTTCTTCCCTTTGTAATTATAAGGCAAACAAAATCAACTTTCAATCTGAACAAAAAAAGTAACTGAACTCCATCAGTTTTTACACCTTAAGAAATACAAATTCAAGCAATGGACTGCAGCACAAAATTTAACACGTAAAAAAATTTTAAAAAAGGTAAACTAGAGTTTAATATAGACTGGGTGTTTATGTAGCACTATTCAATGCCT
Source organism: Scytalopus superciliaris (assembly GCA_013400415.1). Classification (NCBI taxonomy): domain Eukaryota; kingdom Metazoa; phylum Chordata; class Aves; order Passeriformes; family Rhinocryptidae; genus Scytalopus; species Scytalopus superciliaris. The sequence goes on from VXBX01009442.1 coordinate 747,862, forward strand.
TTTCAGATTGTAAACTTTTATTTGCAACATTTTTATCTAAACTAGCATGATGGAAGGGACCTCTAGAAAAATCACAGTTCTTATCCCCCTGCTCACCATTAAATATGCATTAAAGACAACTGTTCTTAAGGACTGACCACCTTTGAAACTGCACACCAGTCTACATATGTTTCAAACTTAACCATTCAGCTGAGTTCCCAATAAGTTTTGCTATGACATATGCATTTGCACCTAGGCTTTATTAATCCAGGATTGGTAGGCTTCTAGCCTATTCACTTTAATTATGCAAAAATACAGGGTTTACTTATGTCAAAGAGCAAGACAACCAAGAGGAAAACTACTCCCTCTCTTCTACCTCAACCAGAGAGCTGCTCCTGGGTACAGCCACTGCAGAAGTCCACAGTGGGCAGTTGTTCCCACTCACACACTCTCCATAGAACCAGAGCACGAGAGGCAAGACTAGGAAAGGCCAGGTTTCCCCACAGTCTGCCCATGGGAGGTGGGCATTTGGAAACTCTCCATGTCCCTCCATCTTAACGCCACCACAGAAAGCAGGAGCAAGCCAAGCCAGCCCCTTCCCCACCTGAGAAGAAGAGAGAATTTTCCTCTTCCCACGTAAGGGATGCTCATGTAAGGGATGCTCACTGCTCCAGGGTCTTCAGCACCTCCTGAGCTTCATATGTGACAAACAGATGTCACAGTTATCAGTGCCAAAAGACAGCACAAAGAACGGAATGTTTTAAGTGCAGTAGATGGCAAATGCCTACTGTGGACAGGATGGATGCAGAAAAGAAACACCCCCTCCCAGAGGAGCACTGCAGGTAGTATTTCAGTAAACCACCAGAGTCAGCTTTCATCACAGATTGAGAAAACATTACAATAAATCTAAAAACCCGGGGGGGGAAAGAAAAAAAAAAAAGCCCCAACACATTAATTGCAGGCAGATTATTTAGGAATGGGTACAGGATTAATGAAAAAAAGAATTGCCAAATGCCTGGATTACAGTAGTATTTGCAAAAGAGCTGGATGGTCACTCTGTGCATTGTTTACGTGCAGTTTCAGGTGAAAACCCTCCAACTGCAGAACATATATTTGTCCTTTGCCCTATGGAATTATTCTGGCTCTCAGTCCCTCTCCCCCTCTCTCTGACTATAGCAGAGTAAGAGAAAATTCAAAAAAACATTAAAAAAAAACCATTAAAAATTATTGAGAAGATCCAAATAATTATTCCTTCAATTAGAACATGCGTATTCATAGAATATAGTATAAGATTACATGTTTTCCATGTGCAGTTTAGGGTAGACTATTTTTTACCAGAAACCTTCAAGACTTCATAGTCAAAGCATTAGCTGAGAGGTACTGCTAACTAAAAACTAATATTTTAGACAATGAAAGAGAAATAAAATACTTTAAAAAACCCAACTTTATATCCACTGGGTATATATTACTACATTCAGAAAAGTGTGTTAAGTTAGTAAAACAAAGAACTCAAAAGAGGGAAGATGTGAACATGAGAAGCAGCAAAGTAATCCAAATTCAGCCTCTCCTGAAGGTATTACAAATGTCAAGACTGTGGCAACAAGACCAGAGGTACCATGTACAGCTGTGAGGTAAACAAGGAAGGTCCCACACTGGGGTCCTGAAGATACACAAAACGAGGAATTGAAATAGAAGTATATTTTAGAGCTTGTATGTTCCTCTGTTCTTTTTAAGGTCCTTCTCAGGGCAAGGACCTGTGGTTGGTCAAAAGCAAAACCACAAGTGAAGGAGGAGATGGCATTATGACCTGGTAGTCAGAGTGTATTTGTGATAGAAATGGATTGAAACAGACGTTTAAAATGAAATACATACTGTCTCAAGTCACTATGAATTTTGTAATTAAAACTTAAGTCTTTCTCAGGGAATCTAACCCGGAGGAGTCTGACGTTTCCATGCCTACAGACACACTCCCTTTTTGTGACTGGGAGTTCTTCTGAGACCTGGATATATTAATTGCATGACCATATTGGCAATACATGGCAATTTTGACCATCAGAAAATTGCAGAAACTCCAGTCTGAATGGATGGCTGTTCTAAAGCTCCACTTTACAAGGAATTTCACACTGATGAAATTTTCAAAGGATTTTATTGAAAAAAAAAATATATTAAATTTTAAAAAGGAGACAGAGAGCCCAAAAGCATACATGTAGACTAATTAAAAGCATTATTTAAAGATACACAAGACTGAACTGGGTGCAGTGTCCAGTAGGACATATTTTCAATAAAATCAGTTAGATTACTTATAATCAGTGCTTATTATGGCAAGTTAGACTTGTTAATTACAAGAATAATATCCAGAGTGTTCTGTTTAGCTGTTGATAGAAGTAGTAATTCACATTTCTAGGGGTGCTTTTTGGTTCCATTCTGTCCATCTGTAGAGCAAAGCCAAATCTTTACAAGAGCACATACAAGTTTTTCAAAGTATTTAAAATCTTCAAACATGGATAACACTGCAACAACCAGCGTCAAACTCTATTTCTATGAAATTCAAGGATTTGTATCCCTGATTATCAATATTGTTCTCAATGTAAAAAGTTATAATTATTGCTATATTTAGAACCCTTATTATTGGATTACAACAAACACATTGTTCAACTACAGCTGTGGCCTTTGCACATGAGAAATGCTGAAGTGTGCTGAAAAGTTAGTGTAGCTGATAATGGCAGCAGAAATCTCTTTGACAGTGGAAGGGGGAGGAGCCAAACAACCCACAGCATCACTAAACACCAGGAATCCCTCAAATGAAGCAAATCAAAGGAACACATCCATTTACTCCTGATAAACACAGCACTCAACTGCAGACAGTCCCAATGGCGACAGGATGAGAACGTGTGCATTCGGGTTCATAATTCAATGTATAAAATTAGAGATTTTAAGCTCAGGGTTAGAAGTTCAGCCTGATATGGGAGGCATCTTGAGATAAAATGGAAATATCTGGACCAAAACCAGAAGTTCGCCAGTAAGTTGTCCAAGCATTATAAAGATTGTAAGACTATAAACACTGAATGAAATTTCAAGGGGAAAAGCTTAGTCTCAATTTTTTCCTACTTAAATCTATGCCCTTATGATTTTTGCAGCAGCTTCAAGGATAGTAATGTACCATAAAAGCTTCACAAAAAGCAAGAGGCAAAGTGGCATTGCCACTTTACATGTAATCATATATTTTTATGATACACAAGAATTCAGCCAGTCTAGTCTTATTCAGGGTCCCATCATGCTGGAGTCTGTACAGAGTAACATACAAGGAGAGGTGGCCCTGACCCAAGAAGCTCTATAAACTTCTCTTTCTCCATGAAATTCAAGCTGGCTAGCTAATGAAGGCAAATCCCTCAACAGCTACTTTTATTTCTACTCTGTTTCACTTTGCATGTTTCATACTCTTACAGTCATTCTCCCCATTCTTCAAATGTACTCTATTTTGCAGAGTACCTCAGGAAAGGGAAGTCTTGGGTCCAGTCAACATATAACTTCTTCCTTGAAGTACCACATTTCCATTCCAATTATCACAAGCAAAATAGAATATACATGGGAATTATCTTAGCATTTAGGCATTTTTTTAAGCAGCATTATAAAATTAGGGATCTAAATACTATTAACTAACATCTACTTGATTTGTGGTTTAATTATTATTTTTTTAAACTTAAAATGCTACCATTTTTCTCCTCTAAAATGATTCCTTGAGAAACAGCAGTCTGTATCAACACCACTGTAGGGATATGATGTTTCCTAAAAATTTGCAACTATATATCAGACTATAAAGAAGCAACTTTGTTACTAATTGAATCCCCCAACAATACAAACTAACATATGCATGAGTACAACAAATTTTTTTTCTCAGCAGTGTCCTTCTGACTTTAGAGTTTCTAGGGGTTTATCTTTGTACTAGTACAAAGCAACTCTACAAGATTAAAACACAGCTTGTCACCAAACATACAATATTCTGGCGCCTGCAAAGAAAGAGGCTACACCACTGGTTTACATGGGAAAAACAACTGTCCATCTAACAACAGTGTGTGGCTTCATTACTTCTCCAACACATCTCTCAAGCAAGCACTGAGCACTAATGACATTAAAATAGGCTGGCGTGAGTACCAGCAGGTTCAAGCACATCACCAGCGCAGCAGGGTCAGAGCTGGAAAGGGCTGCCAAGGGCACAGTCCATCCGAAGCAAACCAGCCCTCCATCTGTCCCAGCCCTTGGCTACAGCTGCACATCTCTGACCGCAATGGCACGAATGTGCAGCACCTGCCCCCCAAACAATTTTGCACCACATAGCAACGGCAAACTATCAGATTCCCAAATATGACTGTACACATTGAAATGAAACCACCATATTCCCTAAGGATGGGAAGCTTTGTCTAAATAGGTGTGGTATCAGCTTCTTCAACAGTTTAGACGGGACTAAGGCTGAAACACTCCCTGAGGACTTATTTATGAAAGTCTTAATTTTCCATAGCTTTTCACTGTCTCCCATGATTATTTGCAGCTGTGCTTTACACCACATGAATATAGGAAGTGCAAAGCCATCAAATGTGTAAGCATTCCGCAGGCAGGACAGGAGGGAAGTTTTCTTCAAACTCTGAGTGAACTCGCTCCCATTCATTATTCCTTCTCACAACGCCCATGCAATTCCCAGGCTTGAAGCTCTCTTTAGCAGGAGTTTGCACAATTCAGCACAGTGTGAGACTTGGGATGGTTTTAGAGTTGTGGGCAGAAAAAGCTGTGCATCCCCCTCCACATGACAAAGAAACATCTGTAACTTAAAACCACTGGTCAAATACTTTGATATGTGTAGGAGTGTCTTGAAGAAGAAAGGGAAAGCTATACTTCTAATATTCATCACTTCCAGCACTTCACATACGATGCCTCAGTAAGCATCCCACACCTCTGCAAAATATAAATTAATCATATATTAAAGGGAAAAAACAAGGATAATGTTAGACAGTCAGAAGAAGTTTATGTAAGCCAAGCACACCCCTGACATTAACCAAGTAAGTAAATACGTACTGGTTGTTCTTTCAAATGCCTTCCCATATTTGTGGTTTTACAGCATGCTCTGGAGCAGTCACACTAAATATACTGTTGTCACATGAAGGATTCTCCTCTTCTTCCTCCCTCACCGGGGTTAATAGGTGTTATTACACAAAACAGTCAAATAACCCCTCCACAGTCTTTATTATATTTCTTCACCATGAAATCCAGCTTCGCTGCCAAGAGTTTATTATGCCAGAAGGCATCCTTTTGGCACAAGCTGGAACAGAGTGTCCCTGAAAAAGTAATACAACAGTTGTTAAAGCTTTCCTTTACCTCTGTACCACTGTCTCCCACCCACTGGAGAAATCTGTTAATAGTTCAGATAAAGCTTCTACACTTATTTGGTGATGTCCTCACACCGGGTCTGTGGATTTGCTGCAGCCCAGCAGTGTGGCTAAAAGCAGGGCAATTCATTTTGCAACAGGAGCAATTCTGCAGTTTTGCTACACTTACGCTGAACTTCTCTCTGGAGCAACAGGGAACAAGATGCTAGGCTTGGTTGAGAGTGCTTATATGATGACTTCATCCACGCTCCAAATTATTCTTCCTTCCCTTGCATTTGATTTTCCTTCTAATACCAGCAAAATCACCCAGCGTTCACTGGCTCTATCTGCCTCCTCTCAGGAAGGATTTCAGAATTAAGACAGAATCCTAATGACATCAACCATAATTGGACAGAATATGTTCAAATTACTTTACAAACAGTCCTACAAGTACAGCTTCATTACATTCCAGTATGCACAGATCCAGACTATGTTAAGAAGTCAAAACATTTTGGTTTTAAGCTTCTTGGCTAACACAATCTGCTTCAAACTATATCCAAAGAAGAGAGCTTTATGTAAGAGTACAAGCAAGGATAATTTTACATGCCTGCTCTTCCCCTCACTCATTAAAGAGAAGAACACATTTCGTAATGTAAAATCTACAATATGAACTGCAAACTTGTAAAGTGGGAGTGCAAATCACACAACTGGATCATGGCAAAATATATTTGTTCTGTTTATATTTTCTTTGGTAATATACTTTTCAAAAAAATGTTTTCAGTTTTTCCCAAGTTGTAAATACCTAAAAATTAAAATAAAATAAAAAATCTGTTGAAGTGACAATCTAAGTTACACTTTAGTTAGTTTCTCATTTTGCATAATCACTTGCTCATACAATTCATCCATATTAACAAAAAAAGCAGTAACTAGGAATTAGACTCTTCAAAGACTGCATTAATCTACAGCGACATATTAGTCTCTCAAGTCTCATCAATGTTATATCTTCAGGAAAGAGAAATGAACGTTCACATGGGAAGTAAAGTATGCACATGACACAGAAATATAATAACAATTTGTTTTTAGCTATTAACTGCATAGCACTAAATTAATAGTATGAAACCTGTCCCTGAAGTTCTTTCCCAAAGACAAGATTAGGTACTTCATTAAATATTAATATTACACACTAGGTACATTTGTGCAAAATTATGCCATTTAGAGTTATTAACGCTTTCTAGTGCACACATAAATATGTTTTCTTCACCAGTTTGGAGGCCTAATGTTGAGAAACCCAAAGAATAACTCAAAATCCCCACACTTTCCGCTCTTGCAGACAACTGTCAATGGGGAGGTAGAAGATGCTCACCACACTCAGCCTCCCAAGCATCTCAGGAGGCCAAAAACATCACAGAAAACATGCAACCAGTGAGGGTTCTACTCACAGGGAGTCGTCAAGAAGGCAGCACAAGGTGCTCTCTTGTGTTTTCCTGAGCTGTACTGACAAACAGCCTTGCCCCAAGCCACATGGAAGGCATGGCAAGCAACCAGAACTGAGATTCAACTGCAGCTGCAGTTTCACAAGCTCTGGTTTATTGTTGCTATAGCTTACTAGATAGAAGGAAAAAAGTACAGGTAGAGTTTTATCACTGAAATAATTTTGAGCTTGGGTTTTCTTTGTGTGATCTCCATCCTTTATTCTGCAATAGCCCTGGCTGGCAGAACTAAATACTTATATCAGTCAGCATGGGATAAAATGTCCCAATTATGGATATTCCTGTCCATTTTCACAAGACATCACCAGGAGGTAAATGCTGTTTAACACTTCCTGTGCTAGCTGGATACAGCCAACTGTAGTATACTTCTTGGTCTTGCTCCATTATCTCTTGCCAATTCAAGCATGTTTATATTGAAAAGTGATGGAGAGGGTGTATCAGTATAAAAACACGAAGTATTTCATTATCATCTCATCCAGAACTAATCAAAAGCCAGGGAAAAATAAAAAAAAAGCAAAAACCAAAAAGGTACCAGAAAAATACCTGAATTTTCACTCTGCTGAGTTTGACAGGACTTGTTATATGTATAAATTTTTTTATTGCATGAGAGATTCCTTATTTCATATTTATTCTTAAATGCGTACCTGAAACGAGGTTGGATAGGTATCATTTCAAGTAGCTGCAAACCTGAATGTATTAATTTATTAATGTATTTTGATCCTGATTTTGCATGCCTTCCTTCTTGTTGCTAAAGACTTAAGGAAATGACTGTCCTTGTTACTTGCCACAAACTCCTTTGGTCTCATTAAAAATAAACTTTCTGAACCTAAGTGAGACTAAAAAAGTGGTGTTTTTTTGAAAAACAGAGGACATCTTTATTTCCAAGTACCTGCTCTAAGGTATGAAACACTTAATGTCCACCACCATTTCCAAATGCCAAGCAAATGCCATATACTTGTCAGCTGTATTCTGATCTTGCACTGCATCACATGCATCCTACGGCTTATTTATTATTTCAGTCCCCTGTTAAGAAACAATAATACCTTAAAACTCGAATTTCTTTTAGAATGTCTCTCTTAACTTGAGCTATTTCAGAAACAACAGGACTTTTAATAATAAAGCATGCATGAAGTTAAGCCTTGGTAGAGAGGAAATAGCAATTCTAATGCCTACACAGATAAGGGGCAGTTCTCCTCATGACAGGTTCTGCTCTGATGAAGCTCCTTCAGAGCTGGTTCTTTGCATAATGGCCAGTTTCACAACTGTAATAGCGAGACAAGTGGAAAATTTAAAAATATCTGAAGCTTTAATATTAATAGCTTAGTATAAAAATTTCAACAAGTTATTGGTATAGTTTTGAAAAGAAAAATATAGGACATGCAGATTTCTGGGACAGTACTTTTTAACAAGGAACTGAACCCCAAATTTTAGGGTGCGAACTATGGGCAGAAAGAGATTCTGGAGACTTTTCACTGGAGTGGTTGTGCAACATCACCTCAAAGAGCCTTTCCTGAAGCCAAATAAACATCCCTGAAGACCACCACTTTCTACTCAGTTGTCCTGTTTGCAGCTGAACCTGCAGCATCCTCATCTGCAGCCCACTGCCACAAAACAAGTACTGTGCTTTCTGCACACCAATAAGAAATTAGGCAAGATCTGATCACTGGTGACACAATACTTAATAAATAAAAAAAGTGTAACACTGGTTAAAATATCCTGCCCACTTGTGGTTACCATCAGATAAGAAAATTTTAACTACAGGCAAGATTTTTGCAAGAACCCCAACTGCCATCTTCAGCAGATGGGTACAGAGATCTTGTTAGGATTCCTGCTTGGAGAACACATCTTACCACCAAGAGGCTGCACAAAGACCAAGTAAGTTTTGCCTATATCAGCATCTTTCCCATTTATTCCTTTCCCAGGACCACCAGCAGCAAAAATTTCCCTCAGCACATCTGTTGCTCCACCAGCCCAGCCCACCCCACGCCACCCCCTGTCTTCTTTATCTCCTCCTCGTACTTTTCACACCTAAACAGGAATGGGGAAAACATTTTGTTCTAGCATCCATTTTTGATCCTTCTCTCTCTCCCTGCACAGCTCCAAAGTCAGCATCTCCTGAAGCAGACAGCTTTCCTAAGTGGCAGGAGCTGTACAACTGACTGACAAGAGCCTCAAAGATTTAGCTGCTGCATGAGAGCTGCTGCTGTCATCAGCAAAGCCACCCAGAAAGGGCGTTACTAGTTTCACCTCACTGCTGTGACTTGCAAAATCTGTGACTAGCTATAGAGGTATCAAAGACACCTTCCCAATATCAAGCTACTAATGTTGTGGTGTGCCAGTACCAGAAAGAAAATTATGTTTCTTCTACATAAAAAGTCAAACTCTGAGCAGCCTGTAGGGAGGGATCCTCCCTCCTTAACAGGAGAACTGCACCTCCACCATTTGCTGACAGAATTACATAAGCCAGCCTTTGTCACACAGCACAATGCTTTGACCTCCAAGCATTCAACAGGAGATCCTGCTAATGAAATACTTTTAACCCACATCATTCAGGTAGGGAGTGATTCGCTAACACGAGTCTCACAAAATCTGAGCACCACATTAGTGTTGGGCCCATCTTCTCTGACACAACTTGACACTTCAGTCATATGTTAAGCTCTGAAGCATCTGTTCCATAATAAACTGTTAGATGCTTGCCAAGAACCTAAGCACTGTGTTTTTGGATGAGTATTGCTAAGTTGCAAGCCATAATTTAATACTCATCTGACATTGATGGTGACCCAACATTTAATGGAGCTTAATGCTCTTCTGATGCCACTGATTAAATTACTGCTCAGTAGTCCAGTTTCATAATCTACAATTTGCAAGAAAGCAAGACAGATATACAGGCACTGTCTCCTCAGTGAATCAGTTTAATGGCAGGGAAAGGTTCCCTAATTGAAGTTATAGGTAAATACACTATAGTGCATCATTTGTCAATACAGAACTTTGTTCAGATGCTTTAAGCCAATTATATTATTATGAAAAAGCGAAGCATGAATTATTCCCAAGCACAAGGGGAAAATGTGGGTAAAAGTCTTGACCCAGCATGTGCAATGACTTCATAACATCCTGAGCACTGTCCAGGAAACTCAGTCCTCTGGCCAACAGGAGTTTCTATTCATTTTCTCCCCACTAGGTTGTTTAACAGTTTGGTCACCACTCAGACACAGCTGTGCAAACAATCTTTGAATGTTTGGCCTGATGCTATTGAACTCCATCCCAAAATGTCTCTCCTCTTCTTTCTGCACATAGGATGAGGAAGGATTATTTGGACACAGAGGATTAGAGGTTTTCACAGCCCAACTTAAATCATTAGATCCCAAAATTTTTGAAAGAATTTTACCAAGTAAATTAGCAAGCTCAAATGTATATCTAAGACAGTTGGTAGCAACAGTACTTTCTCAATGCTCTCGAAGTCCAATCCCATCTTGAGGACAAAAACCACTCTGTGAATACCTAGACATTTTAAAACAATTACGAGCAATTAAACAAAAACAATGAGAAACCAACGTTTTAAAAATGCCTTGTATAAGAATAACTAGAATAAGTTTATGAGGGTACAGGCATAAAAATCAACAAAATCTTTTTTAAGCTTCCCAGAAAGTAAACCTTTCATCCCAGATAAAACAGAGGAACCGTGTCAGTACACAAGTACTTTTACAGGACTATTCATTCTTATCTTATTTGCACAGCTACAGGCAACCCAATAAAGTAACTAAGAAACAACTATGTGCAGATAAAATGATAGCAAAAATGCAATATTAAAGCTGCAAAAATAAAAAAATCAAAATTGGAAAATCCCAGAGTAAGCTCTCTGAGGTGTATGTGCCTCAGCTACGCTGTATTTCTCACATATGGGCCCCATTTCTGAGTCCAACACAATTTTAACTTCAGGCCTGTGAACACACTATGGAAACTAGAGCAGATGACACCGATGTTTTATGTGTGAGCTTGCACACCTTCTCAGGTGATGAAGCTCTAATTCTAGCAGAAAGGTGCAGAACTGCTCATGTCCGTTCAGCTGTTAGCAGGAAGAGAATAAATAATTTCACTGACATTATGGAAGGTATAAATATCAAAGTATGTCCTTTACAGTGCCTCTCAGAAAATAACGTAATGACGTTAGAATACCGTGAAAATCTCAAAAGCATCAGCATTTGCAGAATTTTTTTTAAAAAGCTTTCCCCCTAAACACACATTAATAGACAGTGTTACTATATAGAATATATTCCAAAATTAATGCTGATAGTTTTATACAGCCACAAGGCCTATTACCTTCTTCATTCATTTTAGTTGTTATACTGGCAAAGTAACTAAATTCTAACATTTTATGAATTTGGTCTTCAAGAATTTTCCATGAGAAAAAAGAAATCAGCAAATATTTTTAACATGCAGTAGTTGATAATCAAAGTTCAAGGATTTAATCTCAGCATAGAACCTCAGAACCTAACATACCGTCCACAGGAAGAAGCTTTCCAGCCAAAATCTGCACAGAAATCTCAAGAATCAAGGTCCCAGATGTCTCCTTGTGAGGTCCTCATAACATTTAATGGTTTCTGAGACCTCCAGACACTTTGCCAAGGACAAACATGTTTTTAGGATTCTAGAAGCTCTTAAGTATATACAATCCTTCTTCACTTTTGGAAATTTTCTCTATTGTCAAGCCCACAAAATTATATTTAGTTCTAGCAATTACTGACCATGCCTTGCAGTGAACATACCTTGAGTCCCTCACTGCAAAGAGTCTGCAAAAGACTTCTCTGGACACAGCTTGGGGCAGGTCTTGGCCATTTAGAAGAGAAAAGGGAAGGACAGAGGTTGATTAGCAAGGCTTCACTGGTATTTTCCATGGCATTTCCTTCAGAGTTGCCTGGAACATACTATTAAAAATAGATGTTTGCTTTTAATCTTTTACATTTTCTGTACTTCTAGAATATAAGTAGTTACACAAAAATTATTTTGATTAAATTCTGATTTTGGGCAAAGGAACAGATCTTGATTTAAGGAAAAGGTCCTACAATTATGGACTCCTGAAGGAATTAGCTGTTTTATTTTACTGTTATTTGGAACCTTTTGAGTATCAGGCTGAAAACATAGCAAAAGACTGTACTTCAGTATTTGGAGGATTTCTAAGGCTTATAAATTTTCCTTTAATCTATAATTGAGAGACCTCCTTTTTAAACTTAGTCAGAATTCTATTCCAAATAGCTTTTTTAATAGCTAACTAGTACTAGGGAGAAAAAACGCAATTCTATGAGTGTGCCATGTTACAGAACCAGCATTGTATCACACTTATATTTCATTAAATAGCAGACCTTTTAAAGATGAGAAATCAATAGTTTCAATCACGAGTAAAGTTCCACCTTTGCACAACACACAAGAAATGCCCAAACATTTAGAAGCAGTAAAAAGGCATCTTCCAGGCTTCTACATGACATGCAGAATTATTATGTTACTATCTCAAGAGTTTAAAAACATTATTTCAGGCAGAAGAATATGTAGTTTCCTTAGGCCAGTAATCTCAATGTTTGAAATCGCTGCATCCCAAGTAAAATTGTTAAAGTACGATTTTCACTTAATTACAATTATTTTTTTTTTAAAGCATTGCACTAGTGACTAGAGCTAACAAGAAAAGACATGGTGATTAAACGTTTCATGTCCTTTAATAGCTAATCTGAAGCGTTAATGAGTGTTCAAAACATGACAGAACTGCCAATTGTTACAGAGCTTCTCACTACACAGGAGAGCGATGAATAAACTTGACTCTTTTGCGTTGCTTGAGTCAGAACCAGAATACCGCAGACCTGGTAGCTGAAGTGCTGGTGACACAGAGTTACTCTTTACAGGGCTGCCTTCCACCTGTCCTACCAGGTGTCTCAATGCCTACCCACTGACAAGGCTTTCTCATTTCCCCCTGCTCTGTACAGTCCACACTTTTGTACAAGAGCAGCCACCAGTTTCAAAAACTTAACTCTAAATAAAACCACAATATTAACACCACCACCATCTTCCTCATGCCTTCTACAGATTAACCAATGTAAAAGAATTTTCTTTGTGAACTGTGAGACTTTATGGTGTCCTTTCTTTGGATGCAAACCTGTTTCACATGCCAGGCAATTTTACCCCCTGTGAGCCCATCAATAATCCATGAACACTACAGGGCGATACAGGGATATGGCAAGAGATGCCCCTCACCCACTGGTGGCTTGGCACCAGAGCCGTCACCACACACCTTGTTCACACATCAGCAGCTCAGTGCCCACACCAGTAACGGACAAAGTGAGAGCCAGGAAGACCTTCTTTTAGTCCCTCTACCAAGAGTATAAGAGCATCTCCACTCATTCTTTCCTGTAACCTGCCTTTGACCTATGGTAAATACCATAAGCATTTGTCATTGTACTTTACCATTAGGAAATAAAACAAGAAAATTGGTGCATAGTTCATGCAAGACATGTTACATTAGTTACTTTGGTTTTACATAATTTGTGTCATGCTGCTTTTCCTACCAGTCTTGACCTCTTAATATTATCATTTCTTTCATGCAAACTTGGAAACAAAAATGTCTTAGTCTCAAACTGTAAGATGATGTAATTTCAAATTTTCCTTAAGAAAGTTCATAAATACCCATTAAAGCATTCCTTTAAAAGCCATCACAAATACTAGTGCAAAGAAAACCTAGAGCTTAGCAGGAGGTCAGCATTTACTATAACTATTAATAAGGAGTACTCTTGAGGACCTCAACTGATATTTTGAGCTTTTTTTTAACACATGAACATACCGTACAGACTCACAAAATGATCCAGTATGCTTCTCTTTTGCACACTTCTAAAAATCCTTGAAGTCCTATTATGACTCGACTCACAACTGGTGACATACTGGGCAGTGTGCACTGAAGCCCCACTTTCCTTTCGAATAAATGAGATGCAGATTCAGCCCATAGCCACTGCAGCACCTTGCACCAGTATTTTGTCAAAGCTCTTAAATTTCTGATACAGCTTCAGGATACATCAGTGGTTTTGGGGGCATATTTGTTTATTTTTCATCAGCACAGATTTGTTTTCCAGTGTCTCGCTTATCAATGTAGCAATAATATGTGCTGTGCAAGATAAAAGCAAATCTATAGGTTATACCACGCAGGAATTTTTACACAAAAAGATTTCCCATTGCTCAAAGTCACTTCATCAGATAATCTATATGAAACAAAAAATTTGCAGGACCTTTTTTTTTCCTGTCTACTCACACATCACTTCTCTCTTTATAGCTATGACAAGCTTGGTTATACTGGGCCTTCATTTTACAGAGCCAAAGACAAGAGGTACCCATCCAGTTGGTGTCTGGCACCAGACCTCTACCAAATTACCACATTATGAATTACAAACACTCTCTCCTCTCCTACATTCAGTCAGAGTAATGGTGAACCAGATGGCAAACTCTGACAGCTTCAACTGCTCAGCCGAAAGTGTGAGCAATTATCATTGGGTTACCAGATCTCTCCTTCCAAATACCCTATGCAGTTATCCACTTCACCTTGTTTGGAGCCATTCAGGCTGTAACATTCTCTTTACTTAAGATGCCTACCTAAGCCCTTCCCTGCCTTTTGGGCATGTAGGGGGATTGGTCTTCATTTTTAAGACTCTTGTATTTACAAAAAGAATCCAACTTGTTCAGTCAACAATATACTGAATAGAAATACGACTTGTGAAGTTTTAAGCTACTAATAATGAGTTTCCTTTTCAGTGTGCTACAGAATCTGCAGCAACATGACCACTGAAGAGTTTGTCAAGGGACTGCTTAACAGCTGGGACAAAAGTTAACAGGGTTGTTAAACCTCATTCCACCCCACAGCTTTTGGCATAAGAAAAAGACAAGAGGAAAAGATGGTTTGTTTAGAAGGTGGCTCTGCCTTAACAGCTGGCGCAGCTTCTCAGGTGGGTGAAGTTCCTCAGACCTCCAGGTCTCAAATCAGGAGTGACAGGCAGCACAGCAGCCTTCAAGTCCTACCTGTGCACACTGATTCATATGGAAGAAATCAAAGCACTGGAAAAACATACCAGGCCTCAAATAATTTGAAGAACATCAACCAATAGTGAGTGCCTAAGAAAGGACAATCCTGTCTCTTCAGCAAAAAAGGTGGGGTTTTTATCCTTTTAAAAAGGTTACCAGAAAAGGTTTACAATGTTGTAACAGTTTCTTTACTTAACACACATTCCCAAGCTTCATGTATCAAACTAAAGGTCACTCAACTTAGTCTCACCATAAGGCAGAGGCATTCACACACACAGAACAAACTATCTTAGGAAGGTAAGGAAGATTGAAAATGTTTTCTGTGTTAATGATTAACAATTGTATTTGCCAATATATAAAATGCCTTAACGCCTTGTTATTTCTAAGTTATACAAGGCCAAGACGGCAGCATCCTACAAAACCAACATCACCCAAAATGAATCTGTCAAAGTGCAAACAATTTCTGCCTACCAAACAGGATACACAGCAAGTAATATAACAGAGTGGTTTTAATTAGCTGGGTATATAAAGCTGTTACAAGACAAATTTCTTTCATTAAAAAAAGCAGACAGTCAGTTAGAGATGCTTCAGTTCGCTTAAACTAAAGACCACATAAGGCACTTAACCTTCTCCCTTCCCTATAATGAGGAAGAGCCAGAGGACTTGGGATAGAGTGAGTGATGAGCAGCCCCTTCTGCTACTGCAATACTGGTAACTCCTCAGAAATGCCAACAATACAGGAGGTCCAGCATCACAGGGGGAAAAATTCAGCAGTATAGAGAACCATTTACTGTCATTTTGTTCACACACTTGGGATCAGACTTTCTTGCAAAAAGAAAAGTGGGATATTTAAGGTGCTCCACTACTGAGTACAAGTGTTTAGTATTATCCAAAAGTGGTCCTGTTGTACCCACAGCAATAGGCAGTTTCTTTGCACAACAGCCACTTAGTTTCAGCACCACATACTACATGTTTTCACTACTTTGAAGGATCTCTGCTTTACTAAATAAGCATGATTTTCTTCATTAGGTTTGGTTTTCTTTTTCTTTTATTAACCTTAGTGAAACACTTGCTCATTAGCGTTTCTCTTTTCCTGAGTTACATCTTGTACCACACAGCTCCTGAGTAAAGCACTTATTTTATACATGCAATTTCAAAAATGTTATTAATACAACTTTAAAAAATGGAATAAAGAATTTAATGCAAAACAAAATTGACTAAGAATATGTGTGTATGCACAGTAAGCCTCTTTTCTCCTCTCCACTTACATTAATCTGCTTTCCACATCATACAGTTGCATTCCAACATACTGTTTCTGTTTCCCCTCCTTGTTTTGGGCTGGAGGTGCACCCCAAAGAAGGGCTATGCCTGCTTCTCCTTCTGCCAAAAGGGCCAGGGACCACATCAGAAACATCACTGAAAACCCCACGTTATTAGCAGAGGAGATAGTCTGCCCAGGCCCCCAGAGACTCATGCTCTTAAATACACAAATTAGATGCCTGAATTTAAGATCAGATATCAAAACCTTTCAGTGCATGATTGCAAGCAGTTTTGTCTGATCAAATTAAGATGGAGACAGAGCTGTCCTTGTCTCCAGATGCCGCTCTTGCCAATGCCACCATGGACACACCAGCCCCATGCACACACGCACCAGCCAGGATGCTTGAGGCATTAAAGAGCACAGGGAACATTATGCTTCAAGCCCTTGCTCTCAGGAGTACTAAAAGAATTTGGATAAAATGAAGAACAAAACATAGACAGTCCTGAAAGCAAAGCTTGGAGTCCAAGACTCCTCCTTGCAGCTAAATGGGGATTCAATGGACAGTAGTTTCTTATTTTGCATATGGTTTAGCAAACAGATATTACAAGATATTGTATGAATGTCAGATTGTTCCCCTTCAGTTCAAAACAAGTCATTGTCCTGGGATGGGAAAGTGGTTTCTGAAAAGACAAACATCACTTCTTGTTTGTTTCACTAAACTGGTAAAAAAAAAAAAATCAAATTGAGAAAATTCATGTTCAAATGGATCCACTGGAGAAAAACAATTGATATTTATGTGCTGTTGCCACTTTGCACTCATTACAAGGGCTAATGTTTTGCAAGACACATCTTTTAAACCTTACTAAGCTTATTATTTACTATCTCCTGACAAGCATGACTTCATTTCATGAGCTGGCACACATCCCATTGTGAGAATCTAATCTTTAATAACATATCCTAATTAAATATGCACATTTAATGCTAAAAAAAAATTAGCTAAAATTCAAAATGAAACAAAAACTATTCATTTGACTAAACAAAGCAATTGGATTAGAGTGCACAGAGCAAATTTAAATGAAGTCACATATGTCACAGCAAAAAACTCATTAAGGGAAGGGGGGAGGAGGGGGAAGGGTAAAAAAAAAACCCAAACAAAAAACCAAATGCCAAACAGGCAGACAACTCTTTATAGCTGACCATATCTGACTTCTCTGAACTCTGAGCTAGTTTATTCTCCATCTGTCATACAATAATAACTTTGAAGGAATCACATTTAAGAACTCATCAAAAGTTGAAGGCAATTGTTCTTAGGTTGCTTGATTACACACAAGAAGGGTGTGTTCTTCCACAGAAGCTACAAGGATTTATTCTTCTCAACACTGATGGCACAATTTTACCATTAAACTATTTATCACTTTGTGCTGTTCCACAGTGATTTAAAAAATCCTAAAATAGTAAGCATTAAACATACAAACAAAACCAAAAAACAAACAAATTACCTCTTGAGATTTGAATACCAGATTGTGCCACCAAAAAGCTATTTCTATTTATTTCCCCATTTCTGAATTACTGTAGTCTGGAAGCCATTTACCTTCTAGAAAGTGGAGTCATAACATTTGACATTACTCAGATGCTTTGAACTCAAAAACTTTGAGCTACAACTTTGTGACCTGCTATAACACTTTCAAAGATTCTATCAGAAGAAAAATAAGTCTGATAAATCTGTCATTTTAGAAACTACTTTACCATTGATTGAAACTAAATCTCAACACACATCAATCTTTTCCTTCAGAGGTCTCATAGTAATTCTTTATTGAAGCAAATTTTGATTTAGTAAGATTTATCAAAACAGAATTCTGCAGGAAAGTCCTTATACTATTTGAGATCACTAAATAAGAGGGTAAGGGTTTAAGATTTACAGTTTTAATTCTTAGGATAAATGCAAGTCAATTACCTTGTAAGAGGTAGGCCACATTGCTAAGCATCAACAAAGTGAGGAAATCTAATGAAATTATAATATTACAACTTCTAGATGTTATTTAATTCTGCCTGTTAGTTGAATTAATTTCATACATATGTAATTGAAGAGTTATGAGCATATTCATTTTTACTTTGGATCTAAAATGTCACCATTCCCGCTACCTACAATATACTGTCAACTGAAAAACAAATGTTTTATAAGATAAGGGTCTTTTAAATACTTTTTTATAAGGGACTGGGCAGCAAAGTTTGTATTCAGCTTTACCTTCTTTTAAACTAGAAAATAAACTTTAATTAAGTTTTGGTTTTTTGAAGGAACATGTCACATAGTGGAAGTTCTATTTTCAGTTATTCTATTACACAAAGCACTCACTCCTCTACAGAGCAATTTGCTCGGATCTGAAGAGGTGAAAACCACACGGGACACTATTCTGCATGTAAGCCTCTGTCCCACAGCCACAGCATGTGGGTGCCCAGGCAGCCACCTACAGCCCATCACTGCACCCCGCTTTGGAAGGCAATGGTGTCAGGAAGACCCATGAAACCCTACAATCTTGTAACACCACCAGAAGCAGGCACTAATTGCCCAGTCTGTTCAGGTTTATTCAATCATAACTCATTAGCATGAGTTACCTCCAGTTCATAATTTGATAGCTCAGCAAGGCTTACCCTGAGCTCAGGGACAACAGACAGGACAGAAGAGAGAAACTAGATGATGCCCAAGTAACAGAAGAGGAATTTATGGTTCAAGACAGACCAAGCAAAGTATCAGTGAGCTCCTTGTAAACTAACCTTGTAAACTTTTAGTAACTGATAATAAATTACCTTGAGCCTTCTGCAACAAATTTAATCTTTTGTTCATCTAGTGAATATTGCACAGTCCATGGGGCAAGTGATTTTTGTCTTGTTTTGTTTTTCCCAAGACCTTGGGTTGGTAAAGTATTAAGACCCTTTTCAAATACTGACATTTCCATGAGGGAAACGGTGACCAAGAGTCTTTTTGGTGGTGCTGAGTGACAGGACAAGGAGTGATGGCCATAAACTAAAACACAGCAAGTTTCACCTCAAAATGAGGAAGAGCTTCTTTACATTGAGAGTGACAGAGCACTGGAAAAGGTTGCTCAGGGAGGTCATGGAATTTCCCTGTCTGGAGACATTCAAAACCCATCTGGACTTTTTCCTGTGCCACCTGCTCTAGGTGATCCTGCTTTGGCAAGGGGGTTGGACTGGATGATCTCCAGAGGTCCCTTCCAACCCTAAAAATTCTATGATTCTGTGAGATAGCTAGCACTCATTCATTAGCATTGCCATGACTCTTCAGCTGTCTTATTCAAGTCAAGGTAGTTACCAGGAACATGAAATCTTTTATTTAAAAACAAAACCAAACAAAAACACACACACACACACACACACACACACACACACACACACACACACACACACACACACACACACACACACACACACACACACACACACACACACACACACACACACACACACACACACACACACACACACACACACACACACACACACACACACACACACACACACACACACACACACACACACACACACACACACACACACACACACACACACACACACACACACACACACACACACACACACACACACACACACACACACACACACACACACACACACACACAAAAAACAAACAAACAAACCAGGAAACAAAACAAAACAAACAAAAAATCCAACAAAAACAAACACTGCCCTCCAAAAAAAACAAACCCAACAAAAACAAACAAACAAACAAAAAAACACTCCAAAGAAAACAAAAAAACAAACAAATACAAACAAACACTGCCCAACAAACCACACAAGAAAACACGGTAATGTTAGGAACACAGAAGCTTCATGGTTGCATATGCACCATTATACTTTCTATAGTGCAAACAGTAGCTTCATCATAACTCATGGAGGCATTCAAATGTTCTGGAAGTTGTTAAATTTGCTAAAGCAGACATTTAAAACATTCCTTTGAAGGCTATGAACTACCCAGTCCTTTTAAAAAACAAGTTAATTTGCTCTCAGGGAGTCCTGTCATAGACCTAACTGTCTTATTTTTCTAATGATAAACTATCCTCTGTCCTTCCAACATTCAGATTGACACTTATATGGACATTTTTTATGTGCAATGATTATACTTCCAGGCTGAACCTCTGTTTCTCAAATCCACAGGCAGAGCATGAAAAATTATTCACACTACACTGTGCTCTTGGACTCAGTTATCAAGGCTCCAGAAATAGGTTTTTGACCACAGACTGCATTAAACAGACAAGATCCAGATGGTTTAAAACATACAATACAATAACGGCTAAATTAACAAAAACTACATCTGCTTTTGAAGTCCAGTGAAATTACTGATTGCTGGTAATTTCAAGAGTAATTTTGGGGCAAAACAATGAAGATTATATCAAAAAACATAAAGAGACATTTAAGAAACATTAAGCCTTCACATTCTATGTTAAACTAACACAGGGTTTTATTTGAAAATATTTGAAGACCACAATATTTGAAAAGGGCATTAACACCTGTCTGAAAAGCAGTAATGACCACCTCATCACCCTGCATTTACAGAACGTTTTGGGAAAAAGTACAAGTGGACCACCAAAATTAAAGTACACTAATACATTCTCTTTGTGAGTTTTTCATATTAGCTGTAATAAAACCACGTCTACTGAAAAGAGCCATGCTTGACCTCTGAAGAGAAATGGAGGCAAAGGTCACACAGTTCTATCCATGATGATAAAGCAACATAAACAAGACAGCCAGAAGTCAGCCAATACTGAACAAAAGAAGGTACTCTTTGGCTATTTCACCAAAAAGTCTCCGGTCACACTTCACTCAGACTAACCAAGAAGAAAATTGTAACTTTTTTAGTGTTTAAAAGGTGTACACAAAACAGGACACGTGTAGAGTCACACAAACCAAGCCATTTTTTTAGAGAGCAACTTCTACTTTGCGTTCAACAGATCCCTCCACCAATATTACTTACAAATCTGAAACAAAAAAAAAGAGAAGAACAGAACTTCACCTTGCAAATCAAAATATCAACTGTGTGAAAGCAACCAGTAAAACTACAAAAGCAATTAAAGAAAGGCAGGCATATGTCAGCAATGGATATCAACAAGGGGAATCCAGTTACAAACATTTTAATTATTATCATGGAATTTAATTAGAATGCTAGAGTTAACTCTCCCACTATTGTAAAGAATGCCAGTGAGCCTTCAGCAACCACACCTGGTCAAGATTTCAGGTTGACATGTCACTGAAAAGACTAAAGTCTCTTGTCATTCCCACGAAGAGTTTTGGTGTTGACTCAGAGGGAAGAATGCCATCTACTGAATTACTCAGACAACATTGGCACATCCCACCTATATTCACCTGCTCTCAATATGCAGAGAAAAGTTTACTTCACTTTCTTATTGACATGAAGATTATCAGGAGAGAAAGGAAAGAAAGAAGGGAGGCCAGGGGAAGAGTATCTATTTTAAAATAGGTCATTTATAGCTGTAACTATTGGCAACTGGTGGATTTGGCCAAACTAAAAATAAATTCTACATTTTAACAGAAACAGTAATATTATAAACTTCTTTACAGTCGACAATCATCCCCTGTGGGAGGCAAGAGCCCTTTAGAGGTGACCCAGCTCAGCTGTATACATGGGTACGCTCATTCTTTCAAATACAAGAGGGCCAAGGAGGAGGTTTCAGCATTACCACCGCTCAGGCAAAACCTTAGCTCCCAACCCAACACTCTTCCAGACCACTTTGACCAGCTCACACAGGAAGGTTTCATTCCACCAGTGGTACTAGACCAAGTGGCATGGGCATGGCACCACAGCATTCACAAAGTACAATTCGACATTATAAAATAAAGATCCCGTTCCACTTCAATCAATGGATGCTTGATGCTGATGCAAGTCCTAATCCATTTATTTTAAAAGCTACTTGAACCTTCAATTTAAAGGATCAATTAATTCTCATCAGCCTTTTCTGCCCCTCTTTTTCACAAAACAGAAAAGGTGTAATGCAAAAGTACAGCACTTTGTATTTGACCATATTAAAATAATACACTTCAGCTGAATATAGCTTAATTAAGGCCTGCTGTGGTACACTCCTATATTAATTAACAGTTTACTTGGAAATTCCCACCATATGGTACTGTAGCAGATGTTAATCATGTAAGGCCAAACACTTTGAAATTACTGTTCTAGGCATTTCATCTGAGGTACCAAGTGCCCTAAATTTCTACTTAAAGGATGAACTGGAAATGCCAAGCACCCTACAAGATCACATCCACAGCTATTTTCTCAAGGATAATATTATTTGGCAGGTAAGCAGCACAAAATGGGCTAGATTTTTAAGCCTTCTGTGCATTAAAGTGACTTGCTACGGACAATGCTGAACTCCCTTTGCATAAGAAAAATGTCTGCACTGGAAACCTCCAGGAAAAATTTGTTTCCTCTATCAGGTATCTACTCACCCCCATACACAGTGAGGGCAAAATGTGCATATGAGTGGATGCTCACTTAGCACTCCAGATCTTTGGTGCACCAGACCAATGGATGGGTCTTCCAGCCCTTCATTCTTCAACTGCAGGAAAGGAGCATTATGAGGAGCAGCAGATGCTTCCTCTTGTGCCATCAGCTATTTTAAATTGAAGACCAACTGTCCCACAAGAAGAACTTAAAAGTCCCTTGATAATACAGCAAGCAGGTTCATGTGGCAGTTGATTACCTCTGCATATTGACTGTAATATGAGCCTAATATTGGGCTCCTAGAATTTTCAACCGGAAAAACCTAATTAATCTCTGTTTCCTTACTTTATCTTTGTGTTTGAAAAGCTGGGAAAGATCAATGAAGAAAATGTGGTGTTTCAGAATTTCCCAACACAGCCCTTACAGACTAGATTTTTAAATAAGGTATTTGGGAACCCTTATCCTACCACATTTGTCTTGATTACCATTCAGCTCCTAAACTGAAGATTTAAAGTATTCATTAAGTTAATTATTTAAGCAATAAGTGTGATATTAGCACAGTTTTGCTTTATTTGGGTCTAGAAATCTAAAGCTGAAAATGTTTGCTACAGGTGATCCTCAATACAGTTATGATTTAATGAGGAAATGGTAACTTCTTGAAAAAAACAGACCAGCAGTTACATAGAATGGAAGCCTGGAGGAATCAGTTTTCTCTTTCTCCTGATTACACACCTTTGAATACAAGCCTGTATACAGAGAAATTTCTCAGGAAACAGTTTTTCCCCATTTCTCTGGAAATCAGTAACAAATATTACTACTTGACTCCAGGAAATACAGTACAATCAAATGCTATGGTAACTTTACTGAGATCAAGTGGCTATCTATGCTGCTGTGGATCAGACAGAAGGGATAGACCATTTGCCAGTTTGGGTTTTAGAAGACAACACTGCCAGGCTTATTGTTGTTGGAGTGCTAAAAGACAACTACTTGCAAAGTTTCTAAAAATACATCTATATACATTTCAAACCTCTCATCTGAAGAGTGAGCTGGCTTATATTACTGCCTTGCAAAATTCTTGACATCCATTAACTAGAAAAGGCATTTGTAAATTGCTTGGTTTAATACTGCAGTGTGCAAATAAATCTGAATAAGATCAAAATACAGATCTTCGTGGAACTGTTGCAAAAAACCACTTGAGAAAACATATTGTGAGGCCATATTTAAACTAACAGATGTTTCAGAAACAGAACAATATGTTCAAACAAAATAAAGGTGTAAATGGGCAGTGCTAAAAGAGCTTCACAGCTAAACACATCAATTTCAGTAGCGACTGAGATCACCTCATCTAGGAAAGCTCCCTCCTAAAGGATCATAAATTTAGAAGTGAATTCTCATGTTATGCTTGAAATTTGGCTGCATGAATTATTTGCAGAGTGGCTGCTTATGTAACATCGCCTTTGCTATGGCAACACTCGGCTGTTAGGCTTTGACACATCCCAGTTGCAACTGCAGTTTCATTTTCTGCTGATAAACAATGGCAGGAGAGGTTTTCTAATCACAAACCAAGATGCTCTAAAACACATCACCGTGACTGATGTGGTGGCCACCGATATTGCTAAAACCCCTAATGCTGGAAGGGCAAGCAAAGAGTGAGAGACCCACAGGAAAAATAAACAAACCACAGAGAGAGCTCTTCTAGCACTGCTTTCGATAGTTTTAAAACTGGAGTCCTCAGAACTAAAGCTTGGAATCACCCTCTTTGTACAAACTTCCTTCTCCAAAAGGTCACCCAGTTTGTCTTACCAAAATTCTTGTTACTTTCTTACAGACAGAGTAACTATCTCTAAATTAAAAAGTTCATGAGTTCATTGAAGTTAAGCTCCAACTATGACGCTATTTCATATTTTTCTACAGCTTTTCTTGGTAGCTATTACAGTAAGTCATAATTCCATTTAACAGCATCACTTCAAAGCTAATGTAGTTCTACATGTACCCTCTGATGCTGCAGAATTTCAGTTTGCCTTTCTTGGAAGAAAGAAAAAAGTGTTTTAATGCTGACAAATTGTAAAACACCTGATCTATTCCACATATGGCACTTAGCAATGACTATTCAAGTTGATGACTATTCTGAAGCTCATCAGTCACCTACACACACTTGACAAGGAATGAAAGTTTCAGAATCCAAGCGTTTTTCATACTCTTAAATATCCAGCTTTTGTTTCCCTGAGACAGCTCAGCCTTTTCTGTATTATTTTAATAGTCACAATTTTTAAGAGCCCTGCCAAAATCAATATGAAGGGAAGCAGCATAAAAAAGAACTCAACAGACCATTAGGGGGAAAAAAAAAAGACAAAATTGAAAGCCCTAAATGAGGTACATACATATGTGGAAACACACGTCCTTTCTATCATACTCTAGGTGTTCACGTGCCTTTATAGCACTGTAGTCCATACTACACTCCAGAAAAAGTTCCCTCCTAACCTCAGTCCATATCAGTCTTCTTCAGAGAATGCCAAGGCCAAAAGTGAGGTAGGTATGATAGTGACCCTGAATACAGGAGTCACTGACTGTTGTTATGACCTAAACCCATTTTTCAGATCCCAGCACTGAGAGAAAATTTATGACTTCACTGAGGAGCTTCACCATTGCTAACTAATTGTTCAGGAGCTGCAGCAGACCTGAGTGCTGCCACAGCAGTCCTAGGGCTCTGCACATGCACAAACAGGAGTAAAAGGATTCCCATAGCAACACTTTTAAAAATCCTCAGTAAGTATTGAAGCATTTAGTTTCTGAGCATTCCCACAAAGTCTTGCATTTTCTTGACGAATAACATATATTTCCCATTACACCAAGTGAAGCACAGTTGTTGGCAGCCCGTGACAACTCTGTGCAAACTCACATGCTACTGAAAATGGACATGAACTTCAGCACATGAAAAGCAGACAGAAACTCAGCTCTCAAACCCATGCAATACAAATGGGGAGCTTCCACACTCTGTTTTCACTTTGCTAGCACACTCATGTTTCTCCTTCTCTTCCCCCAGCCCTTCTAAATATTCACATCCTTCTAAACACTCGTAAATTAGACTTTATAGGGGTAAAAAGCCCCCACTCCCTAGCATTAGAAGCCTTTAAGACCAGCTCCATGCCTTAGTTGTCAGCTTCTTGGGTATGACTACCATTACAACAGTTTAAGCTGTATGAGCTTAGTATAAGCTCTATGAGCTGTCATTCAACAAACAAAAAGTAAATATTTAAGCTTTTTTAGATAAAGTAATATCGATTTTTTTTCAGGTGGATTGCCTTTTGGAGCAAATTCTGCCATGAGAGATTGGTACTGAATTAAAACTAGAATACTGTAAAAAGGAGCAAACCCTTATAAAAATACAGCCATTAAAAATAACCTCAGACCAAAGAAGCTAAATTAGAAGACTCAATTCAAAACATGCCAATGTTTGGTAAGTAATTGCATATCTTTGAGTCTTCTCAGAGCCTCAGAAATCTAAAACACATCTGACATGTTCCCTTCTTGAGTCATGAAAGCCATGACATTCAACCGCACTTGCCTATGCAACATGTCAATGTCTTGCAACGTGACCGAGGAATCCACACATGTCCTGCAAAGGGGAGGCAGAGGAGGTGATTGACATACTTTCAGCTTACTGATCCATACAGGACCTTTAAAATTAGTACTAAATGTATGAAAATAATGCATGGTTTGAATGAATTTAAATATTAATTTTATCATCCACGTACAATATGCCATCCTGGAGAGATGAGCTAATCCATCTACTCTTTTTCCAGCTCTTCAACAGTTAATCTTCTGTCTGTGGGTTCAAAAACTCATGCTGACATAGGCTCCACTCAGTTTGTCCTTTTCATTTGCAAAGTTTAACTGGTATGTTGGTCCTCAAGTCCTTATCCTACACATTTTCATAGACAGAATTTAGGTAATTGTTTATTTGCATAACCAGTTCCAGGTACAGCTCTGTATCTCAACAGTGTTGGAGTCAGGCCATTAAAAGGATCCACAGACAAACTGTGTATATCAGGGAATTAAAAACTGAGAAGATATTGGAGAAACTGCAATTATTCCACAAACACCCACAGTCTTGAGCCAATTCCTTATTCAGCCATCCAGCCCAGAGCTTGGCACTTTTATCTAACCCTTTTGAGTGGAAATACTTTGCCTGTCTTCATTTCTCACATCTTTGTAATATGAGGCCCAATGCTTTATCACTGGCCTGAACAAAATGCCACTGAGGCAACAGCTCTTTTGCCTAAATAAAGAATTCCAGACGGGGCGTTTTATTGCAAACGTTCAGGTCATACCAACAAGACCATCACAAAAACACTGAGAGCAATAAAATCTAAAGTGTTTCATTTCCCCTTACTTTCAGATAACTGTAAACAATGTTAAACAGTAGGATTTTCCTTTTTCAGTAAAGACTTTGCTTTGAACATTGAAATCTATTTTGAAGAATGGTCTTTACAGAGCTGGTCTGAGCAGGCATATGACATAGCAGGGCACTTACTTCAAGGAAAAGGATACAATCAAGTTCAACATTTATAATTCTGTTTAATAACCTCAGTAAGTCAGCAAAATATTCTTGCATCCTGAAGTTTAATGTAATTTATGCAAACCAGACTTGACTGCCCCTAATGCAAAGACCACTATTACAGTCCCTCCAAAGTTCTCCTGACAAAGACATATTCATGTTTTACTCATGAAACTGCTTTGACTACCTCTTAAAACACAAATAAACTATTTTTGAGCATTTCAAAAACGTAAATTGCTGGAGACAATGCATTTAAAGCAGCAGAAGAACATCTTTTCACACAGCTTTCAGTGTTTGCAATACTAGAAATGTTAAGTGAGGAAAATGCAGTTGTTGCAGCAAGGACCACCTGCCCTTATCCACTACCATCCTTCCTCCATCCTCAGCAAGATGTGACTCATTAGACAGGAGCAGACCTGCGCATGGCTGCTGGTCATATTTATTTCCAAGCTCAACTTCTGAAACCAGAGTGGCTATCTAAGTGGTTTTTATCCAACAGTGCTAGTCAGAGGCAGGTGCTTTATCTCTTTGCACTACCTAAATGAAGGTTCATCTGCTACACAGAATACAAAATGAAGAAATGAAAGCTTGAAACAACATATATGTGTTCGCTTAGTAAAAATGAAAGTACCCCAGACGAACAATAAAGCACTCACACCAAAATAAACTGGTAATAAACTAAAATGCAAGCTTTGTATTCCACAAAGTAGGAATGACCACAGTAAGTGCCTTTTTTTGTTTTTTCTAATAAAGTTTACATGACTATTTTTAAAAGATCTACAGCTCTGAGTGTTAGTCACAGGTTTCTAAGCACAAGCCCTTATCCAGCTGCATTTTTTTTAATGTTACCATTTAGTCACCCTGTTCTTTTAAAATGACTGATTTTATATTGATGTAATACAAAAGCAGAGTATGTAATGCACTTCACCTGTCATTTACAAAAGCTATTTGATGAATTACATTTTTGAACTGTTTAAAAAATGCATGGTCTCCAAATTCTTTATTTTTTTATGCATTCCCAAAATACAGGCAAAGGTATCTCAGACAGTGATTAGGGAAAAGTCCTACACAATCTACTTTTTTTCTTTTTCTGGAGTTAAAAATGTTGGAAGCTAAATAGCTGTAAAAAAAAACCATTTTGAAGTTGAAAAGGGTTTGCTTTCTACACTGACCATCTGCAGCTCCTTCGTTTTTTATTAATATTTACTAATTTCTTAGGATATGAGGCATCACATCATTCTTTTTTATTATTATTCTTCTATGGATTGAGAATCCTTCAGAAAGAGCAAAACTATGTTTGCTGAATATAATTGTAACTCGACAGCTATAAATGCCAGGATTAAATAACTGAAAACATATGCTATATGCCTGAAATTTTAAGGATGATGAAACTGTCACATTAGTAGCACGCAGCATGTTATAAAGAACTCCCACAATGTAGCAGTTGTTCAAAAGTTGTACCCATCCGGTCATTCTATCTTTACAAAAAGATATGTAATACTAGATGGTGATTTATTCAAAACACAGCTGCAGCCTAACTTAGAGATAATAATAATTAAAAAAGAAACACCCCCCCACCAAAAAAAAAAAAAAAAAAAAAAAAAAAAAAAGGAAAAGGGACTTGGGATAAATTGATTAAATTTGAAAGGGAATTAATTTCATTTCTGACCCCACTAACAGTAAAGCCACAGCTTTTTATTTTGTGTCAAGATTCAATTATAACAGAGCGATAATCTGTCCCCTGGTTAATGGAGTATAGGTNGCCGGACACGCTCCTCGCATCCCCCGCTGCTGCGGGGGCGGCTCCATCGCCACTCCGGGGTGGCCGCCCGGGAGCACCCCGGGCTCCTCCGGGCTCAGCCCTGACCCCGGCCCCCTTCCCGGGCTTTATGGGCTGCCGAGGGTCACCAGCCGCCCCCCACTGAGTCCCGGGGAGGGGTGAGGTGGAGAGCGCAGCCCCCGGCCCCGACGCTGCTCCCTCGCTCCGGCCACACCACACTCCCGCCTCCCTTCCCAACCGAGCCAAGGCGTGGGGGGAGCTGGCGGAGCCGGGAGGCGGGATCCCGGCGCGGGGGAAGCCGCGGGGCTCCCCGCACCTGCGGGGCGGGGGATGGGGGTGATGCGAGAGGGCACCGCGCAGCCCCGGCGCCGGTCCTCACCTTTCATCCAGTCGACGACCTGGCTCGGCGACCACTTACTGACGGGCTCCATGATGAGGGCCATGGGCGGCTCGGGGGTGCGGGGCTCGGGCGGCCGCCGCTGTCCGGGCTCGGGGCGATGCTGTGCGGAGCGGAGGGACCGCGCTGCCCCCAACCCCGGCGGCGGCGGCAGGAGAGAGCCGCTATATCCCCGGTTGCCTCCGCTCCGCTCGCTCGCTCGCCGCCTCTGTGCCTCTCTGGGGATTTCAGTTC
>VXBX01009443.1:0-19815 GCA_013400415.1 Scytalopus superciliaris
TCTCCCTTAAGTGCAAGGTCTCCAGAATAACAGTATTGTGAAACTGTTCTTGAAAGCAAATCCAGGCTTCTATATTGTTACATGTTAGGAGATACTAGTTATACTATCATGGTAAAGATAGTTTTCCAATGCATCAAAACCAGTGATTCAGGCTCCTTATTTATGTATGAACTATACAGCACGTTCTTCCCATAATGATGATATTTGATTAAAAAAAAAAAAAAATAAATTGCTAAGGATGCATTTGCTGCTGAGTCTCTTAATTATATTGACCTAACATTTCCTTTTAAATAGGCGCTTTAAGAAATTTTGCCATCTGTCAGACTTTTTTTTTTTAGTTGTTTTTGAAATGTTTTACTAGTGTAGAGGGATGAAGGTTCTTTAATGTCTCCTCACATTTAAAGCTAATTGAAATCTCACATTTGTGCTTAACATAAACTACTGGCTTTAAATAATTAACTCTCTTTGGACATTGTGTTGGTAATAGATATTGGTCTCTTCTCCCTAAAATGTTGCTTCAAAGTTGCTATAAGAGGAAAAGAAAAAGAAACTTCTGAAAGACGTTCTGAGAATAGGGATCAGATTTCAGCACGAGTTTTCCCTATAATAACCCAGTAGTCTCATTTGTCAAAGAAATTGTATTTTTTTTAAAAAAACTACTCTTGAAAACAGTAATTAGCAGCAAACTCTTAGGTTTTCAAAAAGTACTTTACCCTTAATCCTCCCGTTCTCATCGACTTTTCTTTGTGGTGTGTCTCCTTCTCTTGGGTCTCTCTGCATCATTCTTATGCCAAAGCAAGTATTGGAGAGTGAGATCAAAGAATAAGAAGCAAGAAACTAAATTAATTATGTAACCTATACTTTGAAAACTGGTTAACCAAAAGACATTTTTAAAGTTTTATTTCCTTAACTCTTCCACTGAGTATATTTTTATTTCCTTTGTTTCTAAAATTGTGATACCTCAGGGTGAATGCAATAGAATTATTACATCATTTAATATAATAGGATGTGACATGATGCAACTTGATACAGTGCCTGAATATAAACAGGTACAGTGCATTGCAGAAGGCATTTGTAAATTCTGAGCACTGCAGGTAGAAAATAGCCAATTTGAAATCTAGCACGTGCATATCTTCATTTTTACTCTCTAATTATGCTATAAACAAACCTAATTCACTATAGCACTTTGAAGTAGTTGGCAATTATTCTTTTCAGACTAAAGCATTACCTTAGGCAGCAAGAACTTCACTGCTTCATACATCAACATGTTATTGTGCTAATATGCCTATTATTGTACCATTTTGATTGACAATGCTAATTATAATTGTTCTTGAACTTAATGTGATTTCCTGGCTGACAGTGACCATTTAAATAAATGGGGAAAACTTTCCACTGCAAGAGCTATAAGCATTTAAAAGGGAACTGCTCTTCTTTTTCATAGAATTCAAACATTACTCCTCTGTAACAAAGTCTTACCTCATCATACCTTTAATACTATTCTAGAGGGTGTGGTTATCCTTAAAAGGTCACAGTGGTGGGGAGGTAAAGGCAGTCTGTACAAAAAATTGCACAAGAAATGGATAAGTTGTTATAGCAAGTCAAACAACACTGTTAAAACTTTCTTTGGAATCTGTTAATTTGAATGTAAAAAGAAAAAAATAACAGTTGTATTTTAATTGCAGTAAAGTTATATATTTGAAAGTTCGGATAATTACTGCATAGTTGAATCTATTTATTCTGCTGAATAAAACAATTCAATGTTTCAAGGAAAAGAAGTGAGCAGTTGATAATCTAACTTACCTGGAAGCAAAACTAGTGAGTCTGTGTAGAATCAATGTAGACAAGTAATATTTTCAGAAGAGAAGGTTTCAGTTGTGTGAGCTGGTTTGTTGCTGCTATTCATAAAGTTGAATTTGTGCTTAGTCCATTGTTGAGAAACTCATCATTAATGTTTGTATTACTTTACTATGGCAGGTTAAATTATAGCATTTGACCTTTGTGAGGGTAGGAAGGGTCCTCTGGAGTTATGTTGTGCTCTTTGAAATCAGAGAGATACTGCCCTAATTAAACACACAGGAAATATCTTTCCAATCTCATTTAGCACTACTATTTCAGTGTCCCCTTTAACACATAGCATAACTAATTAGCATTAGGAGGCGTATGCTTGCATTGTTCGTTCAGTCCTCTGAACAATGCCTGTGCTTTTCTGTAGGGCTTAGCAGTGTGTTCTGTCATATCCAGGTGTCCGGAGAAACTGGGCCTCTCTCCTGCTGAGGGCTGTGCCACCCCTCCAAAAACCTGTGACACTCTGCAGAGGGACACAGTGGGGTTACCTGCCAGGGAGGGATGCACCTTTCTGTCAAGGGTGAATTAGTTTGGGGTCAATAGCTGCAACGAGAAATGCAGTTGTAACCCTTTGTAAGTAAGAAAAGTTGGCAGATTCTGCCCCTCTGCTCTGGTGAGACCACACGTGGATTACTGTGTCCACCTCTGGGGTTCCCAGTACAGGAAGGACATGGACATCTTGGAGCAAGTCCAGAGGAAGCCACCAAGTTGATCAGAGGGATGGAACATCTCTCCTATGAGGAAAGGTTGAAAGACTTGGGATTGTTCAGTCTGGAAAAGACAAGGATTCAGGATGACCTAATTACAGCCCTCCAGTACCTGAAGGGAGCTGACAAGAAAGATGGAGAGGGACTATTTACAAGGGCCTTGAGTGACAAGGTAAGGGGAAACAGCTTCAAAATGACGGAGAGTAGGTTTAGATTAGATATTAGGAAGAAATTATTTACTGTGAGGGTGGTGAGGCACTGGAACGTGTTGTCCAGAGAAGTTGTGGATGCCCCATCTGTGGAGGTGTTTATGGCCAGGCTGGATGGAGCTCTGAGCTGGATGGTCTAGTGGAAAGTGTCCCTGCCCATGACAGGAACTTTGGAACTTAAGTCATCTTTGAAGTCCCTTTCAACCCAGGCCATTTTATGATTCTATTATTAGCTGGATAGAGAGAGGATAAAAGGAAAAACATAGCTGAAATATTTTATGGATGGGCAAGACAGCCTCATGTTAGTCTTGCACTGGAAGGGCAGTGCTGAGAAAGGAGTTTTTTGGTCAGAAATCACTGCTGTAAGTTTAGCAGGAGCTTGAAGGCAGAAGGAGATGGTATGAGTGCAGAGAATGAAAAAAAAAAATCCGGTGTCCTGCTAAAAAGTAGTACAGAAGTTGCAGCCTCATGATCGTGAGCACTTGTACAGAACAGCTGAGCCTGCTGGTGATACAAGCAGGGCCCCAGCAGGGTCCTCCTCTCAGCCTTGATTACAAAACAAAATTTGGGCTACCAGGGTCCTAATTTAGACCTCTCATGCAAATTTTGAAAACTGCCAGGGTTTTGGGGTGGAGGCTTGCTCTTTCTGGTTTCATTCCTTCTTTGTGCAATATAGCACCAGCCTGAGTTGCTAAAATGTGATTACTGCTGTAAGTAAAAATAATAATAATAATGATTCCTGCTGTTATTTAAAATATATTGCAAGCAATCTAAGGGCTTGAGTTTCTCCTTGATAGGAAAATGTGCACCATAAATTAATCTCCTGCATAGGAATAGAAAAGTAAACATATTTTTAAAAAATAAATTGATCTATATTTAATATAAATGGAGCTGTACATCAGCAAATTTTTGATAACTGCAGAGGCAAGATATGTGGACACTTGTTGGGATAGTTTTAGTTTTTTCTTCTTACAAATGTTCAGTTTAGTAATGGCTATCTGCTAAATAAATGCAGTGCCATTAGGTTTTGGGTATATTAATTATTACCTGCATTTTTGCTACTTTTTTTTTCAGAGTTGATTGTGAGTGAGTGCCTCATGGGACAGATGGCTTGGTGGTATCAGCTAGCTCTGACTCTGGAGGAATTAGGGGTTTCTGGGTCTAACCTGGTGAAAGCCTTTGCTTTGGCTTGCTTAAATTCCCTGCTTGTATTTTTTGCAGGGTATTCTTGTCATGAGTGAGTGCTTAGATCCACAGCCACATCTTGCCCTCAGCACCTTCTTGTGTGGCTCCTGTGCTGTCACATTTGGTTGTTCTCTGCTGTTGCTGCCCACAAGCACAGCCCTGGTAGGGTCAACCAGGAGCACATCCAAGCCTGGTATGGCTTGTTGTCCTCAGTGCTGCTCCGGTGGAAGGGGAGGGTTGGAGTGGGGCAGCTGTTGGCTTTGCGGTGTCACAGCATTCCCCTGAACTATCTAAGACCGTAAAACCCACTGTCTTTTCTTGCCTTTTAACACGGAAGATCAACATTAGATTAGTTGAAGCCTGGTGTTCTTGTGGGCTTTTAAGGAATGTTCACCTAAATATGAGTTCATTTTCAGACCTATAGTGAAGTCAAATATCCTGTGTATTGCTGTACCAAAGTGCATTATGTTTATCAGTTGTCAAAATACTTGCATTTTAGAATATTGGAAATGTTTTTGCTCTACAGGAATTTAATTCCTCTCCTTCCCTCAGAAAAGGGAAGAAAGGGAAAGCAAATAGAGAAAAAAGTCTAGGCAAAAATATATAGGATTAATCTGTGTGTGTGTGTATTTTGCTATTATTTACGAAGAGGTAAATTGAATCTGATACATGAAAATTTTTAATACCACTAAAATTCTCTAATTACCAAACATGAAAACATGTCTTATATATAAAATGTATTTATTTATATATATGATCCTATAGTAAATGCATGATGTAGCATTTAATCTGTTATAATTCAAATATAGAAATGTCTTTTGAAATTCCTCTAAATAGGAATAAAAATCCTCTTGATTGGGTAGAACAGTTGACTAATGTGGGGCAATAGTTGATCTGATCTATCCTACGTGTCTGCTCCAAATTACACCTTATGATATTTTAGTCATGGCCTATTATTTAAAGGTCCCCAGGGAGATGGAATTCATGCACTGTGTTGTGATTTTTTTTCTTTGGTTTTCTGGAGGCCCATCAACAGTCATGTTGTTTTTTACCCTGCTATTTTGGAGGTGGTGATGGAAAACATTGATTTATTGGGGAGGGGAGATGGAGGGAAACTCTCACACATATGCACAGTAATCCATGCCACAGGTGACTCGGTGATGGGATTACTCTCCATCCCCATAATTTCCCTCTCATTGTAAATTGGCATACTATCCAATTTTAGACACTGAAATGGCATTTTATACATGATCATTTTGTTGTTGAAGTTAAGTGCTCTTTCATGAGAGAGATAGATCTAGACAGGGGAACTCAGGTCTTTGTTCAATAGCAACTGCAGAAGTAGAACAAGTCTGAAATTAATAAATGAGATAGAACATTTCAAGAGTAATACTAGGCTTTGTGAAGAATGCATAACACAAAAGCCTATGGTATCTTAAACATTTACTTTTTAATTTACCTTTGAGTATTTTCTTGCTTAAATATGGTCTCATGCTCTTTGCTAGAGAAATTCTCATTAAATGTAAACATAGAACGGTTTGGGTTGAAATGGTTTGAGTTTAAAGCTCATCCAGTTCCAACCCACTCTGCCTTAGGGAAAATTTGAACTAGATCAGGTTCCTTAGAGCCTCAACCCACCTGGCCCTGTACACTTCCAGGAATGGAGCATCCACAGCTTCTCTAGGAAACCTGTTAGGAAACCTGTTCCAATGCCTCACCACCCTCACAGTAAAAAATTTCTTCTTAATCTCTTATCTAAATCTACTCTTTCAGTTTGAAGCCATTTCCCCTTGTTCTGTCACTACAATATGATGCAAGATAGCACTAATTTACAGATACCTTATAAGATCTTATATTACTTTGTTCTCTATGAGAAAAGTTTGATTCATAGTTGGAGAGAAAGGATCTTTGATTGAGTGTGAAAGGAAGCGTGTGCTGCCACATACCGTTGCAATCCTCCCCAGCTAAGTCTTAACCCCCTTTATGTTTGTGCTGGAGTTCCTAAAAAGCAGGGTCTTTCTGAGTTCTGTGTCAGAGCAAACTATAAACTATTAAACTCCAAGGTGGCCTTTTGGGCAGGGCAGTGGAAATGCAGCTCCACAGCCCTTCAGAAGAAGAGCTGCCCTCTCCTTTCAGGAGCCTGCCTGCAGAGGTGGAATTGCACACCTTGCTGTGTCCTACTGCTCCTTCTTACAGGAGAGAAGCTCTGATGCTGCACAGCCAGCTGAAGTAGCTGCCTTGTCAGTGTTTCTGTGAGAAGATACAGTGGCAAAAAATAAATCTTTACTTGCTTTGCACTCCTGGCATATCTGCAACCACAAGAGATTTTTTTTATGGTAAATATCCTTCCTTCTGTTTTATTTTAAATGTTTGACTTTACAAAAAAACAAATCCTAAAATGAAAAAAATACCTTAGCTACCACTAAAATTCAATATTTGTATTCTATTTGCTTGGAAATACTTGCACCAGCACCAGTTAGGTCCTTTCTCCTGAGGCTGCTGTTTCAAATGAGCATCTACTCACAAGTAACCGCAAGTGCTACAAGGGATAATTCTAAAAGTCCTTTCCTTCCTTTAAAATCTATTCATTGGAATAATCAGCAAATGGGTCTGTAGGATTGCTGCAGCAATTTGCATATTTAAAAAATGCTGATAATATGCACTGTAGTATGAAGATACCAAAGACTTGGATTAATCATTTTAAAAGGTTTTGCATTGTTTGAACACTGCAAGCTTCTCTAAGTGTTCCTGAAATTAGGGCACTCTGCTGTGTAGGATAAGGTGGCAACATCATTATATCTCAGGCTCTGGGCTGAACTAAAGCACATATCCTAAAACAGGTCACCTCCAACAGTGAATATAAACTAACTCTTAAATTGTTCATTATAGGCTGACAGTCTGATTTGCGTTTATCATGTACTTGTTAATTTGTGTCCTTAAATGAAAGCCGTGTATGGCTTTGGGTAAAATGCTTTGCAGCTAATGAGAGGGATTGATTTCTAAAAGTACTTGTCTAAATCATGGGTTCAGCTACAAGCTGCCCAAGTCTTAAGCTCAGTTTGTGTCTCAGCTGCTTGTTTGTAAACTGCCCATTTTTCTTTCACATGCTGTGAGAACAAAATTTAAGGGATTAGAAAT
Organism: Scytalopus superciliaris; assembly: GCA_013400415.1. Lineage (NCBI taxonomy): Eukaryota > Metazoa > Chordata > Aves > Passeriformes > Rhinocryptidae > Scytalopus > Scytalopus superciliaris. The sequence continues at coordinate 7,085 of VXBX01009443.1, forward strand.
TGTGCAGGTACTTTGATGGAAAAACCTATATAAGTATGTAGATAGATTTACATATGGAGGAGAATGACATCTGCTCTGACAGCGATAGGAGTTAAGAGCCAAAATCTGACAAGGTTTTAGGGCCTATTAACATGTTTCTACCATTGCCTTAATGCAAGCCTACAGGAAACATCTGCTTACAGTTTTATCCAGTCTACATAATTCTCTTTTCAGAAGCAACAACATGGTAGTGTTATTTTATTTACATATAGGTTTATCCAGACTTTCTGTATGGAAGTCTTATAGGTAAAGCATAAGAGTTCATTATTATCTCAGTTGGTATGCAGTCAGCTTTACAATATGATGTGAGTTTTTTGGTTTTTAGTGTTGGGGTNGGTGTCATTTGTGGAAAACTCAGCCATGTCATTTTACAGATCTGTCCATACTTTGATGTATAATAATAATTTCTTGTAAAGAATTATTGCTAATGCTGTTAAATTAGCAGAATGCCATATTGTAACTATAAATTCTGGTTGGCAGGGATATTGATCTAAGGTTTCTGCTAATTTCACTTGTGCTTACTTTGGAAAGGAAAAGCCTGGGGACTTACCTAGAATTGCCTAACTGTTGCCTCATATTTGATCAGTGAAATGCTCTTCTTCACAGAATATAGGGGGTTTAAGGTTTTGTTATGGATCACAAGGAGCACTGGAAGAGAGTCTAACATCTCTTCTGCAGTATGCTGGTCTCACAGTTCAAGTAGATACTTCACAGGTTGCACCCGTGGGCATGTCAGAAACTGCCAAGCCATGGCTCAGATGTCTGGTTCAAGGGAATATGTATTGTTCATGTCCTCAGTGTAAGACTGACATCCGAATAACACTCCCACATGCAAACCTGAGTTAAGAAGTCCTTCCCTGCTCCTCTGCTTGGGAAACAGGTGCTGTGGCAGTAGGAGCTCTCTCGCCACATCTGGCTTTCAGATGCTGTGAGGACCCATCAGTGAGGAAGTTTAACAAGATGCTAAAAGCCCTGCATTGAGAAACCCTGTAGAGTTGTGATCTGCTCATGAATGGACTGGATAAATCCCAGTTACCTGCTGTAGTTCATTTTCTGAACTCTATTAATCATAAACTTAATTTTGGCTTACAATTTAATGATCTGATTTGCTCTAGATTATTAGGGTTTGAAGGTCAGGCCAGACGTCATTTAAAAGAAGTTTCCCTTGATTTGCAATTGGATTTCTAAATTGACCTGCAACCTTGCTGACATATAATGCTAATGAACCACACATGGCTTGCATATAGAAAAATGCAAACACAGAGGGTTTTACAGTTTTCCTAGAAACAGGATTTTATCTTTAACTCTTTTTGACATTTAACTGTGATGAATCTTGCATGCGTATACCTTTGGGGAAAATTGCATCTTGTATTTTATAAATATCTCTAATCATGGAACATCTTATTTGAGAAACTGATGAAGTATCAGAGGAAAAATAAGCAACTGAACTAATGCAGCACTGAGAAATGTGTTAACTGTGTTTTCTTAGTCCTGTGTGAGCTATTTGAGGTAAATGGCATCGGGTCTGTGTCATTTGATGTCATTACAGTAAAGAAAGGTATTTTAGTGAAGAAACACAATGGAAGACTAAAAACCTTTAAGTACTCTGTCTACTTTATAGAAATGCATTTAATAAAAGATAAAAATCAGTGTCCTTCATCGATATCACAGGATAAATTATAAAATCAAATAATCCGTCAATGAGTTATAAAAGAAACAGAGGTTATGGATGAGTGCTTATAGAATTCTAACCGTTTTACATATAATCACAATGTATATCTTAATTCTCCAAGACTATATAAGGAATTATTGGCAAATCTAATAATTGTTTCCTATAATTCTTAAACTCTATTTTTGTACTTTTTAAAATTACTTAAAGTTCCAGAAGATGTATTTAAAAAACCCCACCCTCTGCCAGCTGCACAAAGAGGTCAGAAATAGTATATAATTATTGCTGAGCTAATTGCTGGGTGCTAACATACATACAGACATACAGTATTCAACTCAGACACTATCACAATAGTGGACAATTAGGGCAAATTCAGTGACAGATAAAATGCAAATAGAATTTTTAAGTCTAGTACTCTACTGGCTTTTTAAATTTTTTTATGAACTTAAAAAAAATTGTCACTTCTATCTTTAGCCTTACAGATGTAATCTAAAATAGTAACTAAGTCTGAATAACAGTTGTAAATTCATTTTGAAAGATTACGCTTAGACTCAAAACTACTTATTGTAAAAGTAGAGATTGTATTTGCTTTCCAGCATTTCTGAATGTGTAAAATCAAAACTAGATCCACAACAAATACACATTATATAAATAAAATAACCTATACAGTTGATGTAATGTTTCTTAATATTGGCTTGGTTTAGCCCCCATTAAATTTTTTTTTTGGTGAAACAGAGGTGAAGCTTGAAAAGCAGAAGTTTGCTTTGGAGAATGTGTTCTGCTGTTTAATTCCTGACTTCAAACTATCTTCCTGAAATAACAATTTTGGTAAAATACGGAATCCTTTAATAAAAAACTGTAAATTTATATTTTGTAGAAAGATTAGTTTCAGAATTATTTTTTTATGCTCAAATATATTAAGCTGTAGAGAGGTACAGAAGAAGATGGCATTATTAGAAGATGTTGTCATTAAGCTTAAGGATATGATGTCTCTTCTCAAACTTTTAAAAATGTGCTGTAGCAACACAGCAATGTTATGAAACATCAGTAGTCTGATTATACTTTCTGTTTATGAACGTTGTTAAAGAAATGTAATGAAAATGGAAAAATAATTCTCTGTATTTAGATATGGATTTATGATGGTCTTGTATTTCAAAGGAGCAAGAACATGATCACAAACTCAGGGTTTTGATGCAGGAGGCACATGGGCTAGTTATACTTAAGTTTAAAAGACATAATTGTTCTACAGATATATTCCATTTGGGGATTAATTACACATCTTGGTGTTTCCTTAGAGCTTTAAAAGTCAAAGAGCTCACAGGCAGCTAAAATCACTCCAGAATTATTTCCATGGTGTGTATATTAAGGAGTAAGAAATCATTTTAATTTTCACTTGCAGAGGAAATGCAGCGAAGTCAGAAAAATAAAAGTTGAGGTTATATTTAAAAGTTGAAGATAGGTAAGGACAGACTTTACTTCCTTAGGGCACAGCTTTACATGTGCTTAAGCACAAGAACCTTACAGGAATTTTTTGAGGAGCCCTTTGATGGCATACATATGAAGACCCCAAATATTTTCCAACACTTGATTCCCCCTTGCTTTAAAAATTGAAGGCAATACCTCTTAAAAGTCTTCTACAAACTTCTGGTCGTTTTTTCAAAGTTTATGATTTATTTTTCACTCAATATAGTGGATGTGATTTATTGCCTGTTTCACAGAGGGAATGAGGCTTAAATTGCTAAAGGCAGACGTGGACAAAGCTGGGAGTAAGCATATGACGATTGATTTCAGGGATATGGGGAAGTTTTATGGGGGCTGTATCTGAAAAGGCTAACTCTACTTGGACAAGAAAAACCTCTTCTTTTCAATATGAGCTCAGATGGATGGACTCTGAATTGTTCAATTAGTAGTGAAAACGACACTTCAGTTTTAAACTGAAGGATGTAAGATTGATCTAAATTTCATGGAAGCCAGTGAGCATATGCCACTTGCTTTTACAGATTTTATGTGGTTTTCAAGACTGTCAGCTGGGACAATGATTTTGGGCTCCTGGTAGAGAGGGGGTAGAGAAGTTGATGGAACAGAATAAGTAGGTGAAAAATGCCCAGCCTCTTAGAGGAAGAGGAGGGCCTCTACCTGAATCTCAGATCAGATCAATTGCCTGTATAACTGTGCCCATTAAATGCTTGCACAAGTATGACCTGATGATTTTGCCTGACCAGAAACTTTAGAAGAATTGCAGCTCAGCATTTTTGACTTTTTACCACAGTTCATAGTACAACATAAAAGGGAGAGATGTGCTGGCATGGGGTCCAGTGCTGAATTACAGAATCGTTTGCAACCCACTGCACAAAAGAGAGCTCGTACAGATGTCAGGATTCAGCTTGCAGCATAAAATTCCTCCAATTCACCTTGATGTGTGTGTGACGAAAGGTCTGCTCCTGTCAGCGTCCATGTGTTTGTGTGGGCTTTGGCTGGTGGCTGCCAGCACTGGTATGCACCAACAGAAGACACAGACTTTGGGTTTCAGCCTCGGTATTGCACCTTTTAGAGGCCTCTGGTACTCAGGAGTAGGTCTGTAGTGAAAGCTCAGTTCTCAGGTACAAGAATGATACTTCTCGTCACTTGCACTGTACAAGCCTGGGCACTGCATCCCTCACTTTAAGGCAGTTTGTTCCTCTTAGATGTGTTTGTAGTGAGGTGTTTGGAGCCCGAGCAAGCAGCTCTGCATTGGGCAGAATTTTCCGTGCTGAGGAAAGGAGCAGAATTATTAGCTGTTAGACATATAGGCAATGACCTTATTAAAATCGGTGTACCAGGAAAAGGTACTGAAGTGCACTAGTTATTCACATAATTTAGGTGCCTTAACAAACCATGTAGATGTATCCAAATTCGTGGTTGTTCCAATCGACCTCTGAGCAAGGCGTGTTCAGCAGAGGTTTGACACACACTTTTGTATATGTGTGCAAATGCATACAGACTTGTTTGAACACCTGGGCCCTGGAGACAAGCTTCCTTGGGTGGTGGTCTGTTGCTGTGCTGGCTTGTCTTGGGAAGCAGCTCTACCTTACAGTGCCATGATAAATTATAGCCCTTGCTGATTATCTGTTGTCATCTGGCCCCTGATCACTGAAGTGAAACCAATGAAAGATCACATTTCTTCCTACTGTGTTGCTATAACACATCCTTAGGATGCTGTAGGCAAAAACCTTATTATGAATTGTTTTATTCAGTCATGCTTATAATGCCACCTCTACTGAGCCTGCAGCACAGGACGTCCAGGTAGAGAGGAATAACCCAACTCTAATTTTGCTCCACATAATTTGACCGTCTTAAGAGCAAAAAAAGTTTTTTTGCCTCTTTGTTTGATTTCTTTTTTGTTTAATCAGCCACCGTTTTTGTGTGACTTGTCTGAAAGCCACTTTCTGTCAAAGGTTTATGTAGTTGTTTAATAATGCTAATTGTTCAAAGGGAAAATCATTCTTATGTGCTGAATGAGTGGAAGACAGTAAACTATAATGACAAAAGCCCTCATAGGAAGAGATTATGCTTTTATTATAAAACCATGCTTGAAGTGTGGCCTCAGACCGAAGTGGGATTCCCTGACAATGGTGTGACAGGGTGGGGTTGGGGATAAGCTTATCTCAGAAGGACTTACATATAAAATTTTTTCAGTTCATGAATAATAAGTTGTGTTTTCGAACATCAGACAGAATAGACTGAGGCGAGGATTAGTCTTGCTAAGATGTTTGGCCTTGTGAATTGGCACTGTTAATAAATATTTCTGTAGGTCAAATGATGCCCTTTCTTATACTTGTGCAAGTCCATTGTGTGTATCCTCTGGCCTTGGTTATAGGCCAGTGGGGTTGGCCCCGGCATTGGACTGTAATTATCAAGCAGTGCCTGATGTATGAGCTACACTCAAAAGCAGTCTGGTTTGTTTTGCTAGAGTTTGGGTTCTGCAGTCCTAATAGAGGTAGGGAAAAAAAATAAATCAGTGAGTGAATGAATTCAGGATTTTCAGTGATGGCAGTGACAGGTGAGGTGTCTTGTGGTAGCTCTGTCAATGTTTGGTTTATGCGCATCTGATCCAGTTCTGCTGCCTAGTACAGAATGTCCCTGCCTGATGGGCTGTCTCCCAGCAGAAGTGAGATTGAGCCCAACACATGTAGATATCATGGATTGTCAGGCAGTTTGGGTTTGTCTCCTACTGTAACACAGCGGGGCAGATATAATCTGTAATTACTGAAGTGTTAATATTTTACAACACCAAAACACTGTAAAATAGGTATTTTTCCACCTTATTTTACAGAATAGATATATATTTCTCAATATTTTTATCTGTAGTAAAAATGGAAAAAGAATGAATGCAGAACTTGAACATATCCTCAATCAGCAATTGTTTTTGATACACTCTGTTACAACAAGAATAGTTTGAATAAATTGCAATTAAATTCAAATACATTTTAAATGCAACAGCAGATACTTGCTTAGCAGAAGTGTATGTAGTGTTTGTTTCAGTGTGTCTCAGACAAATGCTGATTATACAATACTTGCTGTCTCTCAAAGGCAATCATAGATCCTTGGAGTTAGAGAAGTTCTGTTTTTTTCCTTTATATTCAGAAAATTTAACAAAGGATGGAGGCAGGTGTGTCACAGATGGTATTTTCTACTATGCAGAAGTTTCTTAACTTGAATGTGGTGATGAAACAACCCAACCAAAACTCTCAAACCAAACTTCTTTCTTTTGAAAGTGGTTTGCAAATTGCAGCTCTTCAGAAAAATTATTCCAGGGTTTAAAACTGTAGGTGTGTGTGAGCAGTGTGGCACTTTGGTGTGGCTTTCATACTGACACATTGCACCTTTGTCTGGTAGTTGTTGGTATCTTGAATTTGTACCTGGAATCCCAGCTGACAAATGAAATTCTTCACTTGAGCACTTCAGAAGTTGAAGACAGAACTGTGGGTTCACCAAAACATCTTTTGTCTTGAGCATGTCCTCAGGGAACCTTCAATACCTCATGAAAGGAAAAGCAAGCTGATATCTTTAATAAGCGCAATTAGTCAGAGTTTCATTGTTTCAATACATCTGAAACGTAGCACCTTCAGCAACACTGAAGGCGTTCTGAACATAAATCCAACTGGATCAATATATGTTCAGAGGAAGCAGATATATTTCTTGTCACCAGAAGTATTTCCTGAATGATCTCTGCTACATTTTGGTCCTGCTTTCTTTCTGATCTGAAATGTCAGATCCGACTAATTCCATTTTCCAATAGAACTTGTCTTCTGCCTACATCTTTGTTATATGGAGATGCCAAATAGTCTATGATTTAACTTGTCTTTTGCCATGTTTACTTTCTGTAGATTACATCTGAAGATGCTTGATTGACTGATGTTTTTCAATTCTTCCTAATGGGGCTTCTGGGTATTGCAGTGCCAAAGCACTTCAAAAATTAATTGGAAGTGGGAGGAGAGAACCAGATCACTATTTTGTGTCTTCAGAGTTGTGCATAGAAAAATTTAAAGTGCCTAGGTCTAAAATAATCCCAAAGAAGTCAATAAACTGGAAAACACACAAAATGCTTTGAGGCTCTCTGATTTAAAGATTTATTTTAAAAATTATCGGAACACATTTTTTCCTGTGAATGGTAACTACAATTTGTTTATTGATAAATCAAAGCTTTTAAATGTCATGGATGGTGGGTTAAGAGTTACGCATTATATTATATGGTAGTTTCAGCTTTGCTATCTCCTCTTCATAGCTGTTAGAAATAACTCCCCTCCCAGGCACAGCTGCCCCCCCATTCCCCCCTTATTGGATAGGTAGCATGTGGCAATTTTTTGTTCTAGAAAATTTCATGGGTTTGTTTTGGATAAATGTTCTCCTTCTCGGTAGGGAATAGAACAAAATAGAATACAGTTAGATAACATAAATTAGGATTTTTTGACACTAGAGGTAAATAAGACCAGAATTGTTTGCTTTTTCCATTTCCCCCTTGTCAAAAACAGAAATGTATTTTCGGTGTGTAGTGCAAAACTCAGTAAAGTGTCTCATTAGTGGTTTTACCTCCTGTAGTGATTTATGACTTCATATAGTACTTTCCTTACCAAGCAGCTTCTTGGGAAACAACACGTATATGTTGTTTAACAATTTGTGTTATTGTTAAATAAATAATATTTATTACATATTGTTACTTACAATTATATATTTTTGTATATTACAATATGTATAGTTTGTGTATATGATATATATACAATATGTATAGTTTGTTACCTATAGGCAGCAATAAAATTATTACATCTAGTTTAGCAATTACGTTTCAAAGTAACAGGATAGTATATTCTCAGTGCTGAATCACTAATCTTTGTGTTTAATGCAGTGGATAATATTTTCAAAGTTAAGAATTTCATTAAAAATACTGAAAAAAAAACCAAAACAAGTTGACTTTTTCCTGTGTTTATCAAATATTTAAGCAGGTTGTTTTTGCCTACCAACTCCATCAAGCAAAATTACACTTTTTGAGCTGAAACAATGCACTATTAAGACTGGCATAATTGCTAAATTCAAAGTGAATTATACTTAAATAAAAACCTCAGATGAATCTGATTGGAAAGTACAAAATAATATGAAATAACTTTGATGCACTTGTTTATTCTACATAATATAATTTGAAGAGTATCAGGAAGACCTGAGGACTCAAAGCATAAAAAAAGAAAAAATCCTTTGTGTAGAAATGTGAATCTTGGATTTACTGTCCTTCTTTTATTGATGTTTCTTTTACTGCACTAAAATTTGTATATTTCTATACATCAAGCTTTCATGTTGCTTTATGCAAGAAACAGAGCTACTAGTTGTAGTTATGAAGAAGAGAGTGACCCTTTTGTGAGTCTTGATTACCAGAAAAGCCAAATAGTAGGTAGGGACTGGTATGCAGTGATTGTCATAACTTCATCTTATTTGGTTATATTTGTGAAGTGGGGGAACATAAATGGTTTTTCAGAATACCTGCAATGGAAGTGCAGATTGTGCCCTGGGCAGGCACCAGTTTCTTAATACTCAGAAATCATGTGAAGTGGAAGCAATTTCAAATATATTTTTAAGGCTCTGCATTTTTTTGGCGTTGTATTATGTTACAAGTACCCAAAAACGTTGCTTCCCTGTGGCTAACATAAATCCCCAGGAGGTTTCCACAGCCCTAAGCTGAAAGTATTTAAAATCAAAACAATTTTCATGCCTAAAAAGAACTGAATTAATTACGGCTTACGGCAACTTGGGCCTCTGTATGTGTTGAGGGAGACAGAGGAAAAATATTCTTCATGCATACAGTGAAGGGATGTGATATTTCCGTCTTGTAGTGTTTAGTGTTGATTATATTCCCTTTGCAAAGTTCATTTAGTCATGGGCATCTTCATGCTGCCACATGCTGGCTGTATGGGGTCTTTGGGAGAATTGAAAAGGAGAGAGGTAGGACAAAATAATGTATTTGTAACTTCTTGGGATAAGGGGTGGACATTTCATCTTCTGTTTCCAGTCCTTCTCTTCCTAGTCATGACACTCTAGAGAGTAGTTTTTCTTTTCTACAGTCACTAATCTTTGATAGTCCAGTGTTCTGAAATATGAAAAGTAAAGACTGCAACTCTTTTGGAGCTTCTCCAAGTGTTAAGGCAATGCTAAAGTTATGAAGTGCCAGGAAATACAATGAAAAATGCCTGTACTGCTGCATGTCGGGTGTGGTCAAAGTGTTACTGAAGCATCTTGAGGAAGGCCATAACCTTATAGTGAAATGGAATCTGGGTGGCAGATACAAAGGGCCAGAAAGCATGTCAGAAAGCAGACTGTTGAGGCTTCTGTCTATCCCTCCTATAGTTTGCAAGCAGCAGATCTTTCCAAGATATCACCTTTAAAAGACCAAATAACAGATTACACCAATTTGAGCTTAAACTAACTTGGGCATATTTTTTACTGGGTATCTCACTGGTAGTTTGTTATTTAGGTTGTTGAAGTACTCCATGCTTAAGTAAACATCCTAAAGTTCCAGTAATTAAAAAGAACCTCTGTATTCATTAATGTTGTAGACATTTGTAAACATAACTGCAGCTTACTTGTAGCTGCTGCCCTTCAGCTTCATGAGCAGAATGAGGGAGAGAATAGGCAACTGGTAATTCATCTTGAATACCGCAGGCATTTCTTTTGATTTCGTCTTATAAACACTGAATTAGAACCGGACATCCTTAAGATGAAGGCAACAAGGACAATTGTGAGCATGGAACATCTTTAGTCTGAGAAAAGACTAGGATAGGGGAACAAAGTGTATGAAGGGTATGTTGGAAAACCTCAATATGAGGAAAGATGAACAGGATTTTTTAAATTATTGTTGTAATGAGGAAAACCCTATATCAAATATACTTTTCAAAGAAACAAGAGGAAGTTCATTTTTCAGGCTGCAAGTAATTAAATGTGTGGAATTCATTGCCAGAGCCTATGGGCATTGAGAAAAGCATAAATGAATAAAAAAGGAGCTAGATAGAGTGAAGTAGTAGAGGCCTTTTGCTCTCTAATCAAACATAATAGCTCTGATATAGAATCTCTACTTAAGAAGTTTTAAAGCCTTTCACAAGCAGTTGGTAAATGGGAAACTCCATTAACACTTTAGTATCATTCTTGTACCTTTTTCACAAGCATCCAAGATTGGCCACTCCTGAAAATGTGATGCTAGACAAGGCCAGTATTTGATCTGTCTTCAAATATGAGTTCTTCTGTGCTTAGAAAGTATTAAATAGTCTCATGCTTGTGCCTGGTGGAAGCTGTCATAAAGGACCTTGGAAGGTGTAAGAGACCCTGACAAGGACTGGTTCGATGTCAGAGACGTTCAGCTGAAATGGGATTGGTTTACCTCTTATAGATCTCAGAGGAGTTTTTGTTGTAGTAGTAACAGATATAAAAGTAGACTTTAGATTGCTTACTTTTCTCTCTGTTTCCAGTACTGCACATTCAAAGCATGAAACAGAATTACAAATCAGTTCCTTTACATCTCTAAAGCACAATGTTGACTTAAAAATCATGATACTTGAAAGAAAAATAAATGTTGAATTTCTTTTATTTGTCTTTCTGATGTTTCATCCTATGAAGTTTATATAATCTTTCTTGAAATTGTATCTTTTCTCTGGAGGCATCTCAACTCTGGATAACTGAAATTCTTATGAACCTAGAAATGAGGACGTTTAAACCTCCCCCTAAATTTTGTAAGTGACAACACTTTTTGTACATTTCCCTGAAGGTCTGCCTGCTCATTCCTTATAGAATCCTAAATGGATTCGATAACTTACCTTTTTAAGATAACCCAGAAAACCACAGCACAGTGGAAGTCTGGGTGCTTCAGGCATTAAACTGAACCAAGCATGTCTGTGACCAGGATGGCAACTATGGTGTTTTTCCTTATGCTCCTGTATTGGGTGGTCCTTCCCTTGTCCTGCCATATCACTTGAGCTGCTACTCAAGCAGTACCTGATCCTGTTGAGGCTGCTGCAGGCATGTATCAGAGCTGGCAGAAAGCTGACAAACTCACTGTGCCTTCCAATAGCCGCTGCTTTTATTAATGCTTAGAATACAAGGTGTCCAGGCTTGGTTGAATTCTTCTGCAATGACAATGATCCTGTCAGAGTTTCTGAAGCATGGCTCATATTGTCACACATGTTTTGGATATTGGAGGTGTTTTCTTTCTGATTCAAAACTTTGAAGTTACTGAATTTACATAGTGGTACCTGAGGAGGGTGGGGCTGGTAGTTGTTTTAGTTTAAGGTCATCTTATTGTCTAGACATAAAAAGTTTGAAATTTTGAATTCTTTTTTACTTCTTCAACATATCAGTATGGCACTAGTTTCAGAGGGCTGTTACAGAGGCATTCAAAACGAACAACACAAGTGTCTGCCAGCCTCATTTCAGTAACAGTTGGGAGAGAAATAGAAGAAATGGTGTTTTAATTATTAGCAATGAGAATGGTGATTAAGAATGGCTTGATGGAGAAATTTAACATAAGAAGCTGTAGCTTAGAGACTCTACATGATAGATGCTGACCTAATTTTTGGCAACTAAGAGCCATAAACATCATCCTTGATGTATCAGACTCAGCATCTGGTAAGCTGTCTTACGACTTTTAAAAATTAATGCACAGAGGGATGAAAAACTACTGTACATCAGAATGTGTTTGTTTTCTGTCTAAATGCAAATGTTGCATCCTCTAACAAGTCCATAAATATATTGTAGAACTTAAAAATAAAATAAAAGATTTTTCATAGTTGATGTGGTGGTGGCAAAATTCCAGTATTTCCTGTTTGTGATGTTACATGCTGTTTGTTTAAAAAANGAATAAGCAAGGCTTCAGATTTATTAATATAATTTTTTAATGTTGCACTGAAAAGGGCATCATGTCTGTGGTTGAAAATGTGATAACTTCAGGGAATATGTGACCATCGTTGCTTTGTCATTCTAAAGACATTGATTTTTTTCTTTTATTTGTATAAATCTACAGCACAAGGTTTGTGGCTCATTGATTTGAATGCTGCATGCTTGTGTGGAAGCAACTAAATGCCAGACTGTAGATGAATTCAAGCTTTTGGGCATACTTAAGTAAGCACTGGGCATCTCAAGACTGAGCAGTCTGAATGTCAGGAATCTTTCTTTGTGAAAATCCAAAATTTTGCCCAGAAATTCTTGTGTTTACTAATCCAGCTTTGGCACTATTAAACAGACATCTGTAGATGTAGGTAGCTATATTATTTATGTGGCATTAGCACCTATTAAATGAAAAATTGACTAAAATGTGTTATTTTGAAATCATGTACTTCTGGATATCTCCTTTCTCTTTCCTTCTCTCTCCACCCCCTACCCTCACCTCTCTGGATTTAGGAGATCCTAAAACAGACAGTGTGAAAATATAAGATGCATAGCTGCTCTGTGCAGCAAAAAGATTTATGCTACTGCTAAGGATTTGTTCTTCCTGTTTGCTACTTTAAAAAAAAAA
>VXBX01009443.1:20712-34315 GCA_013400415.1 Scytalopus superciliaris
TTTTTTTTTTTTTTACATTTTTTAAAAATAACTTGTGGAAATGTTATCAGTGAAACAGGGGAAAATCACTATGCTTGAACTTCTTTTCGTTTTGATGTTGCTCTTCTCTGGACCAACCCTGAGCAAGCTTAGCAGGACCAAAGGCAAACACTGGAAGGGGGGTAAGTGGAAAGGAAAAGTTTTGTAATGGATGCTTGTGGAGATACTAAAAGGCTGTGTTAAAGGTAATCCAAGGAGAATACCTATGCTGTTTTGAGTGACTCTGGTTTCAGGTTGCTGTGTGGGCTTGCTATAGGATGCTAAAAAGAAAGCATGGAGTTTAATTTGTTTTCTTGTTAGTTTGCTTGACTGACTCTGTAAGGCACATATTCCTTGCAGGAATTGTACTTTGCATTGCATCATTAGCAGAATAACGTTTAAGGCCTTTGTACAAATAAATGTATGTCATTTAGAAACTGGTCTTTTTTCAGATTTTGAAAATTCAGATTGTTCTTTCATTGTGGAGCCTCTGGGACGCTTGTGGCTTTATTGGAAGTGATGTTACCCCAGTTGTGGGGGGTTACAGCGTTGGAGAAGAGAGAGAAAGCAGGCAGCCTATTCTGAGTGCAGAATTGTTAGTGTATGTGGTAAAAATGACTAGACAGACATTTTTTTTAGAGTACATGAATGTTGTGAAATGCACTGCCAGCAGCACTAATTGGCTGACTGGCTATGTCAGTGTTGATGTGTTAATAAAGATAAATTGCATTAACTTTATCGAAAAAAATGCTGTGTTGAGAAAACACTTATGATTTTTGAAGGCAGCAATCCATTTTCCTCTTCTGTTAAAAACTGCTGAGAAGATTTACCCTGTGTGTGCTGTGAACAGTTCACTAAATGTGCCTTTTCATAAAGTTCACTTTGTTTTGCTTCCTTGCATGATATTTGTTTATGGAAAACATGGGTTATTGAGGTCTCATAATCAAATATAGCTCAGTGAGCAAAACGGTATCTCATAAATATTGGGACTGGGGGACTGTGGACTTGATATTTTCTCCTTAGTTGTTTGTTGATGTTGGTGAGTGGAGGCACCCCCAGGATTTTTTTCCTTCCTCTCCCCCCTCCCCCCCCTTTTTCCCTTACAAGTGTTGCCACAGCATGGTGTGTTTATCACAGCTTTAATAGCACTTCCAGTTTCTCTCTGCTGTCAGTATTGTGATCTGAGGTTAAAGAGTAGCATCAACATTAAAAAGAAGTTTTAATAATTTATCACAACATCTCAGCAGGAGACCCCTCCCTCCCTCCCACTGTATTTCCTTTTGTTGCATTTAATCTTCCAGCTCCTGTACCTTCAAGGGAAAAAGTTGCAGCACACATTTAACCTGGACTGTTAATGCCGAACAGTATATCTGAAAATTATTTCCTGATCCTGTAAATCACATTATCGCATGTATCTCACAGTGCTGCTGCTGGGTATCCTCATTGCAAATTACAAGCTGTTATTTACTCTGGGCAGCATGACCTCTTCTCAGAGGTATGTGAGTTAGGAATATATGTCACTGTCAAATTCCTGGGATTTAAAAAATGCTGTTAACTTTTTTTCCCCTTTCTCCCTTTTTCAATTAAATGTGGTAAATGAGGGCTGTATTGCTTTGGTCTCTTACCTGTTCTCTGAGAGAGGCAAAGAGCTCTAGTGAGGAATTTTTATCATGCGTAGAAAATAATCTGTTAACACAAGTTTTCTTTTCTCTTAGAAGCGTTTTTTGCAGCTGAAACAAAATGTAAGGAAGATACCTGTTTCAAGAAGGCTGAGAAGCAATTTATCTTGTTTACTGGAAGCTCTGAATCAGCAAAAAACTAGACACACCTGCTGTACAGTAGTTTTCTTGATACATAGGTATTACAATGAGTCTTATGTGACTTGAAGATGATTCCTGCTTCCTGGTGGAAGTTTCAAGTTCAGGATCTATCAAAACACAGGTGTTATAATGTCTGAGCATTTCTGACCTCCAAAACCTTATGTATGCACCTCCCCTTTCCATTAACCATTAAGGATCAGCTTTTGTTTATGTATCCATGATGCGAGTTTTTTGTTGGTATGCACATGAAATTCACGGTGTTGCTTGGTGAAATTTCAGCATGCAAACTTCTTCAGTGGAGCTCCCTGGAAAGCCTATCCCAAAATGGAAACAGATTTTTTTTGGGGGTTGTAATCATTATTGTTATTTTTAAGAGATTCAGGAGAGCCAGAGACCTGCATACAGACTTAGAGCTATATTGTTCAGAGGGGAAAGGTGAAGCTGGATACGTGCAGCTGGAAATGCACTGTATCACTCATAATACTACCTATACCAGATTCCATGGTGGACAGCAGTAGCTGATTTAGGCCATCCTCTAAAGTTTTACTGTACCATTTGTTTCAAAAGTGCTGCAAAGTATCTTTGCATCTTTGGAAAGTGTTGGTCTTCTGTGTTTGTGTTGGCCCTCATCATGATCAGTACAAGTGTAGGCTAAGGAATCTGGAATTTTTTGTGGTATAATTAATAAAAAAGCACCATTGCTGAAGTTGCAAGCTCTGAGAAGGTATTTTTGGTGGTCTTGCTGTGTAGTTAACTTATGAGAAACCCAGATCTATTCACCTGTATTTTCCCCCTTGGAATTCCCTCAAAAAGACAAAAAACCATTGTCCGTCCACATACAACTGCAAGAAATGGACTTATGGGTAGAAACCACCTCCTGATTTCTTTGCAGTGTCTGGTGTCAGGGAGTAAAATGAGTCCTGTAGGTGGGCCTGGAGAAACATAAAGATGCTATTTTATTTTCTAGCTGTTTTTAAGTCTGCATTCCAGAAAACCTGAGTAATTCATTGGAATGCAGTCTCTACATGTGCTTTAACCTAGGATTTATAAACTAATGATGAAGATAAACTAGAGTCTGAAAGCAGAACCTGAAATACAAATTGACTGGATTTTGTTTTTCCCTTTGAGCCAGAATAACACACTGTGGTTCAAGTTTGTAAGAAGGATTTATAATATGGAAAACAAAAAAAAAATAGGAAAAGAAGATTAAATACTATTTTGAGCTACTTTAAATCAGAAAGCAGACTTAAAGCATTGTTAATACCTATCCCCTTCTGAATTTGTTTCCATAATGTTTCCAGTCTGTCATATATCATAGTGGGTTGGTGGGAAAGTAAGTTTTGAATGTATCCAGCCATATGCACATGGATGTGCTTTGTGTCTGTCCAGTGACATCTGGGACAACTTGTAGAGTGGGAATAAGCCATCCATTTGTGTCATGCTTGGCAAACCTCCCAATACATTTCTAACACCAGCAGCATAGTAGTCGTATATCCTGACCAAGGAAAACTGGAGCAGCGATATGGGAATTCACCAATCTCCTGACAATATCAAATGTCTCCTGGGTGTGTCAGTGGTGTGTTGTGCTGGATAAGCACCACAGGCCAAAACGAGTGGGAGAAGATGGTTGTCCACACTGCTGCAGGGATTGCAGCCTTGCTGAGGGGCTGGCAAGGGCAGGCCAGCACCCATCCTGTGTTGTGTGTGGTGGGTCTTGGCTGGCAAACAGCAAAATGCATGGGGAGAAGAAAATACCTCGTGGTGCTTGCCTGCTGGTAGACATGAATGTATTTCATAAGTTTGTGGAATGTGGTGTAACAGAAAGGGTTCAGAGAAAGAGTGAGACCATTAGGACAACCACCCCTCTTGGAGGGCATAAACCCTTTATTCACCTTGGAAACAACTCATATTTTGTCTGGGGTGTAACTGTGCCCACTGAGACTGTTGGGTAACTTTGAAGAGCCTCTCTCTTTACATGGTGGTCTCCACATAACAGGACTTTGTCTGTCTTCTAGGCCAGCACCAACCCCACATGAAAGTTGAGCCACTGTGGGATGGTCCTTGGGGAAAAGGTGAGCCCCAGTCAGAGAGCCCAGATTCCGTGCTCAGCTGAGGGTGCCCTGGCATAAGAGCAATCTGTGAAGTGCCAGAAGCACCTACCAAGGGAAGAAAAGGCCTTCAGGGCTGGGGAGGGAAATTGGAGATGAAAAGACTTCAGAGGGAAGGGTTCAGAGCTGGAGCTGGGAAATGCAGACTAGTTATGCTTTCTCCCTAAAAGCTCATTTGCTCTTTTCTGCCTTGTGCTTCACCAAAAAAATTTCCATTTGCAGAACTTATAGTGTGATTTGATTTACTTGTGATCAAACTGGAGAAATAAAAGTAAAATGCAACCACAAGACATCACCCCACAGAACTAGATGAAGATGGTGCCTGTACTTACTGTCTACATAGAAGTGAAGCAATAATCTCTTTAATGACTAAATCAAAGTTTATTATGCAAGTGATCCAGCCTTATATTTCAGTTGCAATTTCAGCTCTATGGCAGTTTAATCATTTTTATGGCAAAAGGTATCAGTGTGAGAAATCTTAAGTGTCACTAGCTAAGTATTACTCATAAGGGTGATACAAAGCTGTGTATGTGAGATTCAGTCTCCCTATAGATTGATCAGCACATGTATTATTTAGGATGCCTGTAATCCATCAACACTAGTTTAAATGTTTTTGAAAGCATAACTCAAGGGTTAGATAGTTTCTATAAAGTTGTTTCCATACAGAAATTAGGCACCCTGCAGATCTTTCAAATTTGGAGGTAAAGTATTAGATTACTAGAATAATTATTAGAATAATGGCTAGAATATTACAGTTGTAGGGTTGCTGCTGGGTGTCTGGTAGGTCTGGACACACTTATCTCAAGTACATGGATATTTGCATGCAGAACAACTCTGTAGGACATGGACACTGAGTTGCGTGAAAATAGGGCCTTGAGACTTTCTGCATTTTGTGATGAAGACTCTCTGCACAAAGTCACTTCACAAGCACCATGAATTGTTATAGACGTTTTGATGTCTTCTTGGCAGCCTCTCAACAATACTATTCACTTCCCTCATGGGGAAACTTAGAGAGCTTTTTATTTTTTTCATCAGGAGGTGCTTGTTCTCATTTACCTCACAGCTGAAGGGTTGTGAGGATAAAGGGATGGAGGCTGGGACCCTTGAAGGGAAAGTAGAGAGGAGGCATTTATGTGGACCCTGGTAGCCTGGGTTTCTGTGTGACTCATTGTGAGGCATGAGGGGTCTGGTTGGAGATGGCAAAGTGGAGCTTTTGATGTGGTGGTTGAGTTGCAGCACTTGGAAAGCACAGTCAGTTGTGCTGGTATTATTCACTGTGTATGTCATTTGATTTTCTGGGTAACACTATATTGTTTGTGTGCCATTTATTTAAGTAATTTATTTCATGCAATTTCAAGGATAAACTGCATTAATTATTTTTAATGCATTATCATATTGTATAACCAATAGTGCTTCTTAAATCATAAGGCATGAAATATGCTGCTACACACTTGTACATTGTAAAAGCTTATGAAATGCTGACCAAAAGTTTCAAACTCAAGGTCCTAAAATTATTTCCCTGTGTTTCAAAAAAGCAACTTGATTTTAAGGAGTAAAAAATTTGTAGTTTTCTAACTTCAGAGGAAGCTCAATATATTTGAGGAGGTGGTTTATGCATAGCTAAGGATCTAAAAATCTAATTTTAGAAACTAAGTACTGTAAGTGCAGATCTGCAGTTTTAGTTTGACTGCAAGTACATAAAGTGTGTGACTACACACAGTATGTGATTTCATGTACTGAAGATGTTTTAATAGTTTTGCTTTGAATATACTTAGAAGGAAAAAGCATATTTATTTGGATATGGAGTGACTGAAATTAACTGGGTTTTATTCAGTCTTCTATTTTCTTTAAAGTCTAGATTTAGTCCCTGTCCCATGATAACAAATTTTTGCACCCTCTTTTACACCACTTTCTTCAGAGTCAAATCTGAATTTGAAAGGACTCTGGTGATACGTGAAGGTTCCTGCGCATATTCCTGTGCTGGAATTTGTGCTTGTCTATTTGTCATCTCTTTGAAGACATTTTAAACACTTTATAGAAGTCTGGTGACCTGTATTCAATCTCATATAGGCAGAGATGATGGAGATGGGAGCAATGGAAAACCAAGCTTGTGACTTGTCTTCTCAGCTGGAAGGGAGGGAAAGTGATGGGGTTACTCCAGTCACAAGAGAGGAAATGTGGATAAGATGTAACATCTACTTAAGAACAGACCAATGTTAGCACAAAACTAATCTGTAACAAAAGAAATATAGCCTGGAAGGGACACCCAGGCTTTGGCAGATGAAGTCAGCCTGAGCCAGGTTTTCAGTCTCCTTCAACTTCCAGCAGGACCTCCCTCCACCTCCACTGGTACCAGAGCTTTTGCACATCTGCTGACACTCCTGCCTGGGGAGCTGATCCAATTATCAAATAGTCATATAAAAGAGAGGATAGTATTTATCTGGCTGATGTGATCCCTTTATTTCTACACTCACGGGTCATGGGGGAGCTTAGTACACAGGAGGGTTATGGCCACAGAGGAAGAGAAGAGATTGTGATCATGGCTTGATTTAGGCTAGTTCAAGTTGATACATAACTTCACCCTGCAGCTCCAGATTATCTAGAAGGAAAAAATAAAAAAAGGATTTAATAAGGTGGTGCCTTCCTTTGAATCCTATGTCCACATCCTGTGCTTGGAGCCCTGCTTGAAATGTTTGCCATCATATTAAAAAGTATGTTGATCAAATAGTTATAAACCAGAAGGAATATTTAAATAACACTTCATCCCCCATGCACACACATTCCTCTCCTTTGGTTATTTGCATATTGGGGGGGGTTGGTGTAAAACACATTCTGGAACCACTGTAAAGCATCATTGACATTAGGAAAGTAGCAAGCACAAGCAAACTCTCTTTACTTCTGCCCATAAATAAAATGAACATGTGTAAATTGCCTTTAGGTGTTGAAAGAGCACAGATCAGATGTGCTCTTTCAAAATGACGAACAGGCTTAAACACGTCTGAGAAAAAGCTATTTTGGCTTTCCCTTTCTACTGATTTTGAAGGACAATGTTGATCATCAATTAAACACTATTGATTTTTGACTTCAAAGCATGATCTAAAGAGTACTCAGAGTACACTGCTTCTTTAAAGAGCCATTACTAAATAACCTTATGGAAACTTCTTTGCTTAGTACATTCAGCATGTGAGGGGGAAAGGGGGCAGGGATGTATGATGTTTTTACAGATTATTTAGTTTTGATAAATGATGCTTAAATCGCCAGCAATGGAAAGCTTTTGATGTTTTGGAGCTGCTGTTCAATAATGACAACTTTTTTTGTCATTTATATCTGAATCCTAAAATCTTGTTCTTGGCTAAATTGTGTCCCTGTTAGCTCTCATCCTAGCACTGACTTCATCCTACTAGATTTGAAACTTCATCCTCTTATGCTAGCCAAATAAAGCAAATTCATGGTTGCATGTGTGTATTGCAGAGAGAAGTGCAGTAATTCAGAAACACCAAAAAGTCTTTTCTAAGCTTTCCCCTCAAAATTGGTGTTTTTCATTATTGTGTTTCCTTGCATAAGGAGACTTGAAGTAATGGAAAAAATCAAGAGAGAGACAAAATCCAATTTTGTTTCCAGAGATGCTGGTCACTCAGCAGAAGCTTCCAGAGATAAGGATTCTCAGCCATCACAATAATTCAAGTTTTGATATAACTAAGTATATAGCTCCTCTTTTCTCTGGGCTCCTTTGTCCTCTGAATACCAACACCCTTCACAGCCTCCATGTTTCCTTTCAGCATTCTGCAGAACCCTGTGGTTTCTGTGCTCTCATCATTTGTGATGAGACTTGACCAGTAGAAGTCCTGCTGTGGTTCCAGTCATGGGTGTGTCTATGGTGGCACAAAGGAGCAGCAAACTTATTCTTCACTGTCTTTCCCATGCAAGATGCTGGATAAGTGCTCATATTAACACCATACAGTGTTTTAGTTAATGATAAACTTTCTACCAGCTAGACTTTGCATGTTCATTAAAACTGTATTTGGTGATTTGGGAAAGTTTAGAGAGAAAAGTCATAGATTTATTACACTGCCTGAGATTGCTGTCTGTGGTCTGGCAATTTTATCTAGTTTATAGGTTTATTGTATTGACAGTGGAAAAGCAGGCAAAAGGGTTTCTTATCTCTGTAAATAGGAATGAAGGAGCAAATGTTTTGCTCACTGCTTAGAACCTTACTGAGAGAAGAAATGGAAGTGTGTGTAATATTTGATGTAGAAAAATTGAAGGAAATGAAAAAAAAACCCCACAATTATTCTGAAAGTTAGAGAAAATATTTTTGAGAGACTGAAGGAATTTAGTATGTTTGTTTCTGGAAAATCTGAGAGACAGCTTTCATGTAATTTAAGCGCATCACTAAATTTCTTCTCCTGTGGATGTAAAAGTTTCTTAAAACTCTTAGAAAAAGCTGCTGCAGGAATGGATGAGCAAAAGCCAGTGGCAGACATCCAAATAAAACAATATCAAGTTGCTGTGTATTTCAAAAAGCATTCTTCAATTTTATTTTTTAATCTTACTGACATATTCGAAATTTGAATTCCATTGTCATACTTGGTGTAGCTAGTGCTTACTTTGAGAAACCACAGATAGCGTTCTGAATTTCTTTTATTTCCTGAGAAGATGCAGGGAGAGCCTGTTCTCTCCTCACTACATTCAGCATATTTTCGGGAAAGCAGTTGGGATACCAAATCGGCTTTAGCATTCTATAGAGAATATAACCCTTGGGGAATGCCTCTGGTTAAACATCTTCTGCAAATACAAGATGGTGTTTTATTTCTTGTTTTGAGAATTGCTGCATCATGCTGTATATTGGGGTGTGTCTGGTGGTAGTATCTAGAATGTACTCAGCATCCTTCTTGTACTTGTTATGGGCAGGGGTAATTCCACTGACACTTCGAGAATTATGCCACTTTAAATGAGAGGAGAATCTACTTTTGAGCCTTAGCTGTGATATCAGCTATTTGATAATCAATCACAGCAGTTCTTACTCCGTAATGCTTGTCTAATAACAGATCAAGGCAGCAGGGGAAAGGCTGACATGAAGATGAGAGCATGGAAAATTCCTGAGGGTGATGAAGACACAGGAAAAATTGTGACACTGATACAGTTCTTATTGCTGTAGACTATTTCCCACTAGTTAAGGTGGTTTCATACTTCTGGTGATAGTGGGCAAAGCTTGAGAATTAGCCTACAATCCTTAATTGCTATACATCCTATTGCACCGTGTCTGACTGAGCTGTTTATTGTTATCTGTCTGTTCAATTAGCCATGGACTCGGTATGAGTTTGTACACTAGGAGAGAATGTTTTAATGACTTACTGTCTGCTTGGTGTCAAGAATCACTTAATAATTTTCAATCTGTGTGTAAAGTCATTTCGAAGATATAAAACAGATTAGTAATACATGTTAAAAGAACAAATGCATGCTTAAAATAATTTAGGGTTACAGAGCTTGGTGAAGGGTAAAAAGTTCACTAAAAATCTGGACAACAGTCAGTTTTTACATTTTCAATTATTTTTTTCCACTACTAGGAATTTTGGCTTCTGGTTTAAAAAACTGACAGTCTTGAGATCTGAGTGATGTTCTAGCTGTTGGTATTCACTGCAGGAAAGAATAATTGCGTTCTTTGCTGAAATTTTATTTAATTTAAAAAAAAAAGTTTTAAACTTCTGCTTTTGGATGTTGAAGATCAGCAGAAGGGAAAGAGGAGGAGAAATAAAGAAGTCAGTCTCAGTTCATTCATACTGTTGAACTCTGTGTTTTGGAGGAAAAATATATTTTAAAGACAAGGCTTGTCGAAGTTGGAGTTGCAGTAGAGTTATGAAGGTGACTTCTCTAAAGTTGGTGATGGACACTCAGGGCACAGTGTGTGGAGACAGAGACGCTCCAGAGTGTATCAGGGCAAAGATCTTTGGTACTCTGAGAAAAGAGCCTCTTGGATAATAATTACCTTAAACTTAATTTCAGTCTCCCTGTTAGAGGAGGAACATGTACTGTTTCTACTTCCCTTTTTTTTCCCCCTTAATTAATTTGTTAATGCACTGGTTTTATTATTGTGAGGAGGAGAAATTCTGTTCTTAACATGGTCTTGCTTTACTTGTTCGACAGCAGCACAGCATAGGGTATATTTCAAAATCTAAGATGAATGGAATTTCACTCCTTGAGCTGTCTTAAGAGCTTGTTCTGCATTACAGCTCCTGGGCACCAGTGACTGGCATTTCTATATCTGCACATTGGTTATGTTGTCTCTCACCTCCTCCTTTCAGTGCAATTTCTTCTGCTTGTCAATTGTCTTCTAATTTTCAAAAGATCTTTTACACATTGTAATCTACAGAGGTTATTTATCAGAGAGCTGTTAATTAGTTTCAGCAAGTTTTAATAGCTTTTTCACTGTATTTAAATAGAAAAACATTACTAATAAATATTACTTTGAATTATTCCTATAGAGAGAGTTAGAGACAATATTGCAGATCATGAGGAATGTGTAGATACACCTTTGTTTGTGACAATATATTTGTTTAATTGATAACCTCAGGAAAATATAGTTCAACATCTTGACTAATTTCCTTTCTGGTGTCCTCTGATGGTAAATTATTGCTCTTTAATCTGACAGGAACACAATAATTGGTAAGAGTTTTTGGACCATTCAAATTACAAAGGATACATTGTCTTTTATGTATTCTCTGGCATTTATAGCTACTTCATAAACTTGCTTACAGCCTAGTTTAAACAAAAGCTATGATACAAAATAGCTTGCATGTGCTCTCAGAAAGTAAACCTCATGTAGGGGAAAGTGAGATGTGTTGAAACATGTATTATGCATGCAAATTTACTTGATCTATATTGGTATTTTCAATTCCCTTTCCAAACAACGAACACGGTAATTTCATTTTACAGATAATGTACTTTGAGGCCCTAAATCAGTTTAGCAGTACACATTTTTGATTCATGGCAAGGGCAGTTGGTAGCTGTAAATGTATCTGTTCATAATATCTTCAGCACAAATACAGCAGTGACTGATATGTTTAATGGTACTTACACTGTCTGCGTATTGGGAAAGATCACAAGATGAGCTATGTGATTCATCGATCAGAAAAGCAATAGACAGTCACCACAGGCTGAAATTTTGCTGTGTATTCTGAAGGAAAAATAATTTGAAGAATTCTTTACTGGCTCTCTGTGACCACCCTCTTTCACAGATGTTGTGATTGGGAGTTATGTTATTGAATTATATTGATATTAATTTTTTTATACAGCCATGTGCATGTGTATCATATTATGCTGACTTCCGATTTTGCATCATGATACAAACAATGTTGGGAAGCAAAAACCTTCCTATGAAGATTGCTGATTTATTCCTCTATTCCTATGCACATGTAAATTTGGCATAGACTGAAGACCAGCTTGAAGTTTGATCCTTTTTACTGCTTGGTCTGTAGGATGAATTTGCACCAGACCACACAACTGCTAATAAGCCACTTGTCATCCTTCCATAAATTATCCTGTTAGTTTTCAAAAACCCTGTAGACAGAGGCTTTTTTAACAGTGTTAAATGTGCAGTAAGATCTGTCATTTAACTTGCACAGATTGCAAAGGAGGTGCCATTTGTATTGATTGCTATAGATTTTTGTCTTGTCTAATGGGATTTATACTTTTTCTATGAACTGCGTTTTGGAAAAAAAGTGAAAACAAATAATGGCCAGACACAGCTAAGATATTAAGTTCTGTAATAACTAAACCCCTTAAGTTTCTCATGCATACCATTGCATCCCTGGTTTCTAAGACATCCAGTCCCATCTGTCTTTTTGCCAAGACAGCCACGCTAAAATGGGCTGAAAACGTCCTCCTTTCACTTTGTGTTAAAGCACACAGACCAGCACTCAACGTTGTGCATTTTGAACTTGCTGCAATAAAAGTTTTAAGAGATAAGAAGCTTTTTCTATTTCAGGGTTGCCATTAGCCTGAATAATATATAAACACGGGAAAAGGCCTGAAGTCCTTTTGAGGATCACAGTATAGCTTCAATTAAATTATACATCATTATCACAGCTGCCAAGCCTGGTGTGGGATTTTAGCCCCCTATCTCACTAAATGTTGTGTAGCTTACCTTGTCCCATTCTTTCTTCTTCCCCTCTGCCCCTCCCCAAGCAATAAGACCACTCTTTGAAAAACCTAGCTTAAGGAATAGAGTGGAGGATGAGGTTTGGTTAATCAAGAAAGAGCATTGAGATGTCAACAGTCAAGCACCAAGGGACGAAGGAGGTCAACTCTCTAGCCTTAAAATCCACTAGGGAGAAATCAAACACTATTAAGTCATGACATATTATGTTCCTTTTGAACCAGGGCTGCATGTACTTCCTCTGTCTGCCGAGTGGTTTGCAGTGCAACTCTGAGTTAATCATGAAACCCCTTTTGAAAGCAGAATTGCTTGGGCCACCCACTGGGGATGCTTTCAGTAAATGTCCACATAGCTGGCAATGACCATAAAACGCAATCTGAACAGACAGATTCTTTGTCTGTCCATCTATGGTTCTTTCAGGCTTTACAGCCCAAAATTTTCATAATGGCTTGTCATATTGCAGATGAGTGTTTTCTTGTATCTCCACATGATATAATTATTCAGTTTTCATAATAGGTGTCAGCTAGTTACTGCTTTAGGGTGGCTTTGACATAAATCTAAGACATACAGAACAATTACCACGTACTTAGGAAAATCATAATGGCTTGTCTTTTTTATTTATTCCTATAATGTTCTCTAAAAGTGTTAGGTATGCTTTGATTAATTAATTATGTTATTCACACCACCAATGCTGCTGCACTTGCCATTAATTTTATTGATTTGCTTCTCTTCTTTATACTAGTATTATAATAATAAATATTCTGTCTTGAGTAGTCACACATGAAAGACTGAAATCAAGGTGGCATTGCAGAGTTTTGTGTGTAGAATGCTTATGTAGGATTATACCCCACCATTGATTTTTTTTTTTAACACTAAACAGGTCATTGATTTCAGTGAGCTCTTAACATGCAGATCAATGACATGTTATAAGGCTTAAATAGTAACATTTGATACTTAAAAATGAATAGACCAGAGATATCACTGACTTTCAAACAGGGCTAAACAAATCTGATAAAAATTCAAACTTCCTTAAAATTTCAGATGGTTACAGTGCTTGGTTCAGGAGAAACAGCAGGTAAAGAATGTGTGAAGAATTGTGCTTAAAATCAGACCATATAGCTCATTACCCCGGTGTCCTGGATATATGGAATGCAATTGGAAATCCCTTAAGATTGTTTGCATTATGCTATGTGAACTGTATGCTTTTCATTGCTGTTTGAGGGACAAGGAGAGATGTCTGACTAGGAAATGCACTATGGATTTTTGGAAGCCTATTAACAGACTTAATTTCTTAATCCTCCACTTGGCCCAATTTTGTTCTGACATGGGTTTCTTAACAACTGGTTGAAATCCACGTATACTCTTAACTTTGAGTGCGTTTGCAGCATTCAGTTATTTTCCTTAAGCAGAACTTGTCACTGAAGGGCATCAAGATGGAGGATGAAGTGTTCATTTTTGGTGGTTTGCACTGTGTTTGATTAAGCTCAGCACTGAAAAGGAAT
>VXBX01009443.1:34381-63340 GCA_013400415.1 Scytalopus superciliaris
TTTTTTAATATCAGCTCTGCTCTAGTAAAGACCTTAAAGAAAAATGCAGAAGCTCTAAGCCAGTTCAGGCTGCCAGACCAAATATATCAAGTGTTATTTTTTTGCTGTTCTGTTGCAGAATTATTTTATAGGCATTTCTGCTGATATTGAAAGAGAAGTAGAAGCACCTTTCTCAATCACTTCTTCAAAATAACTTGAAAAATGTGTTCTTCAGTGTGTAACACATGCCCTTTAAAACTGCTACTGTGCTGCTGCCTTCTCTTATCAGTATGGGCTATAAATTTTGCATGGGTATAGAGGGAACTGCAGCTTGAGTACTTGAAATAGTTAGCAAGATGCTGCTAGAGTATACAAAGTACATTGGCAAATGGGTCTTTGTAGACAGGCATCATTACCAAGATCCATGTGTGCTGAGCTGTGTAAGCCTGAGGAACATTAAAGGCCAGTGCTCGCAGGAACCTAATTTTGGGTGAATGGAGTCCTCAGATTCATTGTGATATCGCACATAAATGAAAATACCAAATGTCATTGACTTGTCAGTGAAAAAGTAGCCTAGGCTTTGTAACAAATGGATCAGTGATGTATATTTGGAAGCTCTGTGACATATTAAAGTAGTTTATGAGGCACGATTTGTTTTGGTGGTCTGCTCTGATTGATGGTGTGCTATCTGCCACTGCTTTAGATGTTGTGGTATGTTTGTAATAAATGTTCGTGCTGAGACAGTGCTAAATGTGTTCCATCTAAATCATTCATTACTTATAACAAGTTTCAGTGTGTATGAATCAAAGCTTCTTTTATACTTGCCTTTGAAAGAATTTATCATGTTGAAGCAGCTTCTATCACCTCTGATGGGGCAACTGCAGGCCCAAGTGCTCAGACCCTTTCAGCAGTGCCTGCTGGAAACAGCACAGAAAGTGAAGCAGCAAGCAGTGTTATGCTAATTACTGTTTTTAAAAGGGTTGTCTTTTTCAATCTAGCACTCCTGTTTGTTTTCCTTTGTTCCCTTTTTTTTCCTTTTTTTTGGTTTTGCAAACAGAATATCAAAAAATACCAGAAATAAGCAAGGGATGAGGAGGAAATGTTTGTGCAACAACTATGACTTGTCAGAGGAACTACATCAGTGGGAGGAATTTTTGCTGATGTTTTATACCAGTGTATCATTCATTCATCAGAAAACTATAAAAAATGTATGCACAACCCTCAGGGGATTTTCTCTTTCTATAAAGTGTGGAATGCACTATCCTTAAACAATGTACTTTGTTTCCTTTTAATTGGTAGAAGAAGGGATGCTTTTTTTTCCCATGGACCTTGTCTGTATCCTTCCTCCAAAATTCAAGTGACAGAGGACAAAACCCAAGGACTAGAATTTCAGAGTGATCAGTGTAGAAATGCTACGTTGCATTTTGTATTAAAAACATTGATTTTTCGTTTCTATTCCGCATCTGAAATGAGTAGCTTATTTTTTTTTCTATTTCAATAACCACTAGGAAGTAACAAGCATAGAAATATCACAGAATCACAGGATGGGTCAGGTTGGAAGGCACTAAAGTGGGTTATCTGATCCAGTCTCACTGCTCAAGCAGGGTCACCCCAGAGCACATGGCACAGGATTGCATTCAAACTATTCTGTAATATCTCCAGTGAGGGAGACTCCACACACCCTCGGGGCAATCTGTTCCTGTGCTCAGTCACTGCACAGTAAAGAAGTTCTTCCCCACGTACAAGTGGAACTTTCTGTGCATCGCTTTCTGCCCATTGCTTCTTATCCTGTTGCTGGGCACCACTGAGCAGAGTCTGGTCCATCTTCTTGATGCCCTCCTTGCAGTCACTGATGGACACTCATCTCAGTCATCTCTTCTCAAGGGTGAACAGGCCCAGCTCCCTCATCCTTTCTTTGTACGAGAGATGCTCCAGTCCCTTAATCATCTTTGTTGCCCTCCATTGGACCCACTCCAGAAGCTTCATGTCTCTCTTGTACTGAAGAGTCCAAAACATGCCACAGCAGTCGAGAATAACAGAGGTGTTTAAAGGAATCTTGAATTCTTAACAAAAATAAATAGTTGTGAGTATCTATTGCTTTAAAATTTGCATGTTGTTGGATTTTGACTACTCTTTAAAAGCAATATTTTTTTCACAAATCTATGTACGCTAGAATGTAGATTGAGAAAATAAGATACAATTTAAAAATTTTGGCTCTTAGCAATTAGTTTTGAATTGCAACAAATATGTGAATCTTTAGATGAGTGTACTTGGTCCCTTATAACATTAAAAGAAGCAAATTGTTGAACGAAGCAGCTTGTAAAACATAGAAACAAGTTTGACAAGGAATGGAGAGGGGGGAAACAGTAAAAAGCATTGCCCAAGCAGTGCAGTCTTGATGCAAAAAAAAAAAAAATCCTCAATTCCTAATTGTCTGTTTTTTAAAAATTTTGTATTCAATACAGCAGAATACACATGAACTATGTGCTGGCATTTGGAAAAAGCATGCGGGTGCCTCTTCTCATAACTTCCACAGTGAAAGAAAAAAAAAAAAAGGGCACAGTATCACAGAGGTAAAGGTTCTGTAATGATGGGTTGGGGCTGTATAGCTGCAGGAACATCAAACAGTTGAAAGCAACTTCATGCCATAAGGTATTCTCCCCATTCACCCAGTAGTGTGTGTGCATGCCTGTGCTCAGTTAATTGTGAGGGGTTTTTTAATATACAACCTTTCTAGCTATGCATTGATCCTATTTCTTTGTTTTCTGTTCATGTTCTTTTTCCAGAAGTTCTTAGCATGCTAATAGCATTTTGTAAGCAACACATTCAGGAGTGTTTCTCAAAACCTGAAAAGCACTCATAAATAGACTCAGAAGAAAAAAAACTAAGATGAAACCCATAAAAAAATAACAGAAACTTGTAGCATCAGCAAAGTTAATGAAAAAATATTACTTGGCAATAGATGGAAATGAAATCTTCACTTTAAGATCCATTTTATCTACCTCTAACCCCTCTCCTGCGATTTTAATTGCAAATCTTTGCCTCTGCATATTCACATTTTTCCCCTCTCTGGATATCTTTATCACTTCATAAGCAACCAGTTGTTGAATTCTATAAAGTCTCTTATATGGGCTCGGTGGAAGATGTGGCTGCTTTGGGAATGTTTCTTTATAAGACTGATTATCCCATCAGTTCATAGAAACTATATCCATCTATGGGTAAAACATGTCTTTTACAGACTGCCTTTTTGTTTCTCACTTTGGTATGTGGAAAGATAATGTATGTTTATGTGTGACATGTGTATGGCATATATATGTGTGTCATAGGGATGATATATATGCAATATCTGAGGCTTTAAATGATGTTATATCTAGATTTTGTAACTCAAAAAATTACACATGCTCACCTCAGGGGGAAGAGAACAATGGGGGGGAAGGCATTTCCATCATCTGATTAGATCATTGCTCAGACTTTAGCAATGTTATCTACTTTTCCTGGCCTCAAATACAAGCAGCTGTGAAATCTGGTAGTAAGAGTCTTCCATTTCTGTCTTCCATTCAGAAAATAGTAGACAGAAGAAAACAAGATGGAAACCCTGAAGTTGTCGTGATGATTTTTATTTGCTCTTTACCTTGTGCGTAGAATGAGAAGAGATAAAGAAGGCCCTGGGAATCATCATGGTTTGGCTAGGATCACAAAGCCACTCTGCTCAGGAACATGCATGGCAGTCTCAACAATCCTGCCTTGAACTGGTGGCTCTGTATGAGTAAGCAGCATCTTAGTTACAGTGCCTTCTCATCCTGCTTCTTCCTTACCTAGTATTTCAGCTGTTTCTCATTTACAGAGAGTTGTGAAGTGCAGCTGCCACCTCCTTTGGCAAGCCCAGCTGATTTTCAAGGTTGCTGGCAATAGCAGGTGCTGCTGCGTAACCAGGCACCTTTCTTTCATATAGTAACTTTCCACATGAGTTTTGCACTGAAGAATTTCATGGGAGCGGTTCAGACACAGGGGATTTTTACTACCAAGACAAGGTCTTTTATTCAGGCTTTTTGACAGTGATGCATAACACTCACTGTGTCTGGGAGGAAGCAACACATTTGTCTTTTTATCCAGTTCAATAACCTTTACTGCCTGTGCTTACTACTACAGAGGGAAGACTAAGCTGGGGATCAGGGCTTTAATTTTTGACTCCCACCTGCTGGTGGAATCTGTTTGACCATGCCTTTTATAAATTTATCTTTGTTGAAAGAGAGTGAAAAATGCTAGTCTGCAAACTTTTCTACCAGCTTTGATGGAACCTACTGTCCAGACCTGTGTCTGATATTTTTTGCTTGTCCTACTTACAGGGGGGTCTCTGCCCTTCCCAGCAGTTACTAATATAATCTTTTTATTTCCTTCCTCTGCCAAAGTAAATTTAACCTCACAGCCCTCTTGCTATGGAAGAGTTTTATCTAGTAACTACATAGAGATCTGAGAAATACAGATATTAGGTGATCTGCCAAGTTGTTCTGTCTCTTACAGCACAATAATGAAAAGATCTTTCCTATAATGGCTCTTCATTGCCAATTCCCTAGTTGTTCTTTACCAAAGTACAATTAATTACTAAAGGGGCTTCCCATACAGAAAATAGTTGATGGAGCATTTGCAAAACAGCAAAAGAGCATAACCCCATGCAAACATGCTACAGGAGGGCAAAACAAAAGTGTATTTCCCACCCCAGTCTATGCCCTTTGATCTTCTAATTTACATTCTGAGGTTTTTGGTGCTTGGGTTGTTGGGTCCCCTCAGACCCCCCCTTCTTAACCTGTGTGTCTTCTTTGACTACTGTCATTGTCTGTTCTTCATTTATGAGTAGCTTTTAAATGGTGGAGGAGTTGCCTGCATTTCATGCAGTGGGTCTGCAGTGTCAGCTCCAGGCTCCCACTGCCCTCCTTTAAAATGACAGGTGTCCCTCCTGAGCTTACTCCGAAGGGCTGAATTTGAATGCTGATACACATTGTTATTATTATTGTGCTTTAATTCAGAGATTAAGGACAAAATAAGGAGCTTGGTTTCTGGCTGCTTAGAGACTGCTGAAAATAGGGCTGAAATACTACTATCCCTAATGGTTTATTAGGGAAAAGACACAGTTTGCCAATATTTCCTTTAAATATATGTGAACTCAATCTTGCAGAAGTTGTAAAAATCAATTTCACTAATAATTAGAATTATAGAATTTTCTGCCAGTAAATGTGCTAAATATAAGGAGACATTGGATTCCACAAGGTCAATATGTATGCCTTCAAAATATATCCTAATATCTGTTAACATAATCTACCAATTAAAAAGTCTATAAATAAGTATTTACTCAATAGACTATGTCTCCGAAGGGAGCAATTAGGCTTCTAAGGAGAACTCTTAAACATTTCCATGAAGGTTTTAGTATTTTCTTTAACGCTTTGTCTTACAAAAATGTACATTTCAGAAATCATATTTGAAAATGTAGCAGTTCATGCATTTACTTTGCACCCTGATGGTAAATGGTCCTAAAATGAGGTTTGATAGCATAAGTATAATATTTATTTCAGTCTGTAAATTATAGAAATAAGGAGGCAGGTTTTCTTTCCTGCTATAATGTTCTATACCTTTTTACATACTACAGCCTTTCATGTAATTGGCCATCACATAAGAATAGATTTTGTCCCACAAAGCTCTCTATGTATTTTTATATCCTGGTGATAAAGGGATTTAAAATACTGAGGCAGACTCTTGTCTTGATGTAAATATCAGTGAGCTGGGCTGATTTAAATTGGCTGAGCATCTGGCCCATTCTCTTTGAAAACAGATAATCTGCTTCAGTAATTGACTGAGATTTGTGGGTTTCATTTCTTTCATTTTATATGTAACTATATAAAATAGTGGCATGCAAATGTAGCCAAGATTATTAAAATTATTGATCACCTATGTTATCCAATCAGATTCGGACTATGCACAGTTATAAACCATTAGTTTTAGGTTATATTAGAAATTCATCCAATTAGAAAAAATAATAATAATTAAAAGGATCAGGGATGTGTGTCAAAATATAATTGCACATTCCAGAGATAGAAAATTGCAGTAGAAGGACTGACAGTCATTCTTATAGGAGAGGGCAAAGACAAATTGTGAAAAATTCAAATATGAGTGAAATGCCAGTAAATGTCATACTAATAACAATATACATTACAACCTGCTGTGATTTTTTTCTCCCATGGGTCATATATATTTTTTCTCTTTTCTTCCAAAGTTCCATGACCATGGAAGACAGCCCTTTCTCAAATCTTCAACCCATTTTCTCAATTTTTTTTTTTCATTTTCACTCAATTGATCAAATTAATAGTTTCTATAATTAATCTACAGACTTATTAATATGCAAACTATGAATCAGATACATACAAAACAAAAACAAATCCTCTTTCTTTGAAATTACATTGTTTTATGTAATTCCCTTTAGAAAATATGGTTTCCCCATAGCAGAACAAGATGCATTATGTTTTTTCTGCAAGCTTTGTAAATAAAACTATGCATGTTGTACAGGTATCAGTATAGCAGACTGTAATTCATATTTAGTCATTTAGTAAGCAATGGTAAAAGTGAATAAAGGAAATTTGCATTAGTGATTGCAAATTATTAACAATCTGATTAATAAGGTGATTTTCTCTCATACTGTATCTGAAAGGCAGTATCATCTCAGATTCCACTGAAAATGGCAACTTGTAGCAGTCACAGCTTGATTTTCTATCAGGAATCTACTCATTCCTATGATGAGATTGCTTTCTTATCCTTGGGACATTGTTAGCATTTGGGGAATTTTAGGGAGCACTTCAGATACAGTCTCTTCTCACTGCTCACACCCACTTCTCACAAAGGCAATATCTGCCTAAAAGGAATTTTGTTGCGTGTGGTTGACACTGAGAAGTGCTGGAATTATTTAGGATTGGTGAAAAATAAGCTGCTGCATTAGAGCTATAAAGTATATAAAAATATTTTTGCAGACTGTTTTAAATAGGCAAAAATGGGTCAGAAACCCCCTTTCCTAAGGTAACTCAACTGCAGCCTCTCTAGTTCTTCTCTGGACAAGGACCACAGTCATAACCAAAACCATTAGCAGAGCATTTGGAAGAATTATAACAGCCAAAGAACGCCTTTTGATGCTGAGTACTTTCAATGACTGAAATTACTGGAAAGCGTCCATTTCCTTTAAGTTATTTAAGTGCCCAAAGTGGTAAATGGGTGCAATTTTCAAAAGTATGTAGATGAATAATTCTGATTGATCTGAATCCGAGAAATGACCAGGTTCACCTATGAAATCCCACTTTGCACTGATTTTTAGGTGTCTCCATATTGCAAATATTTTCTTCGGGCACCAAATCAAGAAACTACTTATTTAGACACCTGTGAGTTTGTGCTTAAAATTAAGCGTATGCTTGTGTGCTTTTCTCAATAAATATAATTGAAGGATGTGAGGGTCATAAAACTGGTATCACTTAAGTTGGGACAGGACCTCCAAGACCGAGTCCAACCTGTGACTGCTCACCACTCTGTCAACTAGACCATGGCACTGAGTGCCACGTCCAGTTGTTTATTGAATGCCTCATGGGATGGTGACTCAACCACCTCCCCAGGCAGCCCTTTTCAATGCTTGACAACCCTTTCCAGGAAGAAAGTCTTCCTGATGTCCAGTCTGAATCTCCCCGGTGCAACTTAAGCCCATTTCCTCTTGTCCTTTTCTTAGTTGCCTAGGAGAGAAGGGAGAGGGGATGTGGCAGGGGTTAGGGGGAATTGCAGCAATTGCATTGCTTCCTCCTAACTTCTGTGGTTCTAAACATTGATAGTCTGAATTGAGATATACTATCTTTTTGTCTTGAAACCAGAGGGAATTTGAAATCTAATCTGTTAATATGGAATAGAAAATAGATCTGGGTAGAGGCTGAGGGTGCTTGTTGAAAGAAGAAAACGAAGACTTAGAAAAATAATCCTCATTTAAATCCCTTAGGCAGAATTCTGAAAATCTCTGCCTCGAGTATCAACTGTGCTAGGGATTGATATCAAACAATGGGGGAAAGAAAAGTACTTTGGATAGTCAGAAAATACTTGGTTCTCAAATAAATAAAAAGGGCTACAGACTGTTGGTTTAGTAGCTTTGCATAATGATTTTTAAAAAGATATATTCATTGAATAATGGAGATAAAAGATGCCAGACCCTCAAAAGGTTTTCAGTGACAATGTATAATACTGAAGTCTTAATTAATGTAATTAAAGAAGAATAAGAAATATATCATTCATAGCCTTTCAAAAAAATTTAAGAAAAATGAGTGGACTAAGGATTTTCCCGTCTATCATTTGTAACAAAGATCTTCAGTCTTAGTTTAAGGAAAAAAAAAAAAGGAAATATTGGAACTTGTCACCTGTAAAATAAGCACATAAGGGGGCAGAATTAGTTATTCAATGATCTGCCTATTAGAGGGATATTGTTCTTGGGGGGGGGGATGCTTTTTTCACACTGCTCCATTTGATTTGGAAGTATAAGTTTCCTGGTGTATTTTGACTGTAAGTGAAACAGCAAATTGAGTTACAGACTATGGAAGCTGGAGAAAGCAGGACTGGCCCCCAGGCACTGTCTTGCTGCATTTCTGCACCACCTTCCCCAGCTGGGAAATATCCAGCCGGATCTCAAAGGTGCTGCCTGTGGAATGGTGGCTTAGGTGTTAGGTCATCTTGGATGGTCCAAATGAGGGATTATTTTACCAAAATATTTCTGAGGTCAGGAAGATGAAAAAGGCTGGGATTTCAGTTTGAGTAGATTTTGGAGGAGGGAAGGAGCCAGGGGGCTTAGGGAGAGAGGGAGACAGGTAAGAGAGAAGAGCTTGCTCTCAGCCAGGTTTTGTCAGACAATTAGAGGAACAGTGATTTCTAATTGCCAGTTCTACTGGTCTGGTCTAATTTGCCTGTAATGTACCCCCAGATCCACAGGGTTCTCTATCTTTCTTCAAGTCTTGAGAGAAATAAAAACTAGTAGAAATAAGCTATGGAGAGTAGGCTTTTCTCCACTGAGGAGGTGGAGTAGGACCGGGACCCAAGGTCCTTGCAGGCTGAGATTCCCTGTGGCCTTCTTTCCCATGGCAGGGAGAATCAGCCTATTCAGAATTGAGTTAGGCCAAATAGCACTTAGTTTGAAATATTCATTGTGAACTGAGAGGTCACTAACCTACAAGTGGGTCCAGTTGGGTGTCTGCTAACTGCACAAACTTGGCCCCTTGCAAGTTTTAAATCCCTCTTGGAAACCTACATGTCCTAACCCACAGCCTTTTGCGTTTTTACCAGTAAATATTGTACAATATTTTAAACTATTGTGGCATAGCATTAAAACTGCTGAAGTCCAGAAGCTCATATTTTGGCATGATTCCTGAGGAGATAATAGGTCTTAATACACTTTTACACTGTAAAGGAATGTTTATACACAGCAGTTACCTCTTACAGCAAGTAAGGAAACATAATTATTGCAAATTCAAGTGGTAGGATAAGCTGAAAGTGTTTTTAATGAAAGAAAAAACAGGACTTGTGTTTCTATTCTAAAGTGGATGACCTTATACTGAAGTACAACACTTCCGTGTTCGTTTAAGCAAAAGATTTCCTGCATGAAAGCAAGTTGTAATGTCAGCTCTGTATTTCTTTAATACTTCAGGAAAAAAATTAAAGGGTAAAGAATGACACCAGCATTTCAGCACAATTTTTTTTGCACGTATTTACCACTGCTTACAAATTATGTTTTGTTTTGGGTTTTTTTGTTTGCGAAATTCCAGATACTCTATGTTTAAAAATACAAAAAAAACCTGGTAACACAATTGTTAAGTGTTTTTATAAACTTATGCTATTAGATTCATTTCAACATGGATATTTCCTGCAGGTTAGTGAAGGCTTGTGCCATTGCTTTCAGAAATGCAACTATCCTTCTCAAGTTAATAGGAGAGTAAAAAATTCAATGTATTCAGTGTATTATTTGGCAATGATACAAATTACCTCCTTTTGCTAAGACTTACCAATCCAGACCCGGTCGTGTGCTCTGGGAGCCCAGAAACCCCCCGTGTCCTGGGCTGCATCCAAAGCAGTGTGGGCAGCAGGGGAGGGAGGGGATTCTGCCCCTCTGCTCTTGCTCTGGTGAGACCCCACCTGCAGTGCTGCCCCCAGCTCTGGGGTCCCAGCACAGGGAGGACATAGACCTGTTGGAGCGAGTCCAGAGGAGATCACCAAGTTCAGTAGAGGGATGGAGCACCTCTGCTGTGAGTAAAGGCTGAGAGTATTGGGATTGTTCAGCCTGGAGAAGGGAAGGCTTCAGTATGTGAAGGGACTCTACAAGAAAGATAGAGAAGGACATTTTATGATGGCATTTAGTTACAGGTCAAGGGGGGAATGGCTTTTAAGCAGAAAGAGGGTAGATTTATGTAAGATATTAAGAAGAAATTCTTTACAGTGAGGGTGGTGAGGCACTGGAACAGGTTGCCCAGAGAAGCTGGGGATTCCCCATCCCTGGAAGTGTCCAAGGCCAGGCTGGATGCTTGGTCATAATGGAAGGTGTCCTTGCCCATGACAGGGGGGGTTGGAGGTAGATGATCTTCCTTCCAACCCACGCCATTTTATGAATCTGTGATATTATGGAACTTGATTGCAGTAGCTTCAGATTTTTGAAGTTTCCTCAGGCTAGTTAAAAGAGGTTAATGAGTCTGATGGTGATGCTTACTTTAAACTGACTTTTGAATAATGTAAGAATGCTCAATATAAGTAAAATAACACAATGTGTGTGTTATACTTTAAACAATAAGACAAATCTTCCTTGCCCTCTATTTAGTCCCCTAAAAGGAGGTGGCAGCCTGAGGGTTTTTTTCAATGTGCTACCTAAACATCATTGATCTGAAAAGTTATGTCAGCTTAAGCATAGGGTTTTCAGAGCAAGAAACTAACCTCTAGGGAATCAATATGAGAAACTGGAGTGCAATTTGTTTTATCTGAGTAGCATAGCTTGTTTTTACATTGTTGTGCTACGGGATAACATTTCTTTATGAAATATCGTATGTATATATTTTATACCTTACTTGGTTCCACCACACCCACTGCAGTCAAGGACATTATCCAGATCTGGAACAAGCCCCAAAGGATTTTCATCCCTTTAATAACACAATTTTGTCAGTTTGCTCCATATATAATCTTGCTTCCTTAAATTACGAAGCATTCAATAGGAAACTTTCCAGATCTCTACATCATTCTGAGCTTTAAAAGAGCACCTATCAGTTCGAGTAAGTACAGAAATTTGAGATACTTTTTCTTATTAATAGTCTAGTGTACAATTTGTGATCTGCATGATTATTTTTCATCTATATATTATTGTAGTTAATATAGAGTGTATTTGTTTTCATAGTTGACGTTTGTGTTTCAGTAATGGAAAAACAATCAATCTGAGTTTTTTTTTTAAAGTCCTTTCACTAAATAAATGGAAAGCCTATTATAAATTCTGTATTTTTAAACTGGGTTTTAAATTTATGATCTCTGGGGTCTCTCGAAGTTTTTTCTGCAGGAAGATTGACTTGGCAGGATTTTTTTTTTACTGGTAGATCGATGCAGTTATTCTACAGCTCTGCAAATGGATGTTGCTTACCATGTCCTGTGTTGCTACTGTAAGATTAGAAGGCTGACATCAAAGAGGATGAAGTGAAATCTTTATTTATTGGGTTTAGCTTCAGTTTTGCAAAGCACAGTAGTAACGGGAAGTATAAGATGCTCATGAAAAACAGTGGGGCTAAAAATAAAGTGAAACTCAATGGAATAAAAGGAAAATTTTAATCTGAGAAAAAATAGAGTAAGAAAAGGTTATCAGCCCTTTTCAAGTCTTTATTTCTAAGGTAAGAGCATTAAATTACAAAGTGTGTGATTTCAGGGTACTGTGTATAAACATTTCCTTCTCTGAAGCTCTATGAAGGGGATGAAATTAGTCACTGACTCTGTGTGCACATGGGCTGCAGCTTTCCTTTGCTCATAAGAGCAATAAATAGTGCAGATGCTGGTACCTGTGATTTTGTGTATTTCAGTATTCATGTGTATGGGGCAGAGGCAACAGTTCTCTCCTTCCTGGAGGTTATGCAGGTTGGGAAGAGAATTTTTCCCCTTTCCATGCATTATAATGAGTTTTAAATAATCTATATCTGAAATAAGTTTGGTTTGAGTTGGAGGCTCCTTGAGTGAAAGCTTAAAATATCAACATCCTTAGAACCTTTGTGATCTGTGCCTGCTACTTGTAACTTAATAATAATTAACTCCTAGGAGTAGCAGCCCTACTTCCAGAATGCTGAGTGACAGCAAAAGCAAGCGTACTTTCCAAGGAGCTTACCAGGAACTGCTCTTGCATCTTCCATTCCCAATTCTGTTGTGTCACTGCCCCAGCATATTTGCTTGAGCACCTTCTCTTATCCTATTTCCTGCTCATCAGAGTCCTTCAGTTCCCCCAAAAGGATGGATTGGTTATTAGATTTTCACAGTTCAAACTTAGATATGTCTTGCTGACAGTAAAGGTCTCTGTCCTGTGGGTTAAACCCCCAAGGAGATTGACAGGGACCCTGTCACCTCAACTGAGCCAGAAAACTGAAACATTGGTACACTCACCAAAGGATGGTCAAGGCACGGTTTGAATTCCTTAGGCTGTATGAAGAATTTTCCCTTATAATATGGAAACTAATTTCTTCTGAATAGCATGAAATAATAAACCAAGCTATTGCCTGTTTAGTCTCACTCATGTATACAGAAGTGATTTAGTAGATACAGTGCTGCATGATTAATGATGATGATGTGTCTTAAATTTCTGGGATCTGCTATTAAGTTTGTGGCTTGTGTAAAATAAGATTAACTCCAACATACACTATCAACAATAAGTTAAAGAACAAGGTGGATTTTTTTCTGGCAACATCTTACAAAATACAGCTGCATGCAGTTTAAATCTTTTAAAACTACACTTTTTTAGGGAATCAACATTTCATTACTCTATATAAATGAGAGGTCAAATGAAAACAAGGTCTTCCAGAGATATAGATAGCAGTTATTTATTACAAAGAGAGTTTATATTGATTTCTTTTTAGAAAATTAATGTATGTACAAGACTGAGTAGATTTATATGTACATACACCTTAAATTTCTCAGAGTGATTTGCATTTTAGGTAGGTTGGTAGTGAGTAATACTCGTTGAAAATATGTATGCTTTTTTTTTTTAATTGTAAATTCTGATCTAAAGATTAGTGTTTCAAGTTTCTTGTGTGAGTGTTCATATGAGTAAAAAGAAGTTATAAAAGCTGAGAAAGTTAATCTTACAGCACCTTTCTGAAAATTTCAGAGAACTGGTAATGTGATCTCGATTTGGCAGGCTGTGATTGATGTTGAGGTGGTTTCTGTAGAGCTACCCTGCTTTTTCAGGTGGATGAGTAACTCACTTCTGCTGCTTTTCCACCTCAGCTGGCTCATCTAGAACCCAATTGCACTTTGCTGCAAAGAAAAGTGCAAAAATAGCACACAGATGAAGCTATGAAACTGCATAAAATGCAAAGGAGGGATTATGTGGTGTAATAATGTGTATAAAACTGTGAAGTTTTCTGCTGGCAGACTGAGAGTGATTCTGTAATAGTGCAAAACCCACTGAACTGAGAGCATGGATTTGAGCCTTGGCTCAGCCTCTGGCCTTTGGCAACTGGCGTGATGGTCAGCCCAGTAGGTCAATCTGCTGAGCCATGTCCCACGGACCCTGTTTGCTTTTGAAAGCAGACGTTTGATTTTATCTCACTTTAAGGTGGCAAGAGCAGAGTTTGATCTGGACTCAAGGAAATGTTTAGGTCTCAGCACGTGCCATTTTCCTTTGCTTTATCTTTCAATGACAAATACTTCAGCTGAACAAAAGTCAGCAGTATCTTGTTAACAGTTAATATGTTCTGTATGAAATGTATGTATAGTTAAGATATAAGATACAATTATAGCTAGTTCTGGTTTACTGAATTAGGTATATTTTTCTTCTTTTTACAAAGAGTGTACTGTTTTTATACCTTAGGTGACCACAAAATGATCTGAATGCTTAGGTATTTTTATGCTGTCTTTAGGGTCCAGGTTTCTTAATACTGTAGTAGTCATTGGATCAGATGTTCAGTTTCTTCATATTAAACACAGCTCTGAATCCAGCTTCAATTCATCCAAGTATTTCTTTCATTAAAGGTGCTACTCAACATAAAAGGAGACAATGGAATCTTGTCCTCCATAGATAAAGATGTTCCACCTTATACTGCAACACCGTTTTCCTTTAGCACTGTGCCGAGGTGTGCTCTGCAGTCTTTACTGGCTAATTTACAGAGCTCTGCAGTACAGTTTTGGTAAACAGTACTATTTGCTCATGATAAAAATTGGCCAGAAAGCCATGGAAAAAGTATAAAACAACTGAGATGTGTATTTCATTGTAAATATTAAACCCTGTGTTTATGTGATTTAGAATCTGTAGAAGTCTATTCTATGAAGAACAA
Source organism: Scytalopus superciliaris (assembly GCA_013400415.1). NCBI lineage: Eukaryota > Metazoa > Chordata > Aves > Passeriformes > Rhinocryptidae > Scytalopus > Scytalopus superciliaris. The sequence continues at coordinate 48,919 of VXBX01009443.1, forward strand.
TGCCAGATAGTCCCATGTGAAAAATAGGACACAAAGTTGAATGCAAATTTAAGTTTTTTGTAACTTCATCTCTACTCTTATCAACTTATATTTCTCTCCTTTCCTGCTTTTTATTTTTTTTCTGTCTTTTGATGTTCTTTAGAGTTCATTTCTTTGTTAGCAGTTATAATTTTTATCTTTATCCCTTTCAGCAGTTTTTTTTGTTGTTGTTGTTGTTTTTGGGGTTTTTTTCCTGTGGGTTGTTGGTTGGGTGGTTTCCTTTTCTCTTGTATCTTTTTACATTTTTTCTCACCACTATTGTCTCCTTTATTCACTTTAGGCATGTATTTGTAATTAAAATGTATGGTGACCTTTCCTCTTCAGTTTAATCATCCACATAATTGTTTAGTATTGTTTTAGTTCTGATACAAGTTGTTAATGTGTCTTTCAGTAGAGGTGATATATAGCAGAGACTGAGAAAAAAATGTTGAAGAAAATCAGTCTTGTCTGGAAAGAAATGACACACCAAGACTTGGGCAGTCTTTTTGCATGCCTGTTTGTGAATTTCTGTGCTTGCTCCTATGTTTTATGATACTTGTTCAGAACCTGGAATTCTGGTTCCTCACATCAATCTATCCTTCTCCAAAAGAAAAAAATAAATTAAAAAAGGATAATAGAATGTTGCCTGGGAGAAAATGAAGTCAGTATCTATCTCATAAAGCATATACCTGCAAATTTTGAATAATTTTCATGTGTTTTTATATTGATTTTAAAAAAAACATCAATCAGGCCCAACTACTTTTCAGTTATTCCTACTTTGTGGTGCAATAACCTAGGTTTAGAATGTGTCTGACAGATCAGTTTGTTCTGAGCAGCAGGCCTCATTTTTCAGGTATAAAAGCATCTACTTTGCAGGCAGTTTTAAAACCTGCTGTAAGCTGCACATAGTTTGCTTTTATGAGTGTTATCTGTAAGAGCAACTCCAGAGATAGGAACTTTCAAGTTTTTTATGGGTCAAATTAATTCCCTAATTCCAATCAGAAGACAGGTTGTTTCTTGAAGAAAAGCCTGAAACAATAACTTTATGACTGACATTTTTACAGTGTGCTTCTGCAAGAAAAACAGTCTAAAAAAAGGCCATTTCAAAAGACATCACAAGATGAATCTCTATATAAGGGGCTTTTGCAAGCTTCAAAATTTGTCAAACATTGCACTTTCCAGTGTGGTGTATGTTTCCCTCCTACATTTCTGCTATTACTTGTTATTTTTGGAACTTAATGATGTCTTCATTCTAAACCATGTGTAGACAGTGATAGTATAAAATTCCTTAAAATTTTGATATTTGTCTAAACAGTTTTCACAACGCCATTAAATAACTGTATCTAATACTTGAGTGGGCTATCCCTTTTAAGATGTTGCATGGTCTGAAAAATTTCTAAAAGCTTTGAGAATTGTTTCCTGCCACTTCTAATAATTTCATAGTGTGCCATATTAATTCATTGAGTAAATTCTCATTTTTGTGGTCAAATACATAGGTTATTTCCAACTGCATATATTTTTCCACTGCATTGTTTTCTGGTATATGTGGTATAAAATACCTTAGATACAAATACTGGTGAAATAAAAGAATGTGTTTAAGTTCATATATATTCAAAAGATTGCTGAATACAATCTAAAAATGTTAATAAAAGGCAGATATTCATTCTTTCTTCTCTAACAGAGAAAAAGTGCTATAGCTATCACTGAAAGACACATTGTTTTAACCTGTTTCCTACTGCAATCCATTCTCTTGGTTCTATTTGTAAACACAAATTTACAACAAATTTTTGAGGTTTGGCATCAGATCTATCTTTCCTGCCTTTAGTGTCTGCAGCAGAGATACCTACAACTAAACTTCCAACCCTGGCATTCCCCTTTTGAGTCAGTAGGAAACACGAGGTATATTTAGCACATTTGACAAAACAGGTGAGTGAACTGCACTCCAGGAATGCCTATATGACTGTAGCCTAAAGATAGGTGAAACAAATCTCTACTGCAATTTAAAAAACCCTTAATGTACTCATTAGTATGTGCAGATATTTCAATTATTTGAAATCTACCCAAATGTTCAGGCTGAGCATGAGGCTTAAAATGAGAACTTTACAAAATTCAAGAGCAACATGATGACATTCTCATAAGGTAGAAGACAGGATAAATCTCTTTCCAAGTTTTATTTCCACAGTATTTTGTGAATGTCAATTTGCTTATTCACATACTGTGTCTGGAACCACTTTACACTGCTCAAAAACTATGTAATAAACACTGTTAGCATGCTCTATTTTTTAGCTTTCTTGCATCTCAGGTGAAAACAATCCATTTTAGTTTCCTTGTGTTGCTGCTTATGTAAAAGTTTGGAATGCAGAACATAATGAATGCAAAGATAAATTGGCATAGTATCTTGTAATTCTTTATTGCACTTGCTGATGCTTCGTAATCCACTGTCATCTCAAACTTTTGTGTGAAAATGATTCCAGTGATAATCAAGACTGTATCTTAGACTTGATGGAATTTTGGGTGTAAGAAGCCTATGCCACAAGTTTCCCTTCATCTGAGTGACATTCAGTCTGATCCCAGAAAAGCTGAACTTCACTGAGCATGGGGGTGTTTTGCACTGACCAGGCTGACGACCTTCTGTGGCCACTGGCTAACCCTGCCTCCCACTTTGCAGGTGCAGGTGACAGGAAAAAAAGCAAAACAAGGCAGCAAAAGATGTCGTTTAGGTCCTTGTGCTTCTCTGAGGAGGAAGCAGGGACCTCCCATAAGGAAAACACCCAGCCAGTGCCCACCCATCCTTATGACTCCCTTATGTCAAGCACAGGCATTAACATACACACTAACAAAGTTAAGCACATGGTGTTATTACCAGAGGGCCCTACAATTTCTCTCATCCTTGAAATGCATGTACGGTATGAAGTACCACTAAGGAGTATGAAAATTATCTTCCTCTTTACCCCCTCTTTCTTTCTCTTTTGGTATGCAATCTTCTCTTTGCGGGGGTTTGAAAAGGAAATCCTGAATCCGTTCTTTAACGTATAATTTTGGTATCTAAAAACAGCACTTGGGATTAGCAGGCTTGTCAGAAAAACAAGAATTTAGATGTTCAAAAAAACTCAACAATCCACCCCCAGCTTTTCAACTGTGTCAGGCATTATTTGGTTGTACACAGCTGCTGCAAGATGAAGAGAGAGGAAATGCAATGAAAGGAAAAGGTGTTATTTTAAGGGCATGATGAAAATAATGGAATCACCCAAATTGCTTTATATAATGCAGTTTACATGCTCTGCAAAGAGATGAAAATGCGTGCTGAGCTCACATTCGGGCAAGTGTTAATTATAGATTCACTGGCAACAAGATCAAGTCTTTTAGAAGTACTTTCTGCCTTTTGGTTTTCTCTAAAAACCAAAGAAACTATGACTTTACTCATCCTCTTCTCCCTCTCCTGTCTGCACATTGATACTAGTCTGCTTTGTAAATCAGGGATGAAACGAGATACAGGCAGTTGACACTAATAAATGATTTTATGAAGGCATGGAGACTGCAATCATTATTCCTGACAATAGATAAAAATTCTTTTCCTTAACTCTGTTATTTCAAAAGTGTTTCTGTCTGCCCTTATTTGCTACTTATGTCAGATGTAACTCTCGGGTCAGTTTTTTTTTCCTGTTCTCCTCATCTGTTTGCTGTTCAACCTCTGTCAACTTTTAGCTTATATGAAGCTACAAATGAAATACCAAGTTGTTATAATTTAAAACGTTTTCTTATGGTGTGTAGATTTATTTCAAGTGTTTTGGTTGCGAGTGCCTAATAATGCCCTCTATTAATGCTGGCAGATTTTTTAGTACCTGCTGATCATAAAAGCTTAATTTTAAAACTTCTTAAGAAAAATAACTTCCATAATAACAAATTGTAAAATTAACCTCTAGGTTTTGACAAAGTTTGAAGTATTACTTTAGTTTTGCAAACAAAATCTGGTCTTTGTTCTCCTCCTAGTTCTTTACTCACTCTTTTGGTCTCAACAGTACATGATTTTTGTAATCTTCCATCGCGGTTTCATTGTGGGTTCCACAGAAGACCATCCTTGGTTGTCTTCAGCCACAGTCATCTTGGATACCCTCATCCTGTAGCTCAGATTCAACCAGCAACCGTATGTTATTTCTTTACTCTAGGGCATCTCCTGGAATCCCCTCAATGATCAACTGTCTTCATGTATGTGTGCCCACCATCCCAGACTCAAGAAAAATAAATAACCCTTTTGACACCTCCTAAACTATTCTCATTTCCCCTGTGGGAACTATTTTTATAACCTCCTGCCTTATCTGTTAGTCTGATGTCAAAAACCACAATGCTCTTCCTGTTTTTGATTCATTTCTAGATGTGTAGCTGAAAATGAAGGCACATAAAGATACACAAACATTAATTGGAATGTTGGCAAGAATTATGGGAATAGCAACCAAAAGAACACTAGCCTCTGAATTATATTTCATTTTCAAACCAAAACACTCAGGAGTTGAGTTGCAATTCAGTGTTGTATACATACCATAATTAAAAGCTCTAATTTCCTACACTGCACATGACTTTGATTATATTTGCAACATGAGACTTGCTCAGAAACCCAAGGCACAAAGATCATCCTTTCTTCCTCCCTCCCTTCCACCTCAGTGAAATAATATAGACATGGTCAGAAAACAAATTAAGCCTTCTATGAACACTCAAAACTTTCTGACATTTCATATATAAAAGAAGAATATTTTATGAGGAAAGTGTCAGGATTTCAAGTATGCATGCCTGCCAAGCATCAAAAGGTTTCCAGAAAATCTGGAACTTCCTCTTGTAAATGTGCTGTGATAGAACCTCCAGCTGACCCATCAATATATACCAGAGGGCACCCTATTCAGTTAATGATGGGTTATGGGAAGGGTACAGCACTGGAATAGCCAAGAAGGTGGGAATTCCTACTGCAGGCATGTAGTGAGTGAGATAATACTAATGGGAAGAGAAGAAATCTCTACAGTCACCACTAATTATATCATCTCAGTGGTTTCTCTGGAACCCCAACTGCTTCTGTTGCTTTACATATCCTGTGTATCCAGTGGGAATTCACAGGGATATTTCCTGCCTTTGTGAGGTAGCACACCATGCAGTAGGGGAGCAGCAGTGCCTCTCCTTTCTCCTTGCTGGAGTATTCCACAAGATAAGAGAATTAAAATATAGGAAAAGATGGCTTATTGAGAAGAGGAGGGTGTCTGTAATCCTCCAAGGAAAAACATCCTTGTGAAATGTGCTCCTTGTGCCAAGGTGGTGACTGGGGAGAGGCTGAGGAGGAGGCAGGAGCCTCCCAAACCAAGTACCACACCCTTCATCCTTCTATGCTGCCCCAAATAGTGTCACTATTGAGTAGTTTCTTAATCTTTGTTTTGTTAAGTAATATGTTACAATCTTTAAGTGGCTGAAAGGAAATGCATTGGTAATAACTTAACATTTTTTTCTTTTTCTTTTTTTTTTCTTTTTTTTTTCTTTGAGTCCATAGGCTATTATGCCTATTACCCTAGGAATAAAATCTAGATTTAATATTTATACTAGATCTCCACATGTGATTTGGAAACATTGTTTATACAAATTAAAGAATTATAGTGTATATACAGTAGCAAAATCTCATATTTGAATTTTGGCTTCCACAATTTCAAATTTGTCACTGAAACATTTAGTTAAAATTTTATATTAATCTCCTAGTATTTTACATATAAATATCCTTTTCATGACCGTGATCCTTTTCCTCAGATCTTTTTCTACTGATATTTCTGGGAGTTTCAGGTGATGTAACAACTCTACAACACTGAAAATGCTCATGTACTGTTCAGCAGAAACATGCTAGAGTTATTTACTCCTACAAGAATAGAATGGGTGTATGGGTATTTAAAAACCAGTTCACTCCAAAATTGAAAATTCCTTCTGCTCCTTTTCCAAATAACACAAACAAATGCATGCTTGCAGTGTTTTGTTTATGAAAATATGAAAAATATGGAAGCAACAAAATGAAATTGTGTGGCTTAATATATTTGCATTTCATTTTCTGCATGAAAATGCAAAATGGCCAGCACATCTGCCTTAACCACTCACAGATGATTTTCATCTGTTGCAAAAGTTATCAAATATGAAGGAGAAGTACCCGAGTTTCTGATGATGTTCACATTTTGATTAGTCCCTTGATCTTTTGGAATTCATGTGTGTCTAATCTTCCTGGAGTATTACAGTGGTGCCAAATACTACCTCCCAACCTGACATATTTCAGAATGGCATTTATGTAGGAAGTAATAGCTGGTAAATTGCAGGCCTTTCTACTGCTTTGAAACATCAGGGGTTTTGCTCCCCTGGATAATAAAGCTTTTTCTCATATTTTCAGGGTTGTTGAGCTAAGCATGTGCTGTAAGAGCACTGTGTGTGAGATTGCTGAGGTGTATTTATATAAACTGCAGCAATACAGATGCACGTAGACAGAATATGGAGAGGGGCAGAAAAATCTGATACAATTTATAGTTTAAAAAATGTGAGTTGGCATTCTCTGTTTGGAAACTATCAAATGCTGGGTTCCTTGCTTTCTGGAAGGGTAAAAATTGAAACATCCAATTACTAACTTTGTATTTTGACTTCAAAGCTTGAAATTAAATATCTGGCAGAGGAGCTAAGCAAAGGCATGCAGTACCATGAAAAATAATGCAATATAGACTTTAAAAATGTCCTGATAAAGGAGGTTTTTGAAGAAACAGAAGGACTGAGAAAATGAGTCATGATAAAGGAAGTATATAAAAAAAGAAGGAAGCTTATGGGCTTGGGTATTGAAAGATTCTATATGCTCTTCTTTCTCTTATCAGTGAAACTGCACTTTATTATGCTTTAACATGTTGAGTATGATGGGTATGTTGTAGCTGTGCTCTGACAGGTTTGTTCATCATTGTTCATTTCACAGTTTGTGAACACCATTTGTTTTTCCCTCTATCCTTAGATGAAACTGCTGACACACAGTGCAGGTATTATTTCAGGATAACGGCAGATGAAGCCATCCCAAGCATTATCTGTTGCTAAGAGCTAATGCTAAAGCAAGTTTGTGACCTGCTTATTTTTTGTGTGGCTTTAGTTTATTTGAAAGCTGCCAGTGCTGGTGCAGGCTGGCTCAGAGAAAGTGCAAGTATTGAGGACACTTTTAAACGTGCTATGGGATGGTGTTAGTGAACAAAGTTACTGACAGTGCAGGCAAAGCAGCAGAGGAGGGGGCAGCTGCCCCAGGTGGAGCTGGGCTGCCCTGAGTTCACCCTCCTTTACTTACGGACTGGCCCTCACCTGGGGATCTGATTTCCAGCTGTGAATTTTATTATATCTCAGCCATATGGAAAAGACTGTGGGACTCTAGGAAAAGGCTTCTACTAACGTTGGAAATGTTCATTACAGCATGGAAATAGAACATCTTATGATTGTTCTGGAAATTTTTGTAGCGTAAGCTACTCCAAATCCTATCAGATTTGAAAGCAGGAGATATATTTGTTCTTTCTATTTTCATACTTTTCTTTATTTTGCTTTGCAATATTTGTCTATCATCTACAATGTGTGCAACAAAAAGAAAGGTGACTGGTTATCTGTATGAATATATAAATCCCAAATGCAGACAAGACTGCAAAAGAAGAAGGGAAATGCAGGTGATAAAATAATTGCAAGAACAATGTCTTCCTATTTGGGTGATTAGAAATAATGTACTGCCTGGCAAAAGAAAAAAGCAAGGAATATGTAACTGTTTGTGCAATTGTTTAAATTTATTTTACGTTCAACTGTACTACTTTTGCCCTCAGAACAATTCTTTTAAACAATTCAATATTCCTTACAAAAACTTGTCAGTGTAGCACTAAAGATAAAGGAATTCACTCTTGAATAAAAAGCATCATAGGGATATTTGGAGTATTTATGTGTGTGTACGTGTTTTCAAATTGAGAATTACTGTGGAAATTTTTTGTGAGCTCTCTGGAGCAGTTTCCAGAAATACATTTGCTGTATTGTATACAAGTACAGTGCATGTGCATGGCCTGGCACTGAACACATAACTCAAGAGGCCGAGTGATTTCTGGTGCAGTTTTGGACATTAGGTAAACCATGCTGTTGTGAATGCCTAGTTGCTGTCTTTCCATTTCTTACAAGGCAGCAAAAAACCAATTATCACAGTTCAAAAGCTTCTCTATAGAAGAGGAAAATCTTTAAGGTGTGTTGCTATGCATTTGTCCTTGAGATGGTTAAGAACCATACAGAAGGGAATCTGTTCACAGCAACCCTCAGTAACTTCCTTTTGTTAATCAGCCACATGAGTGGTTTTGAGTGCAGAAGTTTCCTTCTTTGAAGCATTTTTGCCTCTTGCTATTAATATTGGTGCTGTGACAAGTTTACTTCAGACAAGTGTTGCTTTCAGAGCTGGAGTGTTGCAGACATGAGGAGAGCATTAAACATCAAATGTTTGACATGACTATTGAATGCTATTTGGGGAAATTTGGCACAGTCTAAGAGGGATAGTGAACTAAAGAGGATATTAACACAAGTTATTTTTTTCCTAATCCCCTCTCTTCTCATCCTGTTGCTTCCCTAGCATTTTTTTTAAGTTCTTTTTATTTTATTTTCACACTGAAGTTTGTTCTCCTGGACCATAGCAGGGAAGAGATGAGCTAGGTCAAATGTTTATGTTGATTTTAGTGGGATTTGGGTTAGGATCTGTGTTTGCTGTTACTAAAGAATCCCACTAGGATGCATGAATGCCTATCTAAGCTTAAATTATGAAGCTCAGTGTGTCTGTAATTTACTAATACATCAGCTCTGAGGGTGATTTTGTATGTGCACACCTTTCTGAAGATGTTGAAATGTACTGATACACCACTGGTATGTATTAGCTGCAGACGTTTTGGAATCTGCCAGCTGATGAATTTCTGCAAGCCTCCATGTCTGAATGGACAAGATGTTATTTCAGAGTTGCTTTTATTTTTGTTACAGCTAGAAAAACAACAGAGAGGACAATGAGCCTGGCATAAATGACAACATACAAATGAGGGAGGAACTGAGATAATTCATGGAAGATGGAAGGAACATGCAGTAGAGAGAGAGAGAAATATAAACTAAATTCCCCATAAGGATAGATTGATATGCCTTCTTTAATTATTTAAATGAATTCAGAGAGTCCAGCTATTAAAAAAAAATCCTGTTTTGTCATATTGAGAAATTTTCCTTAAGTTTTCATGTAAACTGGCATAGAAGCTTCATAGTCAAGTCCCCATACATACAAATAGTGTATAGTTGATTTTGAGAGCCATGTAGTCACCATCACATGGCCCTTTGTGAGCACTGGGTTGCAGTGTGGTTTCTGGAGAACGGTCCATAGGGCAGATTAGGATGCGTATCCTTCTCTTTTGTCCCTTGCAAATGAGTCATTAAAAGTTGATGGACTTTCAAATGGCTTTCTAATGCAAACTTATGAAAATTCCAAACAGAAGATATTTGATTATAAAAGCAAATGGGTGAAGTGTTAGATGTGAAAGTGCACATTAGACACAGGCAATTTAGAAGTCTTAGAAATCTTCCAAACAAAAGAAAAAACATTGGACAGATACTTGCATCTGCAGCAGGAAACTGGGCATGTAAATGAAACTATCTTGTAATTAATGTCTTTTAAGTTTTAGAGAGAATTTCTTTTAGTGCTTCAGGAATGGGGAAATTTTGGTTTCGTATTTCAGTCCAGATTTAAAAGTGTTTTGTTTTTGTTTTTTTTTTTTCTTCTTTTTCCAATTATGCCGTAACTCAGAAACCTTAAGTATAGTTCTCTCTAGGAGTCAGTAGTACATAATGCTGATCAGTTATGTCCAATGAAAGCTGCACTAAAATAACAACCCAAAAAATGTTTTCAGAAAAAAACCCAAAACAATCTGCATTGAAAAAAGTCATATGACGTTTTTGTTTCTCTGATGTTTTGTTTATAAAAGGTCAAATAGTTCCAGTTTTATTGAAGACAACTAAACTTTTAATGGCAAATATTACAGATATGAACATGTTCACCAGAATTTCTGATTCAACCTATTTGGGGGAAATTCTTATTTTTCACTAAAAAAGAATAAATCTCATAATTACTTTCAAAAACAGCACTTCACATCAGTGACAGACATATTTTTTCTTTCTTAACCATGAATGTGGAAGGTTTTAGGGGATGTAGATAGGACTATTTATAAGCATCACACTCAAAGATCCCAAGCTAAGTTATTCTACCTTAGTCTGTCTTCATGTTTTTTTCGGTAGCAGATTATAGGTTACTGCTTCTTAAAAGACTAATTATTTCAAGGTTGGAAAAGTTCTTGAGGAGTCTTGGTCATCATTACTCTCTGAAGAATCATGTGAAAAACTCTGTATAAGATGTTTACCCGTGTTTATTTTGGCATTTTGCATTAAAGATGGATAAGAAGTACGCTTGTATATCTCCAGAAATCCTACATTAATAGCTCCATGGGGAGCTGAATAACATTTCTGCCTGTATTTAATTTGTGCTAATTCTTGAAGGCTTATCAGTGTAGTACAGCATCATATAACTTCAAATCTCAGTTTATTTTCTTTTTACCTTTTAAGCTATAAGATATTATCTTTTACCTCAGTTCAACTTAGTGTTCCCAGTAGAAAACTCTACTACTGATTTTAATTTTAGAAGCTTATCAGCTCACTGATTTCCTTCTATCAGTTATTTTTGGTTGTTCCATACTCAGGAAAGTTTAAGCAAAGCTTATGTGCAGAACAGAGAGGGTGTGACCTCAAAATACCTGTGCTCAACCAGGATTTCTGTTTGGCGCTCAGCTACGATCAGTGAATGAGTCTTCTAGGTGAGATGCAAGGACTTTCTATATATTTATATTTCCATCTTTACCTGTGTTATTTGGTTTTATTTCCTTTCAAGTTTCAGAATTTTGGGGTGTTTGCAGTTAGGTACTTAAATTCTTTTTTCAGATGTATATGAGTGGATTGTATTTCTGAACACCTGAGCATTTACAGCTGCAATTTAGTGAGGTTGAAGTGATTTTTCAGTCTGAAAAATCAACTCAGTTCTTTTTTCCTGGCCAAACATATAGATAACCACCTAAATTTAGGTAGCTGAATTTGCACATATAGATTTTTGGCTGAGAGAAATCTCCTTATGATATATGTAAAGTGCCAGATCTTCTGTAATTTTTATATGACTATGTAAATGACAATGATCATTTATCCTTGTGATAAAAGCTATGCATATAGTTCCTTGCTGAACCAGCCTGAGTTCCCAGAATCTGGTCCTTCAGGAGCAGATCATGTCATCACCAACCTTTCAAGACAGCATTTTGGTCATTTGTTCTGAGAAACTTGCACAGCACCAGATACAAGTCTAGCAGTGAGTAACAGCAATAATATGAAGTGTGTAACACTCCAGTTCCCTATGTTGAAGTACCTTGCTTCAACAGCTTTTAATACTGAGATTTTGGGGTGGCTCTGTGCTACTCTTCTGCTTGAAACTGAGAATGTGTTCTTCCCCCTTCAGGTGCCAGGTCATTCAGCAATTCATGATCATCACGTGTGTGCTGTGCACCTCAGATCAGCTTCACTGCTGAGGTGAGGCACAGTGAACATACTGTCCCAGCATCAGAGCACCACGCAACAAAATTCATCCCCAGGCCAATAGTGAAAATTCACCTGAACTGGATTCCTTTTGGATGAAACTAAACAATATTACATGTTACATGAGCACAGCTGATCTTCTCTAGCCTTCTACTAGATTAGAGTTACTCTGGGTAAAAACTGCCAAATATGTATAATTTGTACATGAAAGCCTTAAGACGAATGATGCTGATCTTCAGGTCAGCTCCTTCTAATATCCACAATTTACTGATACAGGTGTAGACTAAGTATTGTTTCACAGGTGAGGATTTGAGGCTAAAGATCCAGTCTTGAAAGGTCTCTGTCCCCTAGCAAGCAAAAACTGAGCTATCTTTGACAATTGGCCTCTAAGTGATCTGGTCAAAGATCTGGGGGAATTCTCTGTGCAGTCTCCCAAATCCATGACAGACCCATTTTCTTTATCTCAATACTGTAATAACTAAATCAGAATTTCCCCCTCCTCCCCACCCACATTCTGATAGCATGAGTTCAACTTGGATTAACCACTACAAATAATTCCCTTGGGTCTGCCCCTCCTTCAGTTTGTACATCCACAGCATAAAATGTTCCACAACACTGGAAGTCTATTACTTCTAATAAGTAAGTTATTTTATTGACCTGAGGAGAGGTGGTTTATTTTAGCCTTGGCCACTCTTGCACTGCAGAAGCAGCTGATGGAGGTATTGAAGAGACGTTCCCAACATACTTATTGAACCCCAGATAGCAGGATGAGGCTTTCTTCAGTAACCTCATGGCTATGGGCAAGTTCAAAGGCTTTTGTGGACCTGTTGTTGGAACTGTGCAATGGGAGCTGTTGCTGCCACACCTTTCCTCCTGGGAGAGAAATACAGTCCATCTCTGAATGCTGCAGATTGTTAAATCCTACAGCAAATCTGTGTGGTTTTCTACCAATGATGGTGTTATTCCAACTTCATAACCAATCCTCATTTAAAAAAAAACAAAACAAAACAAAACAAAAAAACAGTTCCCTTATAAGAACAATTTAAAAATAACCATTTTGCTTTTGAAGTCAATTAGACTCCAATGCCTAATGTAAGAGATATTAAAAGAATTTTGAGGACCAGTTTTATCGACGGTCTTTTCATCTCAGTCATTTGCATTTAATTTTAAACACACTGAGTAATTCTGGATTATTGATGTTTGGTTAATTGCTGATGTTCTGTGAATCATTTCTTAACTTTCTGATATTCAAATTAGTAGCCAGGCACAATTTCTGTCTCTAGTTTTGACAAAGAAATTCTTTTACTGATGGAAAAGTTGCTCTGTAAAACAACCTTCCTCTGTGATGTGCTTCATACCCCTGCTCTGCACCTTACCATAGTTTAGACATCACTTCTATGAATACTGTATATGAAAACACTGGTAGCATAACGTTTTTTCTGCTTTTGTATATCTCACACCACCTCAAGTGTATAATTGCCATTTAAAATACAAATTACTACATTAAATTACTGCTGCATACTCAATAATTGAGAATTAAATTGAAATTTATTGTCACAGAGTTAGTGTTGTAGGTGTTTTTCCCTTTTTTTATTTTTTTTTTGTGAGTCCAGGAATTTGCTGAGTGAATGATGTTTAGGTCATTTGCCAGTATGTTGACTCTGAAAAATCATAGTTAATGAAATCTAAATTGTTGGAGTAAGAGAAGGGTAGGACTTGACTAAGTACATTTATTATAATGTGAGATAGTTATGTTTACTGAAAGTAGTGATTCAGGACAGATAATACCAAGAAAGCAAATTATCCAACTCATAGGAATATTACTAAAATAAAATAGAGATGTCATAAATGAGAACAACTTATCCCAAAACTATGTGTCATGTACTATCCATATACGTTTTGACTGGAGAAAATGATTTGTCAGAGCATGAAGGATTTTTTTTTCCTTTGGGCTATTCCCAGAATAAACAGAGATTTAAACTTATGCTTCATTGTAATATTGACCATAGCAGACCTGGCAGATTTAAACATGTGATCAGCCAGTCCAGGCTGTATGGCAGGTGAGCATCGGTTTTAAGGCATGGAATGGTACTGGTTGGTCTGTAAGCTGGTTAAAAATGGATCTTTCATAAATCCCTGTGCATGCTTTCTCTGTTTAGTGCAATACAGCCTTACATTCAGCTGCGTTGAAGAGGAATGCATTCAATGTGAAAAATGTTTTTAATTTTCTCTATCAAGTCTGTTAGAGTCTGGTGAAATACAGTACAGGGTTAAAAGCAAAAAAAGGAAGGGGGGCCAAAATAAACACCCTGTCATCAGATACTTGCTTATTTTGCCTTCTGGAAAGCTACCTGATCCGTGCACAGTACTTTGTTTGCTACTCAGGAAAATTGTATATGCTCACTGATTTATAGGGAGCACATTAGACCCTGCTCAGCCTGTGGCAAACCACATGTGCAAATCCTCAGGGAGCATCATGATGGCAGAACATGCTTCCAGACTGAAAGGACTGAAAAGGCAAGCAAATATGAAGTGTATGATATATAATTGATGAAGAAGAAATCTCTAAATGTAACAGTTTCGTACAATCATAATCAAGTAGTCGAGGGTATGCAGACATTGGAATTAAAGATACATGCGCTTCATTTGGCAGACCAATATTTATTCTTTGGTCCAAGACAGCAAGCATGAATTTTATATTTTTTCCCTAAAAGCAAGAAATTTATTTAAATCTCACAAATGTTAAAAAAAAAAAAAA
>VXBX01009443.1:63372-173332 GCA_013400415.1 Scytalopus superciliaris
AAAAAAAAAAAAAAATCACTCGGGATTTTTTTCACCTTTGTACCACACACTTTGTAACAAGCTCCTAAAAGATTTGAAGCAATTGTTCTAACTGATTGCATCAATCACTTAGAAGATCTTAAAAGACAGGAAGGTGGCCAGATGCAGAACAGAGAAGGATGTTAGCTGCAGGACACGTGCAAAGCATGTAAACCTTCACAACACAAAGAAGGGTAATTGTTTTCCCCTGAGGTATTCTGGAATTTGTTGGGAGTAGGTTGTGATGAAAATTGCAGCGCACCACATCCCTCTCGAATTCATAGTCCCTACAAGAGTTGAGGATTTGCAAACTTTTCTGTGGCACCAGAGCTGAAAAGTCCAAGAAGGAGTAGTTTTGGAGAGAATGTCCTGCCATAAATGGGTATGGGATTGAACCAAGGCTGCCACATGTGAGATGTCGAAATGGCTCCAGATTCCTGTGTTTACCCACTTTGGATTTTTAATGTTGTTTTTAACTTGTTCCTGCATGGGGAAGTGTGGAGTGTTTTGTTGTTGTTGTTGTTTGTTTGTTTTTTTGTTTTGTTTTTTTTTTAATTTCAACTGCACATAACAGCATTTGAAATGCTTGGTCATGCTCTGGCAGCCCAGCTGTGCACCCCTGCAGGATCTGTGGGTTTCTCAGGCTCAGGTTGATGGGGAGGAGGAAGACAGAGAGAGACCTGGAAAAAAGGACTGTCAGGCTTTGTATTTCTTACTCTGGTATGGTCTGCTGCAGTTTGGGACATTGTTGGAAGGCTGGAGTACTACTTGAAAAGTGTGATTTTTCCAGAGAGACAGCATTTATGTAGTGGGTTTCTGCATAGGTTTCATTATGTGAGCAATGTGACTGTCAGTGGGATACAGCCAGCAAAAACATCCTTTTCATATTGAGCTGTGTTTGTTCATGACAGAGGTCATTCTGCCTAAGATGAAACTATTTCTTCAGTGGGTGTCCTCACTAGATAAAAGTCTTCAGACTTTGCCTTCTTGTGAAGAAAGCACTTAGACTCTTTCTAAAAGTAAAAACAATGGTGTCTGAGGCTGGTCCATAACAACTCTTCACGTATTTGGAGTAAGTAGTTGGAGGTAGATGTGTTGCATAATGGTGCTCAGTAATGTACAACTTTTGTGAAGAACATGGGAATTACCTGATAGCAATGCAGTGCTTTTCCAGGAGCAGTGATGTCTGGATATCTCAGCAGTGTGTGGGTCTGCAGTGGAGTTTTTATGTTATCTCATGATATTTCTGGTATGTTGTAGAACTACCTTGGGACCTACACCTATGCCCAGGATATGGCAAAAGCAATGCTTAATTGAAGTGCTAAGTGTGCTCCTCTCTCAAACTGATTACCAAACAGTCATTGCCAATCAGTATTTATCTTCATTTCATACATTTATTTCTTGTCAGGGGAAGGTCTATGTAAACACAAAAGCTGTTTTGTCTTTTTGCCATTGTAACATGAAACATATTATTCCATCCCATATAATATTTCAAAAGCATATTATTTCTTTGTATAAACTTTAAAAAAAAAAAAAAAAAAAACCAAAAAACAACCACCATCCAACTAAAAAGGTCTTTGCTTCTGCAAAAACACCAAAATGGATGTGGTAAAGTCAGCTAATGCAATTTGGGTATTATGATTTATTATGGATAATAGATTCATTTGTGGCCACAAGGACTCTATTCATTACTGTTGCAGGGCAGTACCATGGGCAATAGCCAAGGATGGCATTTCCAAGTTAGGGATCATGATCTTTGGGACTTCAGTCATGTTGGTGAGGAGGAAATTTTGCTCTCTCCTGTAGAAAGTGGCAGCAGTGAGACTTGATAAAAGCTTTATGATAAAGTATGTAAATTCTTACTAGCTTTCAGATAAAGGTATTTGGTCTGGGAAGGAGAAAAGTTTGTTTGTTTCTCGGGTTTTTTTCCCCAAGCATGGTATTTCCATTGTCCCCTTCCAGGTTTCATTCAGCTAGCAAACGCAATGATTAACTGGGCACGTATCAAATAGTGTCGCTTTCCAATGACATTTTCTTCCAACAGTGATAAAATGGGGTATTTTTTGTCCTTAGAAATAGATATTAATATTATTGCAGAAAGATTATATCAGGCAATATTTATTCATTTATTAAGTTGTTTTTTTTTTTTACTGGGATGCTTCATACTATCTGTGCCATACATCCAATGTATTGTTTTGCTTATTCATTTTATGTTACTGTAGATAAAACACAAGCCAATATCTCTTTGCTTTTCTTTGTATTAATCTTATTTACCAAAGTAATAAATTATTTTTTAAGTCAGGGCCACTTTCTGTTTTGAAGGCTCTGAAGACGTATACAAATATAAATGCTAGAGCGTTCTTTCAGAGGAAAGACTGGTCATTAATCTCTTTTTCCTTTCATCTCTGTCACTATATATTTGTATTAAAATCGATGTACTTAGACTGTATCAGGAGAATAAGAAACTGCATGCAAAATCTGCTCTCATTTTGCATGGCTTCAGAATATTCTTTGTCTAAAGGATGCCTGGCGAGGCTTGAGTTTTTGTGGTACTTAGTTTATAGAAAGTATTTCATTGCACAAAGTGGCTGCTGCCTGGAAAGGCCACCTGCTTACTTTGGATCCTTGCACCTCAGGGGAGAGCTCACCTCTCCAGAGGGAGGACTGGCCAGTCACCTAGAAAATAGCTAAGATGGGCCACCATATTCCATTTGATTATCAAAGAAACACACTGATTACCAGCACACATCTGTAGAGACACAGTTTTCATGTAGCTGTTTATTCACGTGCCATGTCATTTGCCTTGTGGTTCTTCTCTCAAGCTCAGTAACCAGTTAAACTGGGCCTGGTCTTTTGACAGACAAAAAGGTATGTGAAGATTTTGATGTTCTTTAAGCAGTATTTCCAGGGGGTTTGTTCTAACAGTTGAATGCAAAAAGTTGGATAAATATTAAAATCCCTTGTATGCTGAAACAATTACCCACAGCATCACCCTTCTTAGCTTACTTTTATTCAGTTTTGGGGGACAGAGCATATGAGATGCTTTGTTAAAATTCTGCTCATTTAGGCTGGTTTTGTTTAACTTCCAGTGGGCAGCAAACCAGCTGCTCCCTGTGTGTGTGCCCATGCACACCCTCCGAAAAAGTGAGAGGTGGGAGGGGAATCTACCTTTTCCAAGCATGCAAAAGCTTTTCTCCTACCAAAACCAGGGTTAAAGCTTCTTACATTTCAGCTCCTCTCAGTGCCACTGAAACAGTGGTACACTGGTAGATTTAAGAGCCTGTTTTTTTAACTCAGCAGTTTGGTATCTGGCTTAAGTAGGTCAAAGCGGGAAAATGCTAGACTGAGTCGAAGGTGGGTGAACTGTTTGCATTCCATATCGACTGAGGGTGACGTGAACCATTCCTAATTTCCTCAGACCAGTAATATGGTGAGGCAGATTATGCTCCAGAAGAGATTTCAACACAGTCTGTTTTTTAATGGACTAGATATTGCTTCATCTGAAAGATACAATTTATTGAGCATGGGGTGGAAATTAAGTGCCCCAGTTCTACACAACAGTCTGCAGCTTTGTTCAGTTTATACATACTAATGATTAAAATTTACCAAGATGGTCAGCTCAGCATTGCTGTTATCTATAGTTTTATTAGAAAGACTCAAAAATGACAGCACTGTCATTAAATGTTGTGAATTTTTTAAAAAATCTGCATATATTTAGACATAATTTGCAAGAATATCCATCACATTAATAATGTAAATCTTAATTACTTGTTAGAAAATTGATGTTACCCCTCCAAGCTACATTATTGCACAGGCTTTCTCCAGAGTAAGATTATTTGGATAACAGTCTCCTGAGGATCTCAGGTTTTGTGTTGTGTCAATTTTTTTGCAGCTCTGTGGCTTACAAGCTTGTTTTTTTGCACAGCAAGGGTGAATAATAATCTTGACTGGCTTATTAGTAATCCTGTTTAGACACCTGTACAAATCTTATTGTTTAGAAGAGTGATTTGGTTTATGTGTATTAATAAGCCTGGAAATACATTTCTTCCCTATTATACATTGATGAACAGTTCAGTCTCACTCTTTTTTTCTTATTAAAAGTATAAAAATCATGCCTGTATATAAATCACTGAACATAAGAACCATGGAAACCTTGCTGGTAATTTTAGAATTTTTTTATTCTGAGTTTTCTTGTGGTGTTTTCAACTCACAAGTATAAAAATCTGTGAGAAATGTTAGAAATAACTGTATTCTGACATTATTAATGGCTCTTTTTAATGTGTTTAACACAACAGTATCTTGGAGCTTCAGTTATTAGTCTAAAAAATCCATAGTGAAAGTGCAAGGATAAAACTTCTTGAAAATAAAGCTTATCCATGTTTTTGAGTCTCTGGGCCTGCCAGCCTTCAATCTTTTTGTTTTTAAAAGCTGAGGTATTCTCCAACTGTCATTATTTCTAAGTGCATATGACACTATAAAGTGATTTAGGTGTTTGAAACAACAGCAACATTATTTCTTTTTAGAATATCATTACAGTCAATGCCCATTAGCAGAATTTCACCCAGTTCTTGGTTAGCAAAGTGGCCTTTATTGGTGCCTTGAGTACACAGCGGGGAATATTATGCTGCAGACTGGAAACAGACCTCTGGGTTGTGAAAGCATGTCAGCTTATTGGAAAAAATTCTGATTAACTTCGGAAAATGCTTTCTGTTGGGAAGTACCACATAGTATCCCCAAAGACCAGAATGAAAGCAAATTTGATTTGGTTGCACGTCCTGGAGGAACACACCAGCCAGCTTGCTATGTTTCTACCATGCTTCTACCAGCCTCATGGACTTACTCTGGAGCAGCTGATCCCATAGTTCACATCAGGTTCACTCCAGATTTTTGGGTTTGCAAAAAAAGAAAAAAAAAAAGAAGGCACCAAAAAATCTTCTAGGCTATTGTTTATCTCATTCATGATTCAAAATGTCATGTCAAAAATAATTTTAAATAAAAAACTGTTGTAGTATATTTCTGTAGCTCAATCATGATTGAGATTTATGTTTCAGAATATCATTAATTTCTGATGGAATGTAAGGTATTCATTATGTCCTGCTTATAGTTAAGTGACTAAGGATGTTATTTTTTCCATGGAAACAGATTTTTTTGAAATTTATGGTTAATTTTCTTGTAAGATCTACAAACTTGTGTAATGTAAATTTTCAAGTGAATACTGTCATCATATATATTTTTTGATCATTGCTCAGCCTTTATTTCACAACTACTTCAAATGAAAGCACAGATGTTACTTGTCCATTACAAAAATCCAGAAAGAACAGTGATTTTGCTATACTTTTAAAAGGGTTGTGCAGTGTGGTGTTCAAGAACCTATTTATCTTCTTTATCATCTTTATCTTCTTTATATATGCACAGTGGAAGCTTTATCTAAATTTATTGTGCCTTGTACATTCTCACTATATTTATCTTTGCAACAGTGGTTGTAATATTTCATTGAGCTGGGACAGGGAGTCAGTATGTTTGGCCTAAGGTCATACTGGAAGGATATTCACTTCATTCTTTCACCTCCTCAGCTGCCATTCCCACCCTTCCAACTTCTCTTGGGATTAATGTGGGGGAACTTCCCAGAGGATTGCAAGAGTCTTGGTAGCAACACTTCCCTGTGCATGGAGAAGTTGTCAGAGACAAGATGGTTTCCAGTACACTTCCCTCTATCTCTAACAGCAAAACCAAGGGATAGGTGATGAGCTTTAGGTGACAGAATGACCTTTCAATAGTAATTGAAACTATTTGGAAAAATGTCTCTGTGCTGGCTTTTAAAGTTCACACACAACACAAATTAGTGCAATACTGGGTCAAAAATTCAATGCAAATGCAAAAAAAAAAAAAAAAAAAGGTAATGGTTTACTAATACAGGAAAATAAACTAAAACCCAGTAATCCATGATTGAGAAATTCCATTTTAAAGGAGCCATAAATATCTGTAATTTATTTTTGGTGTGGTAGAAACTTTTCTCCCATATGTCTGTCTCATCTTTAAAAGCACCAGACACATTATATCATTGCACTGAGGTAATATGAGATAATCATGATTTTCCTACTAGTGATTTAATGAAACTTTCACTGGCAAAATGTCAAATATCCATTTAACATGAACTACTGAAATATGTAAAGCTTAGAAATTTAAAACTACAAAGAATTCTTATTAGGGGAATATTGATTCAACTTAATCCAGTTTAGTTCCTTTGTAATATTTTAAAACTCAAAAGTGATGAGTTTAGAAGAGTGAAAAGTATTTCTCAGCAGTAAAAATACCAATTTTTTTTAACATAGACCTACTAATGTCACTCACTATTCAAGAACTTAAGCTTCTGCTTCACTGTGCTGTGTTTATGAGGATTTTGATTTTAATGCTATAGATTCTTGGAGTGCAAGAGTATATTGTGACAGACTTTACTTTTCCAAGGCAATAAAAAGAAATTATGTGATAAAAAGCTGTTTAATACTGTTATAGTCAGGGAACTAATAGCAACGGAAATGATGTGACTGGATGTCTAAAGTGTCCTAAATAAAATTATGCCTCAACTTCTATGCAGACAGTGTGGAAAGATAGAAATTTTGAAGGATTTGGACTTATACAAGCATGAGTTGTTTCAATGTCCTTGGATGAGTTTTAGTGAGATCACGATAAGGCCTCAGAACTTCCCTTCAACTTTAATATAGGAGGAGGTGTTAACTTAGGAAGGCCAGCAATTACTACAGTAGTAAGTAAATGCTGACTATGCATAATTTCTTTAATAGCTGATTAGAAATGGGGAGTATAAAGTCAGATCTGTGGGGTTTTTTTGCCCAACTTAAAATTTGTTGTGTTTTTTTTTAGTTAATCATGGAAGTGCACATTTAGATTGACAGGTGAGGCAAAAGCATCCTCACCGAGCAATGGGGAACTGTTTCTTGAAGTATCTGTTCTGTTTACTGATCAAACCTGTATTGTTTAGATTCAAAGTTTGGGGGTGTTGGTTGGTTGGTTGGTTTTGCTTGTTTTTTAAATTTGTGACTTCAGGAAAGTAAGAAATTAGGTTAGTTTATTGGTTTTGATGGTTAACTGGAAATCACTACATAGCTGGGAAGATCCAGTAGTTTTAGAGGTTGGAAATATCTCAAACCTTCAGATTTTGGTACACAGGGATATTTTGGTATATTATCTATACTGTGCATATGTGTTATTCGGTGCCTAATTACTGA
Organism: Scytalopus superciliaris; assembly: GCA_013400415.1. Taxonomy (NCBI): domain Eukaryota; kingdom Metazoa; phylum Chordata; class Aves; order Passeriformes; family Rhinocryptidae; genus Scytalopus; species Scytalopus superciliaris. The sequence goes on from VXBX01009443.1 coordinate 70,635, forward strand.
AATTTGCACCCAGTTCTATTAGATAGCTTCAGAAAATGTTGATTATCTACTGTGAAAGCAACATGAGATGTGGATGTTCAGTATTTTGGTAAAATTCCTTCCATTTGTGTTTGAGCAGAGCCCCAAAGCTGGCTGTACCGAGGATGCTCCAGGCTGAGTAGCAAACCTGTTTATCTCAGCCCTGTGCTTTCGCTTCCCTTTGCAAATGAGCAGACACTCTTTTTTCATCCCCTGCAGGAACTGCAGGATGAACAGCCAGCCTCTCCCAAACACGGTTCCCAAATAAGCTCAGCAACCTGCAGTGCTGAGTTAGATTTGAAAATGTGCTTAAGCAAATTCTATGGAGATTGTGGGCTTTGTGGGGAGATCTCTGTAACAGATGTGTCAGGGCCTCAGCAGCTCAGAACTGCCATTTGCAGTTTGACACAGTGCATTTTCAGCTGAGATTTTCTTGAGGGAGGACTTTGGTTTTAAATCAGTGCCTGTAGATCATCTGGAAGCAAATGGCAGTTTTTTACTCTTTTTTTTTTTTTTTCCCCTTCTTTTTTTTTTTTTTTAGGAAAATAGATTTCATCCAAACACTATAATTCAACTTTTACATAGATGAATCTCCCTCCCTAGAGAAGAGCTGAAGGCAGAGAATTACCTACAGAAATCACTTTGAGGTCAAAGTCCTGGAACTATGGTTACCTTTTCCATAATAAGTGAAAATGTATAACCTCCCACTGGGCATCCTGATAGCCTGAGGAATTATAGATAAATTAATTGCTCAATAGTGATATGCACAGAGCTTTGCTCCTTGTATAATGCCTCTGGTAGTCATGTGCATTTCTGTTTGCAACTGGGGAGGACTGGGAAGAGGCAGAGTATGAATGGCTTTTAGTGCCTGCCAGCTGGCCATGCTAGCAATAGATTTTCATGTTACACAGGGCAAGAGCTACCCTTGCAAGACAGATCTGCATCAGGCCCCGTTCTTTTACTTGACTGTAGAGAAATGAGAGTGTGTGATCGTTCTACTGCAGCTACTTCTCTTTTTTAGTCTAGTCTCTGCTAAACCAGAATAGCTTGGCCAGTAGAGTCAAGAAGAAACATGAAACAATACCTGTACATCAGATGTTCTACATCTCTGCACAGCCAAAACTGCATCAGTCTGCAGTTTGCTCTGATGGTGGAGTTGAAGGATCACATCATTTATACATAAAGCTTTGTTAGTGTGTGCAAGTCAGTAGATAAAAATGCAATAAAAATGGACTCATCCTGAAAAATATTAGTCTTTTACTCGCAGTTGCATCCATAAAATGTATTCCAGTTAAAATCTGTGATGTTTAAAATAAATAAATAAATAAATACCCCCAACTGAGCTTATTGCATCAGACTAAAACTTAAACATAAAAACAATGAAAATGTTGACTTCAAGTAAAATGTACTGTGGCCAGCACAAATTTCTATATATAGCACTCACTTGGAAGTGGTGAGCTCTCTCTAATAAATTACAAAACCTGTGGTTTATGTATTACATTTTCTTCTCCACTGAGTTAAAATATGGATAGCCCAGTGATTTCAATTAGGTTTGTACTTGCTTCTTGCAAAGCTAAATTGGGCCAGAGCCTGGCTTGCATTTATTTTTCTTTCATCCTACCGTAAACAACTCTGTTCAAAGATTGAAAAGCAGTTGTACTTCATTTTATCCTTGCTCCAGGGATGGAGTGAGGAAGTTGACAGAAATTGTAAAGCTGTTGTGACACAGGGCTTCCAGCTCTGAGGTTTCTGGACTCTCTTCTGAACACTGTAAAGTAGGGGAGGCCAGAAAGCAAGTGATGCTGTGCCTTGGAGAAAAGAAAACCAAACCAAACTCCTCTCTTACTTGACTGAGAGCATCTCAGGTGATTATATTGAGCTGTTGACTCACTCATCAATTCTGAGCTCCACAGGGTGCTGCCTTGTATGCCCAATATAAACATTTTGCCTTGTGTTCAGCTGCAAAGTCTTTATTGGGGGGTCACTTGAAGGGATGTTCCTATCCCCTGTGATTATCTTCTGAAATGCACAAGTTTGTGGGTTTTTTTCCTCTGCTGCAGATATTTTTAAGCTGATTCCATTGCAGAGGATCTCTTTCTCTCCTTAAATCCTTTATGAAAAACCTTTTGTATGCTTGAGAAAGAAGTTTGGTTTTATATAAAATGTAGTCAGGCTTCCTAAACAATTTTTTTTATCAAGGCCTGGCTGCACAGAAGATACTGTTTTCCTTCTCTTTTTTGGGGAGACTTTCATCACACTCCTATTGTGTAATAAGGTAATAGAAGTAGTTTATTTTCCTCTGTACAGGAAAACACAGTGATGGGTAGATGGGAGAAAGTGTCATAATACAAATTTTTGTATGAAATAATAATAGCATCTCCTCTTCCAGTTTGATTTAAAATAGAACCACCTGCTGATAGCTCAGATTGTGTCCTAAATCACTTTGCTTTGTACATAAAAGTGTCAAGAATGAATATATTCATTCTGGTATGTTCTTAAAATGTTTTATTTCTGAGAATAGTAAATTTCTCAGAATTTGAAAAATTTTATCTTATAATCACAATAAGGTCTGAAGATATCTTATGACTTTCAAGACTAGAAGATGGTTGATATTAGCCTATAATTAATAGTGCATTATTGATTTTCTTTTAATTTTGAAATGTGCTGGTGAGATTACTTTTCAAGGTGTTTCATCACTTTCTTAGAATCCTGTGCAGCTGAAAGTCAGGGATTCAGTGGGGGTTTTTTTAAGTTGAAGAATAAAAAAATACAGCTTTATGAGTTATACACAGTTGACAATGATAGATGGTGATGTGGCAAATAGGAAGAATGTTATTGGGAGCTTTTGTGAGTTACTGGCTGCATCCCTGTTGAGTTACTGGCACCAGGTACATTCCCCAGGAGAGGAGGGGACTTGGGATACTTTCAGCATGCATCTTTTGTTGGGCAGTTTGCAGCTAAGAATAAAACCAGTATTAATGTAAACTTCATGGGCTATATTAGATCTAGAGATTACCATTTGGGTTTTTTTCCTGTTACATTAAGCACTACATAAAAATGTAACAGCACTCTTCAGTGAGGTGTATGGCATGTAGCATACTCACATATGTTGTGTGATTTGTGTAAATGTCCCTTCTGAGTGGTGGAGAGGAAGGGTGTTCTCAAAAAAAAATTAATTTTCCACTTTTACATTTGCCAGCTAAAAGTGGAAATGGAGAAAACAATTCTGCAAGTAATACTGGTGTTCAGAACATAGGACGAAAGGGACCTTCTATACATGACACAAGTTTCTTTGTAGAAACTTAGTAGACACATTTTTTTATGTATTAAGTTATTTAAGAGTCATAAAGACATTGTACTGTGACCCTTTGTAACCAGGTGGGGATCAGCCTCTTCTCCCAGGAAACTAGCAACAAGACAAGAGGACACAGCCTCAAGCTGTGCCAGAGTAGGTTCAGGGTGGACGATAGGAGAAATTTGGAATGAACTGCCGAGAGAGTTGATGTGGTCACCATCCCTGGAGGTGTTCAGGAAACAAGTGGACATGGCATTTAGTGCCATGGTCTAGTTGACAAGGTGGTGTTAAGTCAAAGGTTGTACTTGATCTTGGAGATCTTTTTCAACCTTAATAATTCTGTGATTCTGTGTGACTGTGATGGTGGGGATGAAGCAGCTCGAGTATTCCTTCCTTTATGAGAATGAGCTTTTGTTGTGTCAGCCACCCCTGCATTGCCTTTGGCAGAGCCACAGAGGATAGCAGCTGGAGAGCATGTTTTGGGGATACAAATATGTCCATGGCCTTTCCCTTTAGACATTTATTACTTCCCCAAAAGAAGATGGTAGGTGACACTGGTGTCTGTCTTGAGCCACTACAGCCTATTTTCATATTCTATTTCATTGTAATTCTATTTTTATTGTAGTATAGTAGCAAATCTTGATGGGGAGGAGGTAAAAAAGGCCTGAACCCTTATCAAGATAGCAAAACTTTGGAAATGTAGACATTTTTGTGGTTTTAAGTAAAGGATTAGCACATCACAACTCTTACTGCTTGTGTTTTCTGGATAAGAAGCAAGAATGATAAGCTCTGGCTCAATTTTGGCATTCTTGTTTTGCAAATACTTAGAAAGCTGCCTGACCCCTGGAAGGACCTGGCCTCTCTCTCATATCTCCAAGTCATTGGCAGGGTGCACTAGAACAGGGCTGCAGCCCGTAGGTGCTTCTGTACTGTAGGAAGAGGAGGCAAGACAGTAGAACCTGTCCAGGTCTCCATGAGAATTACATCTCAAAGCAATGCTTCCTTGGTTTCCTTCTGAGAGTTGCTGTATGGCAGTGGCTTATACAGTGACAGGTATGGTGGAGCATCCTTGCCAAGGGATATAACTTCAATGCAAGAGTTTTCCAGTGTGTGGGATTTCACCAAGGGCTGGACAGCGTTGTCTTCAAGCATGAAAGATATAACAGAATTATAAAATACTCTCTTTTGGGTAGCATCTTTAACTCTGGCAGTATTGTCTCATAATCCCAGAATCCCCAATAAACTGTGGCTATGCTGTGGCAGTGCTGAAAATGCTTCCCATCCTGTTGTATTAGCACAGGTGTTTGGACATAGAAGTCTGAAGATCATCTATAGGTAGTCATGAAGAGAAAGCATTCTCAAGTGTTTTTGTTAGCAAATGAAATACAGGAATGAATTAGAAATTGTACTTATTTCAATGCATAGTGAAGTAAGGATATGAAATTGATATAATGATGTAATCTGTTTCTGGGCAATTATCAGGAGGTAATTTGTCTTCTGCTCTCACAATTTAATTAATGGATGTCTTTTGGTGAAAGGAATGCTTTATTTCTCCTAAAAAGTATATGTCTGTGTTCGTGCTGTTAGTGTGTACTGTGGTAGGAATTACAGCAGTGTAACTGAAATGCTCCAGTGGTTGTTTGCATAATTTGGCAACATATAAGTTATGGGAATCCTGGGCAGCAGTGGCTTAATATGCATCATTAGATATCATTATTTTTCTTGGTAGCAAGTGAAGAAGTTCTATCAGGGATTTTGCAGTATTTAAAAAATGGGTACCTTTTGGTTACTGTTATTAGAATAAACTTCTTAATCATAGTATTTATATTGTGTTATATTGTTATATGGTTACATTGTTACCAAACAATAAAACAACATCAGAAGAGACACCAAGTAGATTCCTCCAGTAGATATGAATATTGTGGTTTGGAGCCACACAAGTGTCAATTTTATCTAATCTTGGGAAGTGGTGTGTCTTTGCAAAGAACTCCAGGGTGTCACGCAATGCTTTTTAGAGATGGGCTTGTACACCTAAGGTGTGTGTGCAAATTGACAATGAGCTCACAGTGTTTTTACCCAATGCAGGATTTTATTTTAACCTTAAGCTTTAAGGAACTTATTGCTACCAAAGGCGAACAAACCTGTACAGAAATATCCAAAACAGGCAGTGAGATTACCTTCATTCTGCCTTACACAGAGCTGCCCTTCAACCAATTTTCTTTCATGAGGGGATACAGTGCTATGAATGTACATGTCTTGGAAAGCATAGTTTCTTTGTATTTTATTTTATATCCACAAGCCTTTGATACTTCACTGCAAAGCTGGTGTCTGCTGTTCCCATTAAATCATAGAATAGTTGGAGTGAGAAGGGACCTTTAAAGGTCATCTAGTCCAACCCCCCTGCAATAAGCAGTGACATGTTCAACTAGACCAGGTTGCTCAGAGCCCCATCCAACCTGACCTTGAATGGGACCAGCAATGGGCCATCTGAAATCTCTCTGGGCAATCTTTTCCAGTGCCTCACCACTCTCAGAGTAATGAATTTCTTCCTAACATGTAATCTAAACCTATCCTTTTTCAGTTTAAAGCCATTTCCCTTCATCCTGTCACTATGTGCTTGTGTAAGAAGTCCCTCTTTGGCTTTCTTGTAAGCCCCCTTTAGAAAACTTTGGAAGGCTGAATGCAGTATCTGGTGTGTTCTGTCTCTGTGTGAGCATGTGAGAACAATGACCATCCCTCACAGAGTCTGAGGTCCTACCATTCCTTGAAATAAGGATAAACCTTGTGAGCATCCCCTGGGAATAACCAGGGAGTATTTTGGTATTTTGCTTTCACAAGACACTTAGCCTACTCCTGTTTTCCCATCCATAACACATATTTTATAGCCATATGTTCTTCTTCTCTTTTTAAAAAAGCATCTAGAGAAAGCTTAGGGTCTGCAAAGCTATTTCTGTTCGGCGGGAAGATGTGACAAGACATGTGTGTTTGATGCCAGCATTTTATTTTTAAGAAGGTACAAATTTGTGGTTGATCCATCTTTGAAAGGAGGAGGAGCTGCATTCACAGGCAGGTTTCTGGCTCGTAGCCCTCTTGGTTTTGAAATAAAACTTCCTCAGAGCACTACCCACTCCCTGATCACTTATCAGTGCTTTTAGCTCAGGCTGGAGCCTCCCCAGCCACCTGGCTGTGGTGCCAGCTCTGGCAGGGGCAGAGCTGCTTGCTGGCACGAACACACCCTCACCTCCCCCCAGGCTGTTGGCATTTCTCAGTAACCTTCCAGACACTTCTGTTTGAAATTCTTTCCTAATTTCATTTATCGTGCTATTTTGCTTAATTGTCAGCTTTTTGATGAAACTTGTCCTAGGCTATATGTATAAATATTTTAATGCTGTGCATTTTTTTCAATCTTGCCTTTGTTACTTCCAGGGGCAGAGGGTTGTGTTTTACTATTTGTCTACAAACTACATGGATTAGTTTAGGGTTTTGGTTATCTTAAGTACACAACATTGAAATTTCCTACAGAAAGAAAAAAGCGTTTTCTAAGTGTCACAAATTCAGGAGACCAGCAATCCATGTTCTTTCTTCACCATTTATTATTTATTGCCTTTTTATTGTGCCTCTGCACTTTAGGCACAACTCCTTTTCTAAGCAAAACTATCGTGGCTTTGTCATTGTAGGAGAGTTCATGCATGCCCTGGACTATTTTCTCATTGCCTCCTCTCAGTCATTCTCCATCTGAGTCAGATGTTGTAGGGGTCATGCTTTGCTCCAGTGAAACTTCCCCTTCTGATAGCATTTTGCAGTATTATCTCTGGTATTCACAATATGGACTTTCAAGCAATTCTTTTCAAATTCATATTGAGGAGACCTCATCCTTGTGTTCACCAATGTGAATATACTTCGCTTTCCTTCCCAGCTACATTAAGCTCTTTTAAGGTGAATGAGGGTTTCAGGCTTCAACCTCCAAATATAGGCATTTTCCCTGTATGACTTTAACATTCCAAATTTATTTGATGCTTCTAATAATCTCTCATCTTGATAAAACTTTACAGTTTCTATAAATGCTTCCATAGTTCATCAGCAGTTCTTGATTATTAGGTTACATTTTAAGTATTTATATTTATGGCCAGATGATATAATTGCCATCTGGCACAGTAAGCAGAGGCTTCAATAACCAGTGACTGTTCACAAAATATCAAGGAAGAAATCCACATCAAGAAAGTTTCCATATCACTCAAATCTCCCTTTTCAATTTGCATTGAAGTGGAGAGAAATGGCCATGAAGCTGTACTGAATGAAGACGTTCTCTTAATCTCATATAAATAAATCTTAAATCAGAGTAGGAGTTGCTGTCTTTCAAACTTTATTTAGTGATTATTTTAGATTAAAATGATAGTAAACATACATTAAAAGACTGGATGAAACTTTGGGAAATATGCCAATATATTTATCTTTATGTAGTAAAAATAGCTTTAAATAATGAAAGTAAAAAAGTATTTGCTTTAAATAGTAAAAGTAAAATATCTTCATACTTTAAAAATATTTTTTTAATTGCAGTGTTTTCCTTTCTCTCTGCTAAGTAGGTTTTGATAATTTCAAATAATTTGCTGTGTTCTCCAGCTACTTAAATTTTCAGTGATTTTCAGTGTGAGACTTTGTCAAAAGGATTTGGAAGTCCAAATAAATTATGTCAACTGGTTTTCTTTTATCCATTTTATCCATTACTATGCTTGTGCAGTCTGACCCACTTTGAGAAGTTTATCAGATGAGAAAGAGTTACATGAAGTGGGATAATACAGACCAAACTACTGTCTAAACATATCTTCAAGCACCATAACGGAAAGTGGGACTCTTCAGATCACTGTAAATTAAATTGATTAATAATACATCATGTTAAAATGAATTTTTCATGGTTTGGGAGCTAATGTTCTCAATTATTCAGCAATGCAAAATGTAGGAAACTTGCATATAAACAGCATGCAAGAGTTGATCCATTAAATCTTTATTTAGAATACAAAATATTTTTTTTTAATATGCTAGAACAATTTTACTAAAAATATCATTTACTTTTGGTGGCAAAAATTAAGTCAGAAATCAAACTGGTTATGTACATAGAGCATAAGTATCCTTCCTCTCTATTACAGCAACAGCACAGACACTTTAATCATTTATATTCACCATTTTCCTATATTTTACTTCTTCAATGCTTTGAAATAAAAATTTTATTCCGCACAGTTAATGTCATAGTTTTTGGAATGCATCCACAGTGCTGAAATAGGAAGTTCTACTGTCTTCTGAAAATGTCTTTGTTAATAAATTTTTAGGGAATTCCATTTATAAATATCGATGTTATACTCCATCCTTCCTAGACCCTGATTCCAAATCATAATCCTGTGTGCTTAAACCTTGGGATCTTTTACTTGAACTGAATTTAAAGAATTCAGAAATTGTAAGTCCTTAAAAATATGTCCAGAACAGATACTTTGTTTAAGAGGTTGGTTTGATTGGTTGTTTTTAATACATCAATTAGTATTACACTTTTTTCACAGATTTTCTAAATGTGATCAATTATATTGGAAAACAAGTTGATCCTAGTCCAGATACTAATCTCAGCAATTGCATAATTTTGGAGTATTAGCAGTAAAAGCTTCTGCATTGTCCTTTTGGACGTGGTTTATTTTCATTCTTCATTATGAACACATGTAAGGGCACTACTAATGCTGAGCACTTGTAACATCTGGGTGCTCCAGGGCACTCAGTATTTCTTGGGATTTGGCCTGTAGAAATGAGAGATATGAAACACTTGTGTGTTTCTCTAAATCATCTTTATATTATTCATGGGCAGTTCCCTAGGGGGTAATTTTTAAGAACAGATGCCATGACCACCTCCTTTGTGGAATAACCTTTATCTTTGAAGGGTTAAAATCTACAATCATGGCAAGACTCAACACTGCTGTCCAGCATCATGTTAAGTGACTCAAGATTAGAGCCACCAAATACACGCTAATTCTTCTAAATGATTGTTTATTCATACCTTGTATGAAGTAGGGGCCTTATTTCTCCTTTTCCACATTGCTGGATATATTATGTAGCTGAGAAGGCAGGTGTAGTAAGATGTTGTTCCATATCCTTAATCCCAGAAGCATATTCTCCATGGCGACATCTTTGTCGGTATGAAGTTCAGTTAAAGTCTGTCAAGCTATCCACAGAGAGGTGCATTGACATGCAATATGTTATTAAAAAAAAAAGGCATGAAGGAATTGAAGCAAAGGTGCTCTCTGCAGGAGTACTTCTCAACATAAACAAGATTCAAATAATTCTCCACTCTCCCTTCTCCCCTAAATTGCTGCTCTCAACCTCATTAAGATGTTTTCTGTGTACCAGTGAGATGTTTTGTCAACCAGGAGCTATGACAGACACGCATGACTGTAATTGTCTGAAGGTTTTTGGTGTGTTTAGTTTTGGGGTTTTTTCCCCCTCCAAGAGTGACAGCATTTTTTAGACCTACCAGAGAAAAATCTGCTTAAATCTAGGAATTGTGCTTATGTTCTTCAGCATACAAATGTAGAGAAAAATGGCTTGGGTTTAAGAAAAATGTGTTGTTCTCTGAGAACAGGAAAACAGGTAGGGAACTTGCATGACCTCTATTCAACGTCAAAGTTTGATAGAGAAATTATGGCTAATGACATCATCTCTAGTTTAGTAAATTAATTAATTTGCATCAAAAGACCTCTGTTGCACATAACTAACCATGTCCACATGCCTGAGATCAAGATCATTGCAAGTTGCATTTTGAATTTGTCATATGTTTTCTATATGTTTGGAAGGAATCATGGTAACTTCCTATTTTTCTGTTTATTCTTTACAAGAATGGTAAAGGTCTGGGAAAAAAAGTAATATTTCCCATGAGCATGAGTGAGCTGTTTTCTGGGGAAACAAAAATGCATCAGTTTTTTTAATGTAGTTTCCTGTGAGCCAGGGTCTGAGGGGAAGACCTAATTCATCCACTGACTCTGCCTATTGGGATCTCTCTTAGTGGACTTTCTAAATTGCAAAATATTTTTAGTCTGTAATAAGACATAAAACAGTATGTTTGAGAGGTGAGATTGTTTTGTTTTTTTTGTTTGTTTGTTTGTTTGTTTTTTTGTTTTTGTTTTTAAATAAAGCTCTCAAGTCTATTAATTAGGAAAGAAATCTATTCCCCTTTTTCAATGTATCTATTTCAGAAACAAATTGCAGATAAATTGCATAGATAGATGGAGACCCAGTTGTGTGGGCTGCAGCAGCCTGCCCCATTCCACACAGGACAATCTGTTCAGAAACAGCATTTAAACCACAACATTTGGGACTCACATCCAGACACCAGGTTGTTCTCAACCTTGCTATCATCAATCCTTCTATCATGCTTCTCCATCAAATCCCTCTTCCCTAAATATATAGCATTCCTGTACTGTTACTAGAGCTGATTCTTGAGCACAGATTTAAAATTGAGATTGCACAGGTAAGAACTAGCCACAGTACACACTGATACCTATTTATCTTGGGCAAGATCTGTTAGCTCTGTAACATTTGTCAAAGCTCTGTTGGCAATGTAATCTAGAGCAATCATTTCTCTTCTGTCACTGCAAATTCTGCCTGGGAAACTGTAAACCTGAAACAGACTTCTTGGGGAGACTGCTGAGCAAAAACCGAACGACTGGGAACTGCTGCATGTCAGCAAAGGTTACACAGTCATTTCTCATGTCACTTTGACAGGCGTGCCACTTGCACAAGAGCCAGGAGCAAAGGAAGGGCACTGCAGGATGGGGATCCAAGGATGCATGGGGAGAGCTGGGAAATGGACCATTAATCAGGAGCAGAGCATGGGAAAGCTCCATGTTTCAAAGTGGGGTGACCTTTAGGAAACATCTAGTTAATCACCATGATTAATGTTCTATGTTATTTTTTTAATCAGTTGCATTATTATAAAAGTGAGTACAAATAAACAAAAACAAAGTTAAGAGGAATAGCTCTTTAAAGGGAACCCTAGAGTGGTTCTGTTCAGTTTCATGGAATCATAGAATCGGCTGGGTTGGAAGAGACCTCCGAGATCATCAAGTCCAACCCTTGATCCAGCACCACTGGGATTACTAGATCATGGCACTGAGTGCCACATCAAGTCTTATCTTAAAAACCTCCAGGTTTCTAGTTCTGTTTGTTAGATTTAGGACAAGTAATATCCACCTTGCACATCTTCAGAGCACACTTTTTGATAGTGCTGATAGGCACTGTGTACACAGCAAGATTATATTAAATTGCTGAAAGAGACACTGATACTTATTATTGCCCAGTTGATTCATGAGATGCTTTATTGTATGAAGTGTAAAATCACTGAACCTCAGGTTAGATATTCAGTGTGATTTGGGGTCTTTTAGTCATAGAAATCCTATTAAGAGAGAAAGGGATCATACAGCTAAACCGCTTTAAATGGCACTGAACAGTTACCTCCAGTGTCCTGTAATGATCTTAATAATGGAGAAGTCATTTGATATTCATTGTCGAGCCATTGATTATAATGGATTCATTCATTATTAATGTGACTGTAGCACAGTGTTGAAAGACCTGTTGCAAAGTGAGCAGGAAGATTAGTTTTGCAGAGGAAGTCTTGAGATCAATAATCTTACCTGCCGTGCCAGCAGTATTGATAGAGAGGAAGTTAAGGGATATCAGTGGTTGGCTGACTCTTCAATAAGCTTGAAGAGAAAAGGAAAAAAGAAAAAGGAAAGGAACTGCTAGGTGGAGATATTGAAGCTGTATCAGGAGCCTAAATCCTGTAGGCTCAAATATTACCATCATAAATTGACACAGATTGCTATCCATCATCATCACTGGTTTGAGGATCACATGCCAGATTTGGTTCCACAGAAGCCTGCCAGGTGGAGGTAGCTATGCTAGGAGATGTAAAAGGACCTCTAGGGACAGAAAGGGACCCCTGGACCAGTTCTGCACATGCAGTTTTCACCCACTCAGATGCAATGTAACTTTCCTTTTAGCCCAAAAGGCCATTGTTAATTGAAAGCTCTACCTATGGTTTCCTGATGATTTTCCTGTATACCAGTCACTGATTCAATCTGTTTTCAAGATAACTGAACTCTATTTTCTCTGCCCTAGGCTCCAACCTTTGTATTTCGCCTGTTTTGTTATAGGATCATGTTTCCTTCACACACACTTCATCCTAATGCTAAGGCCCATCTTCAGCCTTTGTAACTTGTAGAATATCCTGAGTTGCAAGGCACCCACAAGGATCACTGAAGTCCAACTCGTGGCCCTGCAAAGGACAAGCTCAAGAGTCACACCATGTGCCTGGTCCAAACACTTCTTGAACTCTGTCAGGTGTGGTGCTGTGATCACTGCTCTGGGGAGCCTATTCCAGGCTAATTTTGCAGTTTAACAATGTAGAATATTTTTCAAGTTAAAGCAGTAATGTCAGTCTTTATGTGCAGTGGATTTAGTTCTTCAGTAAGTTAAACAAAGTTCATAAGAAATAGTGCCTGTTCAGCTGAACTCAAACACACCCTACAGTGGAGATGCTGTAAGGGCTCTTCAGAGCAACGTGCACAAGTATCTTTATAGCTCTTTCTTCTCCAAATATACTTCTAAGTTTTCAACACTCAGATCTTACTTATGTAGCCAAGTATTAATCTTTTTGTACCTTCTTAAAAATAGCGGGCAATTAAATCAGTTCGGATATGGTGAGAAACATGTTCTCAGTTACTTTCAGACAAACTTAGGTGCTTTTATTTTTTTCTTCTCTTTGAGCAGAAATGTATCAGAGCAATAAAACATCTGTCTAGTGAGATTTTAAGGCTGCAGACCAGGAAAGCAGCAGGCTGAAGGCATTTTTGAAATGCAATGCATACCTTAGATATTAAAATTACTTACAGTTTTTGTCATACTTTGATAAAGATGGAACTGATGGAGTGGCTGTTTTATGAAGGTGTGCTGGGTAGAGACAGTAAGTCAGATCTTGATTTGTCCCTTATGTTTTTCAAGCATTTACAGCAACACATTATAGCCCAGCACAAATAGGTAGAATATGATGTTTTTAAAATAATTCTCAGCTCCACAATTCCATAAAAATCAGTGCAAACTCATTGATACACATGTAAAACAGCCCTGTGTACAGGTGAAAACCTAAGGTATGGTGTTTAGATATAAATACCCTAAAATAATAAATAGCAAAAAATAATACTATAGCAACAAACCACAACTTCTCTTTCATTCAAATAAATATTAGTATGTGAAATCTTTGAATGGCTATCAAAATAAAACAAAAATTTCTTTCAAGAAATAAAATCTGTACCCATTTGAAGCAAGCTGGAAGCTAGGCTGGTAATGACATAGCTCGGTAAATGCAGGAGTTGAACTAATTCTCCAAAAGCTGCTGTTTCAACATTCCTGGACAGAAAACATGCCCATGCATCAATTTGTGAACTTGTTCTCTTGCATGCCTGCATGTCTGCCATCTGTTAGAGTGGCATTGTGCCCACTCTAGGAAACAGTGTTTCATTTTCTGCCATGTACAAATATCCTTTTGCTTTCTAGAGAAATCCAGAGAAAAGTACAGCTGTTTCTTTCTGGTTTTGGTTTTTTTTTTCCTTTCTGGACATTTCCTCTTTTCAAGCACTGTCACTGTGTGCTTTCATTGGAAGCGTATAATGGATGATTCAGTCTTAGTCTTTTTCCAATTTGCCAAAACCTTTTCTGCCCCTGGAAGACCAAGAATCCCACAGGTTTGGTTGTACTGGCTGTTCAGCTGGTGTTTTTGGAGTTTAGGCATAAGCTTGGCTTGTCTTTTATCTGGTAAGACATCTTTTATCAAGGTAAGACACAACCACCACCCCTGTGCTCCCTGAAAGTCAGCTGACAACCTGTCCCTGCTAATGTTCCCATCAATGTATCTGAAACAAAACAATTCATAAGATTTCTCACATAGTGAGAAGCTCCCAGACAGATTTCTTAGTCTTGGGGATGGCAGCGATGAATATTTTTGCTGTTTTGCTGAGCCTCCAAGCCTTACTGTTACACGTCCCAATTTGAATTCCTGATGTTATGTTGCCTGTGAAAGTTGAGTGACCTGTTTTGTTCTCAACTCAAAATGCATTCGTGCATCCATTGGCTCCACATTTGGTAGCAAATTGCATAATTACATGTGAAATAATTTCCGAAGCATACATATCAAATTAAAATTGCAACAGCAAAACAGGTAACTGGCATATGGCTCATATGAGGTCTCTTCATCACAGTGCTGAACTTCCACTTGAATAAAAAATGCCAAGAGGGACAGTAATGCCCCTATAGAAAGGTGACATATACAGGAATAATTGAAGGATGTGTGCACTGTGTGCCAAATGGGGCAGTAAAATGGAGGTTTCAGGAGTGCCTGAGTGATCTGTGAGTGCAAGGGGAGCTGAGAGGCCCAAGCAGGAATGGGCTCACAGGGAAATATCAGTCAGCTAAAGAGCAGCTTTTGTTGTGAATTTAAATCTCAGTGGCATAATTTCCTTGTTTATCATGGAGGATCAGATTTGACTGATGACCTGTGGAGGTTTCTTTGAGATCACTGACAGGTATGTTTAATTAGAGGCAAAGATTCTGTGGAAGCTGAATGAGGAGTTGTGACTCCCTGTGTGTCAGTGGAATTCCTTTCTTTATGCCGGCTGCATTGCACAAAGGGACCGTGACAGGAATTTCAGTCAGGCAAACTCCTGACTGCACTGACTTCTCAGCTTCTTAGTTTTCATGTCCATTCCTAGGTAAGTGTTAGCAAGAATAGTGTCAAGCAATGGGGACTGGAAGGGTGGTCTTAGTCTCAAATATGTTTTGGGAGTACTTGCAGACCAAGGAGTGGTTGGTGCACATGTTGGACTAGTAAGAAGATGGGTCTATTCTTGAGCCTGGCTAGAGCAAAAATTGTGAAATTTATGAGAAAAGGAGTCTGCTGACCAGAGAAGCTGAGAGAAGTGTCATGGGACTATGACTTCCTTCCAGGTTCTTCTCTCCCCTGCAGATCCTCCCCTGCTTCTTTCCCAGCTTAAAGCTGCATGCCCACTCCACCTGCCATCAGTTATCCTCTTACTTATGCTTGCTCTTGCTTTTTCCAGCTCCAAACTCATTCTTTCTGCCTGTCATTCCCATATCAATTTGTCAGGGGAATTCTCATTTACAGTTATTAATACGAAGTTGGTTCAATAATGTATAACAGAAAGGCCCTTTAAAATTGGACAGTTGCTGTAGTTATACTAACTGTGGTAAAGCTCAATATTTAATATATATCTAGGAAGAAGTTTGCCAGGCAAGTGCAGATACTGTATATTTATTACAGGTGTAACCAATAAATGTTAGGCAGTATCACAGTATTGTGCATATTATGTTGTATTCTTATATTTATATATATTTATATGCTTTGTATGTAAGCACACACATTTTTGGCTTTGTGTTTACTAAAGGCATGTAAACAATTTACAGAGAATATAAATCAGTTGATGCCTTATAAAGTAACTGCTAGCTGTGCTTGGAACAGTTTTCAGAAGCCCATTTAACATAGAATACAATCTAAATAATTTATATTCTCTGAATAAAAATATTTGGTATATACTTATGTCTTTGCACATATGCATACATACATGCACGTGTATATATTTTTTAAGTGCATAATTAACTATGTCTACCTTTCCAAAGAGGTTTCCCAGAACAGGCTCTAAAGTCCCTGTTAGTTTGCTTTTGCCCGGAGTGCACACTCATCCATGTCCGTTGTTTATGAGAAGGTAGTAAATAATGCTTATGACAATGGCAAGAAAGAATTCTCCACAGTGCAAGGACAGGCTCTTTCTTGTGGGGAAAAAGGTACCGTTGATACATTTTCGAAGGTCTTTTTTGTGGAGCAGACTCAAAGCAGTCATTCCAAACTGCCAGCCCCCGGATTTTTCTCAGTGCACAGATGGAATGGGGACTTGACTGAGCAATGAGCAGGTTTTTACAAATACATGTGGTGGTCCAAACACATCACAGTGTTTTTCATATGCTTGCACAACATGCAGTGGCAGGAATGAAGTAATATCAGTGATTTGTCCATCCTGTCTGACTACACTTCACTTATATGGGAAAAAACCCAACCAGCCTCCAAAAGAATACTGAGATCAGTGAAAAGACCTTTATAAGATTCACATACTGCTCTCATTTTGGTTTCTGTTCTGTCCACTGGGATTGTCAGTATTTAAAATTAAATCCTTACATGACAATAAATCTCACGCTAATGACTGTTGCGCAAGTAACAGTGAGGGTAATAAAATGATAAAGTTCATGGACTGAGAAAACCATGAACTGAAAAAATGGTAACTTGAGATGGAACAACTAGATAAAAGAGAAACATGGGATGTATTGCAATCAGACTATCAGTCTACCATTAGTGTAACTAAGAAGAAGGATCCAATTTAGGAAGCGGGTAGAAGGTTCGAGCTATGGCGAAATAGGTACTTTGAGAAGTTGCTGGGTGGAAAACAAAGGGAATTTCCTAAATGGGTTGTAGTAGAGATAGAAAATAATTTTTAGTTTGGATGACAACAGTTCTCAGTATAGTCCATTTTAATGGCTCAGGAATGATCACAGTATGGAATTTTTTTAGATAAGTTTTTATTATTTTAAGGTACAGACCAAGTAGAAAGTTTTTCTCATCCAAGTGAGTGTGACTATATCTATATTTCTTCATTTTGCTGTCTTAGCAACAGTGAGAGTTACTAACCTGCGGGCCACTTAAGAGCTCTGTGTTTTTGTTTCTGCTGTAAGAAGTTTTCATGTAATTATGCAACTTGGAAAATAAATTAGTAATGGCAATAAAAAAAAAATTCAAATTTTAAGTGTGTCCTAGGAATTTTGGCTCTTTCTGGTATATGCAAAGCAATAAATTAACAATTGCTATAGATAATTATACCACGTAAGCTATTAGAGAGCTATTTCACATGAAATTTTCCTGTGCTTTAAATACATGGGTCTTCACATTCTGCTTTCAGTTGCACTGGTGCTAAGATATATTAAAATATCTCTAATAACTAAGAGAAAACTATATCTAGAAATATTTAGCAAGGTATTATTGAGTAACTGCTTTGAGTAGTTTTTCTGACACAATTACAAAATTTATTTTAAACCCTGTTAAAGTACTCAGCCTTTTCTAAGAAATGGTTTTTCAGATTGCAATGACATTTTTTTCAATCTATGAATAGGATATGGAGATATAAAAATCAGCAGATTCTGACATATATTTACATGGAATTCCTTTTGGAAGGGAACTTGTATCACTGTTGCTTCCTAAATGTGGTTTTGCAAAATCAAGACAGGTCATTACTGAGCATCTTTTCACCATGCTCCATTTGAAGTAAATATATATATATATAGTTGTAATTTAACATAATTTAAATATATGGCCTTTATATCTTCCAAAAGATTAATAAGCAAGAGTGTGTTACTGGTGTGTGTTGTACATTGATACCTGGTAGGCTTTAGACTGTGAACATAAAAAATTTCATATTTGAATACTCAGGAACATTGACAAGTGTGCTCATTAAAATATCTAAATTAGATCATTCTTCTAAAATCCAGTGTATACTTCCACACAGAGTTATTCCCACCTTCATTAACCTAACATTAATGATTTCATAAAGTCTAGAATGTTGAAGCATGTTGCAGAAGACAATTAACGTTTTCTAAAGAATTACTTGGAAAGAAAAATCCCAAGATCTGTCCAAAGAAGGGCTGTTATCTATAGCTAGGAAAATAATTGGTTATATTGTGTAGAATTTCATTACAGCTAAAAATATTCTAGTCACTATTTCAGTGGTAAAAAGCTAATCAATTTCATTTTGT
Source organism: Scytalopus superciliaris (assembly GCA_013400415.1). Classification (NCBI taxonomy): domain Eukaryota; kingdom Metazoa; phylum Chordata; class Aves; order Passeriformes; family Rhinocryptidae; genus Scytalopus; species Scytalopus superciliaris. The sequence continues at coordinate 88,846 of VXBX01009443.1, forward strand.
ATAGCCTAAATATGTAAGAAAGTATGTATCTTGTAAGAATTTCCTGGGTTTTCATGTGGAGTGGGATCCTCCTAAGATGGTGTAAAGGGTCTTCAGGTTGATTTGAAGAAAATCCAGGGCCTGTGAGAAGCACTTTTCCACTGTGGCCAGCAGACGTGGTTAGGCATCCTTTCCATCAACAGCTTTGCCTGTAGGAGGGCAACTGTGAGATAAAGATAGGATGTGAAGGATGTATCTCCTCAGTTTCTTCTGAGCAGCTCATGGTCCTCCTTAAATCAAGATTTTGTATGGACAATATAGACTAATTATGTTTCTAGGTTTATTAGTCTACATTGATCATTATATCTTTAAACACAAGTATTTTCAGGGTTGATATGGATAGTGTCCTTCCTGTGTGCCTAAGCAGTACTCAAAAAAATAAAACCCCTGAATTTTTATGTACTAAGAATAATGGTCTTAAAATTTTACCACCGTATTTTGGTAAACCAGATTTAACCTCAGAGGATTTACCTATAAAATGCTGCTAAATCTTTTTAGTTGGGGGAGTAGGACCATAAGACTAAAACAAAGCAAAAGAAGATTGACTGGCTTTCAGCAGCAGCGATGTTTGTCTTATAAACAGGAAATATTTTCAAAGTTCCAGGTTTCAGAGTCACCAAATAACATAAAGAGGTTTTGCTTGGACCTTGAATGTTGCAAATCTTTTGCTGTTGTTGCCATTAGGATTTCACGGGCTCAAGCCTAGATGTGGGTAGGTATTAAAGAGCCTGCCAAGACTGAGATACGTACCTGGACATTTGAAATGTTACTGTGTCGATACAGAATTCTGATGTGTTTTTTTTTTTTCCCACTGGACAATGTTAACAGCACATTATTACATGGGAAGCTTCAAATACAATACTTTTTCAAGCCACCTATGGCATATCTAACATTTCAAACATGTTTGCTGAGTTTCACTGAAGCCTTGACAATGGTGACTTAGTCTATGAATAAAAGCATAGATGAAGACTGCATTTTGACTTTAATGTACTCCTTTATCACCGGCATTGGCGTAAAACCAAGGCTCACAGTGTTGAATGGTAATTGCTACAAAATGACTGAGCCCTTGTAATATTTTAAAATAGCTTTTGTTTACATTTTTACTACAGGGTTTTCTGATCATTTTGCAAGGCAGTGGTATATCTTAAATTGACAAGATCTACATAGCAGCAGTTTACATGGCACGATAATGCTGTAAGACATGAGCATGAGTGTTCCCTAAGGGGGGACAGGATTATCCTTTCACTTGGTATTTGTTGGCTTTATTTTCAAAACTGCTGCATGATCTTTATTGTTCATTTTTCATTTTGTTCTCAATCTTATCTGAAAGGTAGTATTTCAAGATATACCAGTTGTCAGTATACCCAGTGGCAATTAAGTAGAAAACCAAGTTCCTCTGTGCAGGCTTTCACGTACCTGAACTGGATGACACAGAAAAAGAAGTTGGGTATAGATTGAGTTACATTGACAGTTATTTCTGTCAGAATTCTGAAATCACCATTTTTGTAGTAAATTAGTGTTGACTTCATTGATATGAGTGTAATTTTAATTATATCAAGAATTTATATAATTTTAAGAAATCACAGTCAAGGTAATAATCTGTAATTAATCTCTCAGTGCATGCTGAGAACTCACATAATTCTGACACTGAATAGCTGTGAACTTTTGAAATTCATGTGTCTTAGACTTTAAGCACTCATTGTGTATCATAACCTGAATATTTTAACTATTTGTATGTACTGAAAGAATCACTGTAGGTTTTTTACCTCATCTTCACTTCCCTAATGATATGTTGCTTTTGTTCTGTTCCTGTGGCAATTTTGAAGTTTAAGTCTGTTGTATATAACTATAAATAAATCAGTAGCTTTGTAAAAGCAAGGAGGAGGACTGTGATGAGGGGCAATGTTCTTTGTAGAATAAAAAGGCAGACTGAAAGCAGTCTAAAGGGAATGACTGGTTTAAGTCAGCACATTGCAAGCAAAGAACATGCAATGTGGGTTGTGACAGACAGGTTGGATCCAGACACTGAAAAATTCATGTAGATCTGACTCTCAAAGCTCTCAGTCAAGGCAATGTTTTAAGTAACTTTAATATGCAATATAAGTACAAATGTAAGCACTGTCCTACAAACATCCACAAGAGATAAACTTGAAATAAGATAGCTTCTAAATATTCTTTGGTTGTAGATGTGGAAAGATGAAGAGAGACTTTTTACAAGGGCAGGTAGTGACAGGTAATGGGGAATGGATTCAGACTCAGAGTAGCTTTAGATTAGATGTTAGAAAAACATTCATCACTGTGAGAGTGGTGAGACACTAGAAGAGGTTTCCCAGAGAAGTTGTGGATGCCCCATCGTTGGAGGTGTTCAAAGCCAGGCAGGATGGAACTCTGAGCAACCTTGTCTAGTGGAAGGTGGCACACTGTTGGAACTTAAGTGATCTTCAAGGTTTCTTCCCAAACATTCTATGATCTATTTGTAATGCCTAGCGATGCTACAGACAATAATTCACATGCTGTTATGCTTCATCACTCTTTTTTTCCCAAAAATACCATCCACCATCAGTCAGTTGAAGTTGCCCTGCCCTGAAAGATAATGACATATCCATGTGCACACATTCATTACAGAGATCAGATGAACTATATCCATGTGCAGCTGCATAGAAAACTTGTCATTAAAACTTGGGAAAATTGTACATTTCAGATGAGTACAGAACATTGTAGCATATTATTTCAGTACCATGAGAACTTCAGACCCAAATTCTCCTACATAGACTTCACACTGAATATCAAATCAGGGCAGGGTACTCAACAGGCTGAGTCCATACTAATCATTTTCTGAAGCTCCAAGGTAAACACCAACCCACATTTCTGTGGTGCCAGACCGTGCCCATAATAACAAAATAATGTGGGCACAGAGTCTGTAGTCTTTAGTGTGGCAGATAAACTGAATACATGCAAGTTGCCTGTGTATGACAGAAATGTAAACTCCTATGAAAACAAAATCAAATATTGTCTTTAATGTGGAGAGGGTTAAAATATTACAATTATTAAAAATGTGTGTTTACAAGTGTTGCTTTAATTGCCCTCATAAGGATTTTGGGTACTGTAGTAAGGAACATAAACAGATCTATCCAAAACAGTCAGTAATTCCCTGTAATTTCTGAGGCACTTCAGGCAAATGAGTTCTAAGTACGTGTTTCTGTAGCAGACACACAAATGGAAGCTTACCTAAGAACACTAATTTTCCTTCAGTTAGCTTGGTTGCACTTTGTATTTTTAATGACCTGCCCAATGTGTATTGGTATTTATGGTTTTGTATTTGCAATTAGAAAACTGTTTTATTTGCATAGTGCTTTAAGTGCTGTAAAGTGTTTATTAGTACTATTTTTCAAACATATTCCAAAACACCATGAAACTGAAGAACATTCAGAGGTTATAGGGAAACATAAAGCTTAGATAACCTTTTCTGTTTCTAATGAAGCTGCCAAAACTCTCTTGAGTTTCTGTAAACTCTAAAATGAACTGATGACTAATCTTAAGGGGAAACAAATACAAATTTGCTAACACTTTCAGATCACAGGTTCCACTTTAACATTAGTTTTAAATGCAATTAAATATGACAATCTTAGCAGAGAAAGAGCTATCTGAGTGATTAATTCCTCAGGTATTTTACTTGGTAATTTCTATTACTGAATTGTGGAAGAAAGGACTTACTCAAAGCATAAAATGTAATACATTATAAGTTTGATACAGCCTTCAAAGACAGTTAATACAAAGCAAACTTTAAAATTTAGGCACTGTTGACTGCTAAGATGTTAATTTATATAACAGTAGACTGTAAGCAAACTGATAATTTTGCAATCTTGCTTAACAAGGCCCTCAGAACAAGAGATGGTCTTGGATGTTCTTTATGAAGCAGCAAACAATTCATTTGGAGCAGCAGAAAACCTCAGGAGCATCAAGAAAATTTTTTTTGTCCTTCAAAGACACTGCTCAGGCACGTTTTCCCATTCCCTTAAAAGACTCTGGAAAATGCATATAGTTTATATTTTCACTGTCTGTGGACTGAACAAACTCCCATAAGAGTCCATCATAACAAGAGGGTGTCTGTCTTTTCACATTCAGTGTCCCACATTTCTGCCATTTGAAAAATCCCTTTTTCTGCTTTGATTTCAGGCTCATTTTACTGTTTTCCCTTCCATTGTGCCACCCTAATATTTGCCTGCTGCCCTCTCTTTAGCTGGTTGAGGAGCACTATCATTCTGACTTCCTTTCTGTGTCCATCAATTATCCTCAGAAGTCCAGCCTGGTTGAAGGGTTAAAGAACTGCCCAAGCTGGTTAACAAATACCTAAAATGGACCCTTTTTAATACACACACAAAACCGCAAAACCAAACCCCAAAGAAATAAACACCACCATAAAACCAAACAAGCAATAAAACCCCACACATGACCCCCCCCAATCCCCCAACAACAACAACAACAATTCCATAGCCTTTTCTTTTTTTGAGATGAAGCTTCTATGTTTTCAAGCAACATTGCCATATGTCTGGGAGTGAACTTGTGAACTTTCTGTAGATAGTATTCCACGCTTCAAGGGTCAGACATTGTTTCAGTGACAACAAATCTTGGGTGTGTAAGCAACTCTGATGTCTTAAAGCAAGAGCAACTAAACGGTAATATATATATTTCAGAATTAGAGTTTCGATCTATTATTGTTCTGTAGACTTTCTGTGTTATGTTATTTCCTTGCAGTCCTACTGGGATGAATTTGAGAGACCACAGACTCTTACCAATTTGCTGTGGCAGTTTGCTTCTGGCCCTTAGAGGGTCCTCACTGGGATACACAGGCAACTTTCCCCTTCTACAGATAATCAGTGGACAAAAGCCACTGGTACCCAGAGTTCTTGGGAAGCTTTTCTAAGGAGCAAGATATTTTAATGACATAACATATAAACCAAGGTAGTGCTCAGTTTCTGCTATGATTTCAGTTGTATTTCCAAGTAGTGTAGAAGACACACAAAATAAAAAGAAGCTTTCTAAATATTAACACTGGTTCATGCACTACCATAAATAAGAATTTACAGCTACAAGTCAGAGAAATTAAACCATCAGATGGATTGAAAACAGGAACAGAAATCCAATAAAGTACCATGTCTTTCCTGCTGTTTGATAAATTAGAAGTTAACATTTCCACACATGAATGTAATCTGCCAAGTAAAATTACTTTAACTGCCGTCACATATTTCACTTATTTTTAAATACTGAGCTCTTCCATATATAACTTGTTAAATCTGGATTCTCTCAAGCTATTGAATATGTTTATTTTAGGTCAATGCTTGCCATGAAAACACATAATCTGGCTCAACTCAAACCTTGTCAACTACTTTCTGAGCAAACTGTAAATTAAACCATGATATAGTAGTTTATATTGATTGTAAACAACTCTAAAATGTAGTTAAATCCTTTTTTTTTTTTCCCTTAAGGAAGTAATTTTAGCAAGAGCAAAGTTTTCCAATATTTTTTTCAGTTTGTGGATTTTTACATGTTCGTTCCTTGGTAGCTCATTTGTTCTCATGGCAATAGGCATGCTTTTCTTAATTATTTCTTGCAGATCCCTAAACCTAAAGACTCCAAAATACAAAAACCACAGAGAAGAGTCCCATTAAGCCACCTACTAATTTGTTGGGGCTTTTAATCACCTGTCTTTAGAGGTCAGGGTGTTTGATGAGATGTTACTGAAGATTTGCATGTTAATCTTTTTTCAAACTGGTAGATTTCCTTCCTCATGTCTGAGGACCAGGAGAACATGCAGGTGCATTGTGAGTGAATTCTTCCTTACAGATTTGATCAGCACAGAAACACCTTGTTTGAGGAACAGCATTTTTTTAGAATATTTAATATCTGAATTACTTGTACATGAGGCTTTGTCTCTGTTGTGAATCTTGTTTCTACTTTTGTTTCTTAAAAGGATACTACTTAGCTTTCCTGGTCACTGTTCTTGGGCTTACTGTTTTGCATAACCAGACAATATATCCCAAGCTTGTGCTGTACCAGGACAGAATACCATGTTTGAATAAGCCTAAAGAAGGACACCTTCTTGAGCCTTTAGAAATGACTTAGAAATTAGAAATGCCTTTTGCAGGGCAAATTATAAAAATATTCTGTAGTGAACACGTTGTGTTTCATGCAATGTGTACATGTGTTTGGGTGTGCACATAAAATCTACTTGCATTTTCATATCAATATCACTGCCCTTTAAGAGTAGAATTATAACCTCTAGGAACTTACATAACAAATAGCATATGCTATATATCCTTCTGCAAAGGTACTTTCACCAATAGCTGCTCTTATCCACATCAATATTACTTCTTCAACCTTAAAAAAACTATAACTTCTATTTACATTTATTTAGCATCTTACATGATAGCTCTAAATTAAATTATACATGCAGCATTTCGGTCTCTGTATTCATATTAAAATGTGTGCATTTGGGATCTGTTTTCTGTAGATCAAACTTTTTTTAACAAAATAAGTATTTTAGATCCCAGTTTTTAAAGTGGTTGGTGTTTTCTTTTGTTTTTAATAAAAACTGAAAGATGTCTCCATCAAGATCTTACAAGCACCTTCAGAATTTGACTAATCCTGAATAGGAACACACAGAATGATAGAATTTAAGGGATTAGAATGGACCTTAAAGACCCTCCAGTCCCATTCCCCTCTGCCATGGGCAGGGACACCTCCCACTAGACCAGGTTTTTAAGATTTTTACATTTTGCTGTCAACACACAAATGGTTGTATGCAATCTCCCATGATACCTGCAGTTATTGAATATTAAGGTGGCACTCATATGAAATAGCTTAGCTGGCAAGGCTACAGATGTCCCTTTGCCATTTCCCTTTTGGACAGGTCCAGGTTCTTTTCTTTTTCTTTTCACATTTTTCTCCAGGAAAAGATACTTTTTTTAGCTTGTGAAAACCTTTGGGGCCCAGCGTGAAACCACTTACTCATGGGGTGAAAGGGTTTTTTTTTAATAGACAGCAAAAGCTCACGGTACAAGCATGGTGCTGGTCTGCCTCTTGAGTCACAAAAAAGCAAGAAACTGTAAATGATGCATAACTTTTTAATGAGTAAATCCTAAGAACAAACTACTAGTATTTCAAACGGAAGGACAAATTTTACTTTAAATCATTTATGCACTTTATTTTATAGTGGTTGTTTTCAATATAACTACCAAAGATGTTTCAAAATTGCAAAATTCAGTTATTTTATTAATTTAATTATGTGTGTAGATTATTCTAATGCGGTGCAAAGTTAAACATTGAACAGCTCCCCTAAAGGATGTTTATTGTAGCAGTATTTCCAATGAAGCATAACTGGGCAAACCTAAAATGAGACCAGAGGCCTCATTCAAGTGAATTTCCTAATTTAGTGCCACGTGCAATGTGTTCTTTTAAGGCAGCATCTTAAATACAGCCAGTTTCACCAAAAAACACTGGATACCTTCAAGTCAGATGCTACATTTAGAAAGGATACATTTTGAATTTATAGAAATTACTTCTCTCATGTAAAGAGGTAGAGTCTTCCAGACCATTGTTAATAAAGAGGAGAAATACTCTGCAACTTTGAAAAATCATATTTCTGATAGCTATACTGTTGTTCAGTAAAAATTATTGAAAATGTTTAATTTTTTTAAGAGGTTAGTGTTTGGACACTTAATAGTAGTATGCGTTACACAAGATATACCCACATACATTTAGGTAAAAGCCATGCTATAGGATATAAAGTAGATTTTATGTTTCAAAAAAATTCAGGAAAAACTGAGTATATGAACATAAAGCAATTATGTATACTTGCCACACAGTCTTGAAAAGATATTATTCCATGTAACATTTGAATAGTTGTAGCCACACAGTCTTGAAAAGATATTATTCCATGTAACATTTGAATAGTTGTAACAGATGACAAAAATAATGGGTTCTTTTTAGTGAATGGGATACTTTTAACTCAATATGCTTACTAAAATGCTCTCAGAGAGCAAATAATGGGGGTTTTCTCTGGCTTGGCAATGGGTTCACCTGTAATATGCTAGAAAAGATGGACACAGCTTGAAACACAAGATGGTGAGAGCACGTCTTGGATTTGAGAATATGGGTTAGTGGAAGACTGCTGTGAAGGAGATGGGGTGTGGAAGTGGGGATTATATGAGGAATAAAAGCCATTCTATTTGGAAATAAAGCCCTAGTATTCATCACTGCCTTGCAGATTCTTTTCTTAATTTCATTATCATCAGGTATTCAAGAGACTGAAGTCCCAAGCTTTATTTCCAGCAATGTGCTGGGAATTATTACTTGGAAGTGCACTGTGCTTTGTGCTGGATGACTTTTGCAGCTCATGCATCATCCTTTGCAGAGGAAACATGAATATATGTGTGTCAATTAACCAAGCAGACTCCTCAGTGCATCAGTAATTCCTTGTGTTTGGGGGAGAACAAGGAATCATGAGAGGGCTTGCATCAAGTGTTTCAAGCGTAATGTACATGCTTTCTGTTTTACTGCATAGAGTAGAGCTACCTCTCTGGCAGGTTATTTAAGTTTCATCCTCTTTCAAATAAAATAAATTATTCTGATAGTGAAAAACAATCAGTCCCTGTATATGAAGAAAAAGAGGTTTTTAATAATTAACAAATAATTTATTCAGATTAAAAAAACCCACCCAAAAGTTAACTGGTTGGAATAAAAACATTTGAATGTATTCACGGATTCCAAAATTTTATGGCTACTTTAAGTGGGAATCTGTTGATGTGATTTTAAAATAATTATTTAGAAGTCATTGATTTTAAAATAATTACCCTGACTGTTTTTTAATTAATTATATTAAGTGGTGTAAGCAATCCGAGGAAGATTTATGACGTGTGTAGCAGATGGCATTTGTTTTCTCTGTTTGTGTGCAGGATATGGTGGTTGCATTTCATTAAGGGTGTCTGGCTGCAGAGCCAGGAGGAAAGCAGGTTTCTTCTTTGGTCCTGGCTGGTCTGTGGCACAACAGGTGAACCATAAGCAGGGAAAGGGTTTTCTCCCCTGTCCTGGGAGCCTCCAGGTGTAAAGGAGTGAGTTCTCCAGAGCACAAGGCAGTGGAGTCTTTTGGTGTGGGAACACACCAACCAGTGCCCAGACAGGAGCTCCTCAGAGGCAACAGGGCAAAAATCCCCATGAGCAGTTGCAAAATAGACATTTGTTGGGCTTTTGGACTAAGATGAAGCCCAGCTGAAATAATCTGCCCTGCAGGACTGTGAAGGGTGGGGAACACGTGTATTTACAAAACCTGCACAGCCTCCGGAGTCCTGATCTTTATTATTTTTTGAAGACATCTATTACCTCTGTGAAAGAATTAAGTCAGAGTGAAAAAGTTGTTCCTGTTGCAATTCCAAGTAAAAGAAAAAAAATTACAAAACCAAGTAGTAACTAACCAAAAGAATGGTGTTTTGTATCTGACTGGTATATAACAGTAAGCTTGAGGGATTTCAGGTGATGGTACATTGGTCCATTATACAGCTGGGTTGCTAAGTTTGCTTTATTAAAATTTAGAAAAAAAGGAATATTCCAGCAGTGTTTTTAATGAAGGTACGCGAATATGCAATGCTATATTAACATATGTTGTTAAGTGCTGCCATTTGACTTAAAAAAGAAACCTTAGGCTAAGGTCCCCTTTTGGAAAAAAAAAAACAACTTCCAAGTGGCTCTGATTGGCTCTTTCTTACACAAAGACTTCTTAATCCCTGAAGTGTCTTGCACTCATTAATCCATTGCTTAAGTAAATATCACAGCAGCCTTCCCCTCTAATGAACATTGCTCGTTGTTTGGACTGTAGGAAGCAATCGTGCTGCATCCTGCAGCCTTTTTCCTGTATCAAGAGGTTGTGTGCAGCACCCAAGTTCAAATGTTTTTGCACTAAAGCTTGATATCAAAAAGTTATTGACAAACTGAAAGATCACAGCAGTGTAGCTGATGACAGAGCTAATGGGCTTCCTTTTAAAGACAGAGGTTCAAAGAGCCTTTAGAAACATCTTTGGCCAAGATGTGACAAGGCTTGATAACAGCGTACACCCGCCTGAGGAGTGCAAACACAAGAAAGGAGAGGAAATTTCATGTTAGAGCGACTAGTTAATAGTAATAATGACATGAGATTAAGCAATTATAACTACTGCCTGAATCTTAATAAGTACCTTTGGATAATTAGATTTAGTGACTTGTGGAGCTCCCTCTGAAGGGGAATGTGGATGGCGCTTAAAGGCTGACATCTGAAATCAGGTGGGGATGGAGGCTGGCAGCCCTTTGCTGGCTGGGAGGTGGACAGGATGACCCACTTTCTGCTCTCCATCTCCAGCACTGGGAGTCTGTTCTTCTGTGACATTGGTTGAAGATGCACAAGGAACAAATTCAGCCTATGTAATTTATTGAATATTTAAAAAGTCATGGGCATTGTATTGTGAAGACGAGGAAAAGGGAGACAATTTTAAAGTCCGGCTAGGTTCCTTTGTTTGTAAATCCATTGAGATTTGTGTTTCTATGCATTTAATGGATGTGTGAAGTGCATTGTGTGCAATGCTTATGGTTAAGGGTCTGATGGATGGCTGATGTTGTTATTCATTATGCTTATTATGGATGAGGCTGCTAGGCAGACTTTATTAATGCAAGAAATTTTGCAAAGTTTTTGTTGGACTGGTCACTGTACACATTTTATAAATCTGTTTATGGTACAAGGCACTAGACTTGTAGCCATCAATAGCTACAACTACAAAAAAAACTCCAACCAAATTTCTGCTTTCTCACATTTCCCCTTTAGATTCACAGGTTTTTGTGAAGGTGTGGTTCAGTATTACCTTAGTGAATTCCACAGTTGCAGTGTTAGCGTTAGATTTTTCTAGGTTGGTGGTGAATGTGGAGCTCACTGGGTCCATTGAACAGCCCTGTCCATACAGCACATACAGGATTTATTGACAGATATCATAGCCCAGTGGATTTTTGAATCAAAGTGACTGATAGGAGAAAGAGTTACAGCAAGCTCTCATTGGCTATTTAGAGTGTATTATTAATAATATAACTTCTAGGAAAATCTAACCCTCACATAAGTACCTTGTACAAAGCCAGAACAGGGGTTAGCTCCGAGCTAGCACCAGGATGTTGTCCCTGGGGAGAGCACAGACAGCAGAACAGGATGAAGAGAGAGGATAGATATTCATGGGCTTGAAATTTTGCAGCAGTCAGGATTAGAATACATGTGGACCCACAGCATTCTTATTTCATTCAGACATTCAAATTGATATCTCTTCTGCTTTCCCCAGCACCTACTGTTCATGATGCCCAGTAGTGGACATTGGCTTGACCTTTTGTATCAGCAGTACATCTCTCAGACTCAACTGAGAAAACAGAGAACAAAATTCCATTTGACTCTGAAAGTTAAAGGCAGCGGTTGAATTTTGCAGTTGCAGGTTGGATTGTGAGTCACCTTTCTAATGAAGAGATCTTCAGTATCCTCATATTAAAAGTGCATTTTCATATACTAGAAATAGACTTGCATAGACCTTTGCTGAACAGACTGATTTTCCCTGAACAAAACCGTATTCTTGAGTGGGTTTTGCCCATGTACTGAAGAAGAAAAATCCCTCTCATTATATATATCATGCTAATTGCAAACTACTTGAAAATAGGTGCATAAACTTTCTAAGGTAAACCTTTCTCAAAACTATGTGTAAGATAGCTATTCATTCAAATTAGGAAAGCTGAATATTTCTTTTCAGAAGTATGGTTTATTGTAATAAACTAATCACTGTAAAAAAACCCCAACCCTGTGGCAGAGGATGCACAACCACTTTTTTTGGTCTAGCAAAAATCAGGTCAAAGATAAGTAATTGAAATCAAAAGAAGCACTATAGAAAACATCCATAAAATTATGAATAATGGCATCTGTCTTAATATTTTGGTAGAAGAAATATATAGTATTAGATCATCTGAAGATCTGATATAGGGCATGTGCTTCAGAGTTCCAAGATGTTTAGGATTTCAACACCAGTACAACATTGCTATCACTACACTGTCAGCTTAAGAACAAAATTATACCCTGAATGAGTTACTTGACCTTGAGTGTGATATTACCAGTGGGGAACTATAGATTCTATAGTGGGCTTAAAGAAGGCACATGAAGCCACATCTGCTCCTTCTTGTCAGGTCAAATGTAACCTCAGTGACTGCCAGATTATTTTTTTTAAAATTATTATTATTTTTTTTTGTTAGGGTTTTTTTGTTTGTTTGTTTTGGCTTGGCTTAGTTTTGGTTTTTTTTAATTACTCTGTGACGAAGATGTGTAGGAGTGCATTCCAGGCAGCAACAGCCAGAAATAATCTGAGCATGGATAATAGCTGCTGCTTCTCCATGGTCATTATGTAGCTGATAAACAGCAATCTGCTCCATGAGGCAGTAGCTCCGAGCTCTTGGCCCCTTGCTGTTGCTCATTGCACAAGGGCCCAAGTGAGGGGAGCACATGGTGTTCAGCTGTAGAAATGGCATAAGAGCTGAGAGAGAGCGTGGTGTTAAAAAGAAGTAGGTTTGGTGGAAGGACCATGAGGTTTAAGAAGAAGAAATGAGGAAAGTGACTGTCAGGCAAATGAGGAGTAAAGTGGTCTTATGGAGGGCCAGGAGCTGGACTTGGTGATCCTTGAGGTCCTTCCCAACTCAGTATATTCTGTGATTCTGTGTGACCCTGTGAATAGTCATGCAGAGAACACCTTTTGTCATTGGTGTGTGGTCCATACAGACTGTACAAAGTCCATGTCCAAACTGCTTTTTTACATGGTGTCTGTTCATTTAAACTGCAGCACCATAAAATGAAGTTAAATGATAGTTTTTAGCAAGTCAAAGTATTTCATTAATAAAGTCAAAATAGGTTAACTTGTCTCTAATATAAAATCTATTGCATAGATTGTATTAAACACAATTATATAAATGCAAGTTTGAAAAGCAGTTATTTCTATTGATGCAACTCAACAACTACCCTTTCAATGCAAGTATTCCAATTTTAAGGTCTTCAAATACTACTAATTGAACCAAAGAGAGAGCAGAAAAGGCAGAACTGAGTCAAAACTGAAGGACTTCTGATGTGCTGGTACTCACACAGTGTTTTATTTATAATTCCGTCTAGTACAAGGGCAATGTCAAATCCTGTGACTAGAGGAGAGAAGGAGAAGAAGCCTGGTGCTGATTGCTTTCAAGCCATGCAGGAAAATCCAGGTCCCAGTTTAATTATGCCACATTGGTGGCATAAACTTAAATTACTCAGGGAAAATGCAATATTAACAAAGGCGAGCATCCAGTAATCAGAAAGGTGTAGTGTGTTATGACTTGGGTTCCTTTTCATGGCAAATTTCTACATAAGGAACTATAAGGTAGTCAAGAATAGATCTGTTGTGTAACACATGTCTAATGCTTGGCTTGCTGTAATATTATCCCCTCTTACAAATTGACTTTACTTCCTTTATCCAATCTGTATTAGGACTGCTGCTAGTTGCGGTCTGTGTGTGGTTTGCCAGATGCTGGAAGGCATAACAATCTTACTTTGTCTCTCTGATGTGTTTCCTTGGATCAGAGGAAAGCTGATGGGCTTGAAAGTTTGTCTATTTACACCAAAAAAGGAATAGTCAGAGGTCAGCCATTTATCTAGTTGATCAATCCAACTTTATTTAGCCGCTTGTTGGTAATCTCAGCTGTTGGATCCCATAAATTAGTTTGCATCTTTGTAAGCATTACATAGTAAAAAAAAAAAAAAAAAAAAAGGCCCAAATTTGATACTCCAATGGTTTTGATTTAGTCTATAACCTGTTTGCATTCAATGTGAGACTTCTGTGGGAATACTGAAAGGTTTTTTTAAAGTGCTTTTTCCGTTGCAGACTTGTGTTTGAGTGCAACTGTTGAAACTTTGTGATGACTAAGTAGAGCGTGGAAAGCAAATGGTCCAGTTTGTCACTTCACCTCATTTTAAATGCTGAAAATTAATTATTTAAGCAATAAGATAGTATGGACTTTACAGCAAGGCTGATCAACAACCCCCCTGGATGTGTGCCTTGTTTTTCTGTCACATGTGAATGGTGCATTAATCAACAATAATGGACAAGCTAAGGTTTCTTGTTAAAATTTCACATTGTTCTTTTCTCCTGTGAAAATATATATTTTAAGGGTTTCTAACACTAAAAGTTGCAGGTGAGGGAAATGTTCAATCTTATTTCCAATATGTGCAAAGATAAATGCATTCAAAACTAGATGTTATTTTGTGGGGGTTTCGTAGGAATTTCCTCTCATATCTCATATCTTAGTTGCAGATCTAAAGCACTTTCATGGAATCCGTATGTTTGCAGTTTGAACTTTCCTTTTGTTTTTACATTGATAGAGTCATACAGCCTTACACTGAGGCACAGCTAGTGTGAATCTGGGGTTTGGACATCAGCTTCTGCTGCAGAAATTCCTTCCAGAAGAGGTGTAGATTTCACTGATGAAAGCAGATCCATTAGCATCTCAGTTTGGATCTGGAGTTTGCTTTTGAGTTAGTTTTTTTTTCCCAGGATCTGACTTGTTGGTTTTCAATTTGCATTGTAAAGTTGTCTCTAGGGTAGGTAAACTACAATCCCTTTGAATGGAAATAAACTGGGTGATGCACTCCTGGAGCACAAAGGCTGTGATGCTCTGACAAGGCTGTCAGGTGGACCGACCTGCACATTATTCTTAACTGAAGTGTTCCAAAAACATTCAAAGAGCTTTTCAAACTGTAATGTCAAGATTTCACTTAAACAGAAAATAAATCTGTGAGTTTTTCAAAGACAGAAGTACAGATATAGGTGAAACAGACTAAATTAAAATTAAAGCTTTTAGCAAACAAATCTCTCCTTGCTTGCTGTTTCTGTTCACGTAAAATCCTCTCCTTCAGCTTTACTTTGTCTTGTAACTTGTAGTAGCTTTTTAGGTTGTAAAAAGCCTTTGTGGTCTCTTCTGAATCCTTCAAAAACCCCTTAATTTTCATTGTCTCTGTAACATGTCTTTGTGTCTTCTTTTCTGTTCCCTGGATACATATGGTCAGTAACTCCCGGGAAGGAGGAATTTTCCTAGGCAACATGTAAAGGGAATTATGTGGTTCAATATGCTAGAGCAGGAAAAGAGATGTTACCTGTCTTTCAGTAAGACAATGCATGTGCAATAAAACGTGGATATACAGATTGTTAAGATACAAAAACTTCGTTCTTTGGGAGAAAAAAAGAATGTATTAAATCTACTGTATTTCACACATTAAAAAGGAATTGCTAAAGGAAAAAAAAAAACAAACCAAACCAGTTATCTGCCTCAGTCTACAGAAACTCAGAAATGGCTTTGCTTCTATTGCACCTCAATTTGCTCCAAATAGTTGTCAGGGAGGAAGAAGGGAAAGGGTCACCTGGACTGGTTCAGAGCTGAGGGCACAGCACTCACTTGTTCTGTATCACTTGTGTTGCACTGTGTTTTACACTATAAAATCCTGTCATTTGTAAATGAACCAAGCATACTCAGTAGTTTCAGAACATTAGATCTTTTATGCATTGGCCTTTGGACTTACTTAATAGAGTGTTTTAGAAAGTCTTTGTTATTGCCATCAAATGGGGGTAAAACCGCAACAAAAGTTATGATTTACTTGAGGGGAGCAAAGGAAACAAAGCATGATATCCATTGGCCTAGGATCTTCGTAATCTGGAAGTGATTCAGCCCTCAGGTGTCAATACTCAAAAGATCAATTTTCTTCTTTCTGGTCTCTAAAAATTGGCTATGGATACTTTGTGACTCCTTTATATACTGAAAACTACACAATTTTTTCTTTAAGTAAAAATTAGTCCTTTTTGAGTGCAAAATCAGTAACAAACTAAAGTAGTCTTGTGACTATGTTCACCCTTAGCTTCAGCTAAAACCAGGTTGTTCTGCTTGCTTTAACATAAACTCCTGTCATTTTTCCTCTCTTATTATTTTATATCTTTGCTGCTGAAATCTCAGCATTTTTTTACAGTAGATTTTAATTTCATCTTCATTACTTCATTCTCCTTTCCTACACATCCAAAATGTTGACATCACTGTCAGCTTCATTGCTCTGATCACAGTCCCCTCCTTCCTGAATAATTGATCACGATTTCCTCTTTCAAATATAGTTCATCTTTCCTCGTATGCTTTACGTATTTATTCTAAACAGCCCTCTGGCTAATCCTCTCTGCACTGCTCTCTTCTCTTCCCACTTTCTTTCCCTATACTACTTGGAATATGTTGGTCTCTGTTAACCTTACCAAGCACATCCATCCACCTCTTTGTAAGCACTTTTAATAGTCTATATGTTTGGCAAAAACTGTATTTGTAGGCACCCCTTGAAGAACCCATTTACATCGTAAGAGAGAGTTTTTATTCTGGTTCCCTTCAGCACCTGATGTCAAAAGCACTTCTGTCATCTCTCCATGGTGGGTGCCTTCAGGGGAATGGAGCTGATGGGACTGTGAGCTCTGGGCACTGTGTATTTCTTTGAACTTTTAATGTCAAAGTCTGCCTCAATTTCAGTGGATGGCCATTAAAAAGGAAAAAAAAAATCTTCCACCTAGTTGTTAACATTGCTTTTACAGCATAGGGGATATCTTCTTTTGGGAAGCACAGAGTAAAGGTCCTAGGTTTGTGTTACAGCTTTCATGGTGATTTTTTTTCTGGATTGACTTTCATTTTGAAATCTAAAATTCATCTGAATGTTTCCTAAGGTGATTTCTTAGTCAACATTAGCACTGAACTGTCCTTTGGGCTACTTCCAGGTGATTAATAATGCAAATGTCCTAGGCAAGGCTGGGCTAAAATTGCAGCACCCTGCATGTAGAATTTACTCCTATTGTGTCAGCAGCAGCAATGCTTCTCTTTCCAGCTGCTCAAAAAGACCCATGCTTAAAAATGTGTATTTCTGTAGTGGAATGTTTTAGAGAGCTGCTTTGAGTAATGTGGACTTCTTTTCTCCTAAGACCAACAGCTAATACACTTCCTTGTAAATAGCAATGATAGTTTGTCTTGGCTTTTAGCTGATAGTCAAAATCTTGATTGTTTTGTTTTGTTTTTTTTTTAGTTTGATTTATACATTCAAGCTTGGACTTTCACCTCAATTTCCATAATATGAGGAGCAGAATTCTTTAGGGATCCAATATAAGAATTTATTGACCAACTGGTAGAATGGTGTTTTATTGTAGAAATTAGATAAAATATTACCCTGAGAATGCCTCTGTATTTAGACAGCATAATTTCATTTTGATATGTTTAGGAAGATGCAATTAGATATTCAGGAGGAGAACAAAGTAACTTCTGTCATTCCTCAGTTACATGTGCGGAGAGCTCTAATGAAAGCGAAGATGCATTGCAATAAAGAAAACCTCAAGTTTTCTCACAACATTGCCACAGTAAGGCTCCTTGTAGCTTTTCGAAAATACCTGGGCTTTTTTGAAGAAAAAGTTAGCCTTAGGGGAGCAAAATACTTCTTATAATTGCTAATTGATCTTAAAATATTTCTGATTCCATTAAATACAGAAAAACTGTGCAGAGGTTGAGATCTCAATTAAGATTATCTTGCAGCAATATTTTGTCATTTAAGTATTAGGAGTTCATTTGCTAATAGAGTTTTTATGAAGAAAGACAATCTTACAGGATAACTTATTTGACATGGTCTTTTTTTTGTTGTTGTTTACATGCCGTGCTTGAACAACTGCAGTGTTCCTGAATGCAAGAATTCAGGTTTCTCTTATGGGTTCTTGTCTAAGCAGATCCTACAAGTGAGCTATAGTCAAGTTCTCAGAATAATATACACTTGAAAATGTGTGCAGAGGTGTATAGCAGTTTTCAAGACAATGTATAGATAGATGTTTCTAATTTTAATGGTGCCTTTGAGCAAGTAACATTTTCACTGTTCATCAGATTGAAGGGCCATAATTTTAATATAGTCTTCTGTACACTATCACATTCTTTCCAATCCATTTCACAGGGAAATTGTCCATTGTTAGAAAGATATTCTTTGCATGGTTTGGTCCATCATTGTCACACTATTAACCTTCAAATATTATGCACACAATTGACATACACTAAAAGAAGCAAATCAAGATGTTTTCACTTATTTTTGCTGTCTAGATGACAGGCGTTAAATAACATGCTCTTAATTTGACTGACAACAGACCACAAATGTGATACTTGTGTATTACAGAAATGAACTATAGGAATAATTTTGAAGATGTCATCGTTAGAAGTATGGGGTTTTTTTCCCCTCTAAGTACTGTAACAAATGACTGCCCAGACTTAAGCACTGACCTGTATGTCAGCCAGCCCTCCATGGGAAGGAAAAGTATGTTCAGGTCTGCTGGCTGAACTACTAAACCACATCCAAGAAGATTGTTATTTCCCTCTCATACTTTCATAATCTCAAATAAATAAAAATTGAAGCACTGCTGGAAAGATACTTAATATATTTTAAAATAGTATCTATTGTTATCAAGTTTATCAAACCTTTGAAGTGTAGGATTACCTTTGTAGATATTCTTCATCTTAAGGTAGAACCCATATAAATCCCAGTTTCCAGGAATAATTGAACCAATTATTATTTTCCATGAATTAAGATCTCTGAAGTTGTTAGAGGAGAAATTTTGCATTGTTGAAACTAAAAGAAGTGTAAGAACCCAATACTTTCTTCCTGGGTGATTTACAAGAATTTAATCTCATTTTTAAGTGAAGGACGACTTTGACTTTTAGTTTTCTGGTTATTTCACAGGTTACCTACGTATTACAGGGCTGAATCTGCCAGAGTCTTTGTGGTCTCAGTATTCCTTATTTTCCTGCACTAATATTGTGGACAGGGTTCTTCTCTTTAAAACTACTTTTCTGTCTTCCTCCACAACAAAATGGCCTTCCTACAAATACCCCTCTGCTGTGGAATTACACAAGTGCTCTGGGGTCTGCTCTCACAACAGGAGGCATTCTTCTAATATTCCAAATTGTCATGGGGAAAAGACTTTTCTTTTTCTGCCCCTTTCCTATGGCCGGTAAACATGTTGACTCCCTGTTTTATAACCCAGGTGGTTTTGTGCTGTGCCCCACTTTGTGTGCAGCTTAGGGGACAGGGAAATGGGAGATGGGGAAAAAAGAAGTCTGAAAGGAAGAAGTCTCACCAGGAGCAGGTCCAGATTGTTTATTCTGCCCATGCATCCCCACCCCACAAATCTGTGGCCATTCTTAACAGTGCATTTTCAAGGACTACAAAACACTAGTATTCATTTTCCCAATGGCTGAAGAAAACTGCTTGATTTTTTTTCACAAAGTGAGTACAATTTCTAGCTACAAAGTCACATCTCAGATAAAGCAGTTTCCTAGGCATGTCTAAGGGATCCTGAATTCTAGTGTATTTTTTGGCAAGAAAAATAGGTGAATGTGTTTTTTGGTCATATAAAGTTTCACAGCAAGTCCTTAGACTATTGGGTTTCCTTTAAAACATTTGTGGTTTTGTGTGCACTGCTGGTTAGTGGGTAGAAGACTGGGAAAGCTGAAAATGTTCTTACAGCAGAGCACTTTTAATGATTTTCATTATTTACATAAAATGTAAGGTTATGCTCTAAATTAAGTTTCTGTTGTACTGAAGTACTAAACCTTTACCATAACTTGAGATCACAGCCTGTGACCTAACAACACCACCTTACTGCAATTTTTGGTACCTCATAGAAAAAATTACTAGGTTTGCTTTCTGGATTTTGTTATAAAAGACGTAAGACTGAGGGAAGTGTTTCTTTTGTTTCAGAAATTCGTAACAGCTGTTTGTCAATATTTTGAAATAGGAACAGAGAAAGACATGAAATATTAAAAGCATGCCAAATGCCATCCTTACTGCAATCATGCCTTTGATTTCAGTAGTTCTGTTTAGTCTGGGTTATTTATACTTTTCCAACAAGAATTAATTTAAACATTCGTATTTCTAGATCTCAGTTAAATATTTATCTAAGTTTATAAAGCTGCTTCTGCTATTAGTGAGCTACCTGTTATGAGAGAACAAAGGAACTCAAAAGGCAGCAAATTAAGGTCACAGGTCAGTGTTCAGGCAAAATAGAGCTGGGCTACCGAATGATTTTCAGTTATTAAGCCAATAAATCAGGCAGATGTTGATAGATGCAAGTACTGGGGCAGTATGTCAGCCTCATGAAAAAATTGTTTAACAGATTCAGGTGATCAATGCTGTCAGAATCTTGCATGTGAAAAATCAGATGACAAATTAAGCTGTAAGACTGTGACACCAGAGATTATTACATGTCACTTACCCCCACACCCACCATTGTTTTACATCGAGCCTAAAAGCAGAGGCACAACAAATAAATAAATAAAAC
This sequence comes from Scytalopus superciliaris, assembly GCA_013400415.1. Taxonomy (NCBI): domain Eukaryota; kingdom Metazoa; phylum Chordata; class Aves; order Passeriformes; family Rhinocryptidae; genus Scytalopus; species Scytalopus superciliaris. Next base: position 109,323 of record VXBX01009443.1, read on the forward strand.
TATGTATCTCTCCATTTGTATCCCTTGGAAAGCCCACAAGTGAGGTGGAAGGCTAATGGATTTTCAGAGCAAATGCAACCTGCTGCATAAGCCCTGATTGAAGAGCTCTGAAGGGGAAGAGACTAGATAAAGGGGTTATTGAATTATTAATGGCTCTATGATAGTGGTCTAATTAGAGCTAAAGAATTATCACTTTTTACTAATGGTATGATGAAAACAAAAATAACCCATCAAAATGCATTGTGATAGAAATGATCTTAAAACTGAACACTTTTTCATGGCAAAAAGCACTATCCTGTGTTTACTCTTTGGAATTTCTGGGGTTTACTTATTATGAAATGCACTGCCAAAAAAAAAAAAAAAAAAAAAAAAAAAAGGGATTTNAAAAAACAGACAAAAAAAAAAAAAAAAAAAAAAAAAAAAAGTGACTTTTGTTTTTTAATGACACCAGCAGAATCATCCAGTAATTGATGTTGAAAGCTTGAGCCTTCCTGTTTCCTCAGTATGAAGACACTTAGAGCTGACAACAACAAAAAAGTCACCTCTATTAAAAAGAATGCCTTTCCAGTCAATATATCTGCCATCATGGGACCCCAAAAGCCCAGTGCCACTTCTTTTTTGTGTATTTTTTGTGGGTTTTTTTTAAAGATAAAGATGTCTAATAATGTGGGCTTTTCAGAAATTTGAAACCTAGGGTCCAGGAGAACCTTGATGTGCTTTTCCTGGGAAGCTCCCTGTTGGGATGCAGTGCCCCTCAGCTGGCCACAGCAAGCTCTGGGCTCACCAGCCCCCTGATGTACTGTGAGATAGACCATTGTCTTTACAACAAGTGCTGAAAAAGCATACGTGCCACATGAATATAAAAATTTTCAAGAATTAAGCAAATTTGCAAGCTGTTAAATATCATAAGGCTGCAAGAGTGATGACTTCATGGGAAAAGTTAGCTGAGGAAGACAACAAAAAGCATTCATGCCTACCATAGAGGGGAGGTACCTGAACACCAGCATGAACTGTCATCAGGGCATTTAAGATGTTTTCAATAGTTGCTCTGTCAGAGATATCAGATTACTGCTGTTACCTGTCTCACAGATGGACAGGAAAATGCTGTGCATGTAAGTTTTTTGCCAACAAGCTCACCCAGAGAAAAAGAAATTGTTCTTTAAATGACACCAATTCCCTGTTTGTTTATCTGTCTCTGTTTTTTTTTTCTTTAATGGTCTGTCTTATGCCCTGGCCTCAGAACACTCAGATGGTGGCTGGTGTCTCTCTGTAGAAGCCTGGAGACAAAAATCTTTCTGAAAGTGAAATGAAGCTGTTGGATGGAAAATACAGATATGTGGAAAGATATTTTTTTCATAAATTCTCCCTCAGGTCTTTGGTTCCATTCAAAGTGACAAAGTCATGGTAAATGAGCACTGGTAATGATTTGAAGCAAGTGAGTGAGTAGAAAACTCCAAGTTCAACTCAGACTTCTTGAAAGGAAAAATAAATGGGCAAAGTAAAATGAAAGGATTGATGACGTTTGCTGAATTTAATGATTCTGGTGATTCAAGAGAAATGCTGTCGAAGTTATAGTTTTGATACTAGTTTTCAACATCAGGTCTTAATGGTGCAGAGACTCAGATTCAGGAGCTGCTTTGGGAGGTGTTATCAACCTGTAAAATAAAGTCCCTGGGCTGCTCTGATCTTCAGGGAGCCTCTGTTCATTGAGAGGAGGCAGTGGCTGTGTGTTGCTCTGGATGGTACCTGTGGGAGATGCTGAGATGGTCCCTATACCTGCTACCAAACACATCCTGCTTTCCCGGGACAGGGGTTTAGGTGCTGGCTCTGGAATCCACTTTCTTCAAAGCAAACATAAATATGTTTGTATTCAGCAGTTTTAACTGACCCGAATTAGAAGGAAACTATGCAAATTGACATCCTACTGCTGTGAATGGTCACCACCTCTGTTTTGGGGCTAGTGGGAAGGAGATTTCATCATGTTCAGTTTGAGTTAGATCAGGACACGAAAATACAGCCCAGTTGTGTTAAATATGACATGACACTGATGTATTTTTTTCTCTTCTGTATTTAGCACAGGCCAAACCAGCCACGCTCTTTGAGTCTAAGCAATCACAGATGAATTTGGATTGGCAATGCTTACCTTGCTGAATGGTGCCATGGGTGAGAAAAGAGAGACTATTTACAAACAGAAACACAAATGCCTCTGCTCATCACCCATGTGCATGATCATGCAGAATATTTTGCTGTCAATAAAATAGCACTGTCATAAACGAGTGTCTGGATGATACAGGTGGCTTGGGGGGCTGTATTTGCTGCAGCTGATTGTAAATGTGCTGCCCCAAACACCACCTTTTCATTCCTTGGCTAAGCCACAAATGGGAGTTCTGCAGCATTATTCACACAAGCACTGTTGCAGAGGTGCTGGCACTGTCAACAGCACACTTCTGGCCCTATGACGTACAAGCTGCTCCATCACACAGCTGTCACACAACTGTCTCTTGTATCTCCTGGATGATGCTTTTAGGCTATTTCAGACAGTTCTATTTCTTCTTGTTTTCTATTAAAAAAAAAAAATAAGGGAGAGAAAGCAACAATTTATTAATATCATACAGACTTGTGAAATATCGCTCCCTTTAAGATTCTGCAATAATGTATGAGAAACATAGATCAGTTTGTGAAGTTAATTTCTTTCAAGAAATTCTGTGTGTTGCGGGAAGCTGCATAAATACTCCATAACAGTGCCATTTGCTACACTGAAGCAATAACCATTTATTTTTGTGAGTTCCAGAGCTAAAGCATGAGGGTCCTTTATTATTAACCCCAGTGTCCTCTTCATGTGTTCTTTTCATCTTTGTGGAAACCCAAAGATCTTCTTTTATCAACTTTTAATTTTCATACATTGAGGGAATTGAACTGAGCCAACTGGGTACCCTAGGGACCAAGACATCACAGGGGATGTATATTGTCATTTAATGGAGACACGTTAACAGTTTCTGAATATACAGTGCAGTTACAGTGTGCTGGTAAAAATTTTCTTGAAATTTGGGTTAAAAAAGAAAAGTGTAAGTCCTTGGACTATCACGTGTGTAACAAATTGTCAGAAGATTGCATGTGGTTATATAATTAAAGGCCGCTGTTCCTCACACTGTGGCAGTGTTGTTAACCAGTCGACTCTATCGAGGGTCTCTTCTCAAATACAACTTAGGGTGCTGCACACTATCATTTTAAAACAGCATGAGTACAATGGCAATTTATTAAAATACTGTTAACTCTCTCAATACGACCATGAGACTAATTAAATATAACAAGTTTCTTTTGGGATTGGCTCCACAGTCTACAGGCTGCTCTTTCACCAGATCCTTTGGGTTTTTCCATCTGTGTGGGAGACCAAGAGCAGCCCCATGCAACACAGTTTTCTGCCCTTGGAGAGATTTGTAATTCCCTGTCAGAGAGGTGAAAATTACATTTAGCTCTTCATTGCCTCCAAGACTGAGGGGCAAAACATTTTGGTCTAAATGTCTGTCTTAATGCTGTGAAACTTTTTCTCTGTTAATAGCCAGGCCCTGTTTATACTGGTACATTAAACATAGCTGCAAACATGATGGCCCTGTTCCTGAGTCCAGCTGATGAGAAACAGCCTACATCTCTCCCTGGTTTAACTGTCTTTAGCTTCCATGGAAAACTGGCTGCATGCAAGCTGTCTATTGAGCAGTACCTGTCCCATCAGCTCCTGACTCGCACACAGGAGCAGTTGTGAGATGTCATGGCTTAACCTCAGCCATCAACTGAGCACCACACAGCCACTCCTCACTCCCTGTCCTGCTGGGATGGAGGAAAGAATCAGAAAAGGAAAAGTAAGAAAACTTGTGGGTTGAGATAAAATCAGTTTAACAGGTAAAGCAAAAGCCATGTGCGTGGGTTACTTGGGAAGACAGCCAATAACAATGTTTATTTAGGAGGACAAATGCTATCACTGAACATTTCCCCTTCCTCCAGCTCTATGTGGTGAGCATGGTGCCATATGCATGGGATATCCCTGTGATCAGCTGTCTCAGCTGTATCCCCTCCCAGCTCATTGTGCACCCCCACTCTACTTGGTGGGGTGGTGGGAGAGGCAGAAAAGACTTTAGCTCTTTGCAAGCCTGACTTGTTGATAACAAAAACATCCTGATGTTATCCATAGTGTTTTCAGCACAAATCCAAAACAGAGCCCCATATCAGCTACTGTGAAGAAAATTAACCATAGCCAGCTACAATGAGCACAGATATTATTAGCTGGCTTGGACCAAAATCACATCAGGGGTATTCTAACAATGAAGGGGTATAAACAGTCTTGTTCCAGATCCTAAGTGTTTCCAAAAAAATCTGTTTATTGACTTATTCACACACACTTAACCAGCAGTCAGGAAACTATATTTATCAATATCACAATGCAAACAATGAATCAAACATTAAACATTCACACAATGTTAAGTAACATCTAGAAACTTCCAGACATCCTTTCTATAGCTAATCCCCAAAAGCTCCATCACACCCACACCAAGTTCAGGGCTCCTCTCATTGTAGGTGTTTGTAGCTTTTGGGTGTTGAGGTTACTCACACTGCTTACACTGTCATGCCTTTCTAACTCTGTGTTCTCTAAGCTATTTTGCCAAGAGGGAGCAGTGGGACCCAGCCCAGTGGAGTAACTTTCATCTTTTGTAGGCAGATGAACGTGTGTTCAACTGGACTTACACAGTATGAAATGGACACAGGTCTAACCTTTCTTTAAAAAAACCCAAACAGTAGTAGTAATAGCACCAATAAGATGGGTTTGCATTTTAAATGTTTTTATTGCTAAATAACAGTGAAGCCCCTCACTTTAAAAGGCTCTAAAATAAACACCTTTTTAGCAAAAAGTTTGATAGACTTTTTCAACTTTGTTGTATAAGAATTGAAATACATCTTCAAAAGGAGTGAATACAGGCCACACTCACAGGATTTGATTTGCATAAATGAGAGTGTGGTCAGGTAAAAGAATATTGTTCTTATTTGCATATATATATTCTGCAAACTGTTTTCAGCAAAGGGATTGGAGTTTCTGCCTTTTTTATTTCTTTCTAACTCCTTATCTTATATTTTCAAAGGCTGGAAGTAATCACTTTTCCTACAATCTATTTTGTTAACATAAGAGACGTTTCTAAATAATATAGCCTAAACCTCCAAGACAGGCTTGACTAATGCTCCTTTCTTATGACTCATTCAAATGTTCCGGTAGGTATTTTTCAGTAGGCTAAATCTGTGTGTGCCTCCTGCTGTGATCTTTCTGCTCCAGACCTGAAATATCTGTCTCTCTGTAATGCCAGTTCTGGAAGCCCTCGTGAATATTGTGGGTATGTGCCAACTACCAACCCACAGCTTAATTCCTGCAGCACATTCCGCCTTGTTTTCTTGTGTGAGTTGAAATGATGGACCGTGTTACAAAGCACATGCATCCGTGCTCTAGAGACAGTGGTAGAGTGGGCCTCCTGAATCTGAAGGTTTGTAAGGCCTGCTTTGAGTCAGCAATTCTTTTATACTGTTGTCAGGAGCACTTTTATGGATGGGGTGGTTTACTTACTAGCACTATTGTAGATTAAAGAAATAGATTGGGATCTAAATTGTTATCTTTTGGACTGTTTTTCTCTATTAATGTTTCTAAATAGTAATAAAGGTGTGCCACACTTTCATGAATGTTTTAAGCTTTGATCAAGACATATGTATAGCAAATAGCCAGTAAATTCAGTTCACTAGAATTAATTGTGTGACTTCCATTCAGATTACCCCATAATCTCCAGACAGTGTTTCTTACTTTGAGTACTAATTATCCTACATCTTGATTGAGCTATGAATTACCCATAATTATCTGTTTTCTGTAGTAAAACAAACCCATGTAATTACACTTTTTGTCAATGCCTTGGATTTATACATGATATGAACAGAAATCAGGCCAATGTGTACTGGGCTAACAACAAAAGTGGGTTTATTCTTTTAGCCCTGAACTTCTTCATAGCAGTGCAATTTGCTTTTAAGAGAGCTAGAGATGTCTCCCAGAGAAGAGACAATCTACTTGGGGATGTAAATAATGGAGATGTAGTCTGAAGTGTGTCCTTAATCATCCTTATCCCCTCCACTTAAACTAGGGTTAAGGTGAGTGGAGATACATGGTCACAGTGCACTGTGACACTGCTATTCTCCTCATACTGTGGCTTTTGGAGATGTGAAATGCTTTTGCACTGCATTTTTTTACAGCAGGCAGACAGGGCCTTGAACAGCTTCAGGATGAAGTGACCTTTGAAGATGCTTGAAGTTATCCATCTCTGTCTGAAGCATAGTAATTGAGACTCAGCCCTAACTTCGCCTGAATTAAATCATTAGGCAACCAAAAACAAACCTAAGATAATACTCCCCAGAGTAGAATAGATACAGGTTTTTAGGATAATGCAGTCCTAAACCTTATATCCTGAGATTTGGCATCTCATTTTACAAAGGCCAGTGATGACATGCTCTAAAACAAACATGATGTAGGAAAGTCAAAACCCAGATAAAAGGTTTTGAATCATGTTCTCTGGTCTGTATCTCTGTTATGTGTCCCATGATGGAGCATCTGTACCAAGGCTTTCTAGAAATGGCATATCACAGAAAGGTCAGGTACCATGCAATTCCTCTGCTGAGGTATCTGTCAAGTCATGTTTCCCGTCAAAACAAGGTAATGTCCTGAAAGAAAGCAGTATGTTTTGCAACAGTCTGTAGCATGTGGCACTGGAAATGCACATCGGTAAAGTAAAAGTCGTGCCACATACCTGCTTTTCAACTGTAACGTGTTATTTGTCAGAAGAAGCTGCAGCTGTTTAATTTTTCATAAGCAATTTCCATGTTTTCACATAGCGTTGCATGTACTGGGTTAAAAACAAAAATCAGGGAGCCTCTTTGTTCAGTATAGAAATTTACAGTGTCAGAACATAATGTGTAATGAATACATCATTACACAAAATATGAGGCTGACTGTCATTTACACAAAGGCCCACATAGTCCACTTCAGCAGTGCACAGAAATGTTAGTTTAAATAATCCACCTGAAATTGTGAATCAGGCCCAAATACTTGAGTTTATTCTAACTAGGAATCTTCTTTTGAAAATCCTATGTGTAAATCTCAAATAAGTTGCTTCTAATGAGAAGGAAGTGTTGAGAATAAGGTTGTATCTAGAAGTCAATCATTCAGGCATGGTTTCAAAGCTCTGCAATACCGATATTTTCAGTGGGAAATCTACATGATGAAATGTGTTTTAAAATCTGCATGAATACCACAGTGGTAGTAGCACTAGAAATAAATATGTTGGATAAAAGATTAAATTCCTCCTTACTGGCCCCACAAAAAAGAGTCACTGCATTCCACCGAAATAAAGGCTGAAGCACCTTCTTTCTTTACCAGTTTTAAATATTTGCCAGACAGAAGGAATTTAACCTTATTTCTTATTTTATCTCCTCACAGTGGAGAAGTTATGTGGCTTGTTTCACAGGTCAGCACACTCAAAACTTCCCTAGGTCTTGGAATGGCTGTTAAAGGCAATAGGTAGTTGCAATTTCTAGCAAGGATGTCATTTAAACACTAGCTGCCTTGATCTGGGAAGATATCAACTTATAATTGCTCCATATCATGTACATTTTAATGCCTTGAGTGACTACTGCTTTAGAAAAGCAGTTGCATGCACTGTATGGAACATTAGTTCCTATCATTTTATGCCTTTTTTCCTGTTTGGGAAACAAATAATTTGATTGCTGCATAGACATAAAGTCATAAACCTCCATGTTTGCAAACTTTTCCTGTTTTTTACCAGTTCATTGCTATTCAGGATTAGATTCGTATTACTGCAGTGTATTATAAAGAGATTTGTGCCTAGTAGAAATCAGAGCAGCCTGGCTTCTGTATTACACTCATGGTTTTAATCAAAGTACATTTACATGCACTGTTGTGAATATGAAATTCAGAAAATACACAGCGAGATAAAGATTACTGAGCACTTTATGACAGCAGAAACTGGAGATACTGTGTCCCCATCTATGTCTAAGGGTAGTGTGACCCCTGGAAATATTTAGGGCTAAACATTGACTCTACAAGGTTTGTGAAAGGTACAGCCTTGTTTTGTGTGCGTGTCATATCTGTGAACTTGGAAAATCTGTCCTATACTTAAGATCTGCTTTAAAAATTAGCAAACTTCCCAACTCCAAAGCCCTAGGAGTAAATTGAGGAAAGGTGTTATAAGATATTATAGCTTATACAGGGGGAAAAAAAGATAGTTTCACTTAGCTAGTTTGGAAACTGTATTAAACAGCAGCTGTCTTCTTAGTTAAGAGGATTTTGTTTGGCTGGTCCTTCAAAGATGGCAAGAGCATTTAAAATGAACTGCTGACAATGTTAAAATACCAATGAATTATGAATGTAGTGACAAATCCATGAAAGTATTTATTTGGGTAAATCTAGACAGAGCATTTACTTTTGAGTTGTGACTTCTTTAGCATTTATGCTGAGAATTGAGCACTCCAAACTTTACTTTGGCCCAAGTTCCCTTTGGCTTGCAGTTTTCACAAACACCTGACCTGCCTTGGACACATAAGTACAGATCTCCTTACAGTTGATCTTTTTAAAGTTTACATTCTGAAGCCATGAATTCTCCATCACTTGGATTGATTTTTCTATCATTTCACAGGGTTTATAGTCTTTTAAGCTTTTAAGACTTCTATCTGTAAAAGGCTTGATTTGGGAGTATTTGGAACATACTTAATCATAGGGAATACAAGGCAGTGGAAAATCATCTATGCTCTTCAAAAGATAATGTATTAGATTGCAACAAATATTTCCAAGAGTTTCCATGTGGCAGAGTGAAAATAATGCATCAATACACAGAATGGGCATGTATTATATATTCCACTTGTATATGCTATCTGCTCTGATCCAGCAGAGCAAAATTTTGGCAGCAAGGACATGTCTATCTTTGAAGAATTCAGCTCAGGAGCTGTTAAGAATTGGAACAGTTTTTGCTCAAACTGGTATCTGTATGAGGCTCACTCTCCTGACCCCACTTCTCATCCCCTGTCTGTGTCTTCCTGTTGCTGACACCTGCCATGGTGTCAGTGCCAGGTCTCTGTCCCCTGGTGAGATTGATTCCCCAGTGACATATGCCAGCCTTGCCTCACATGGAACCACCATCAATCAGTGTCTGGCACAAAGGCCAGTAGGCTGAGGGACCCTCAGGCTATTCAGTGCTTCAGCCAGGATGTGCTTCATCCAGGGATTCTCGTTCAGGGGAATGCTGCTGAAAAAAAAACACTCCAGGTGCAGAAACACAGTCATCCTTTGTACTTGAAGGGTACAGGTACCATGACCCACTGTGGCAGAGACCAGCTTCCGTCAGCTGGCCTGATGCTTGAAATTTTGTGTTTGTGACACCAGGCAGTTATAAGGGGTCTGAAAGTTTGGGGATATCTGTATGTATAATTACATCACAGAAAACAAGACTAGATTGTGTATTTTTCATCAGTGTTATGCGTGGAATCAGTGAAAGGCTTCTTCTTTAGTCCTTACTCATCAACCTTTAAAGGAATTAAACAAGCAGAAGCTCTGTCTTTCTCCTAAGGGTGTCTGCACTTCCACTTTGAAGCCCTGTCCCAGCCATTGCTCACAGAGGCCCCTTCCTGCCCCTGGGCACCCATGTCCCATGCAGCTACATAATGATATGGATAAAATGTGGAGCTATCTCCTGGTCCCAGCCCAGGTTTCCATCTGCCCCCCTGCAATTCCCTTGCTTCTTCTACTAATGGACATGCAACCACTTTATTAAAAGTTTCCTGGTTTTTTATTTGTCAGAATTGACTGTTTCTTTTATTTTTTTTTCTTCATAATTTATCAGTATGTTCTCATAATTATAGAGAAATGGAGGGATAAAAAATAAATGTACCTTGTCTTTCACAGTTAACTCATATTTTGAAATACTTTAAGTGAGTCTGAAAGTATGTCCATTATGTTCACATTTTTTTTCTATCCCTGATGTTGTACCTTGAGTCTAAGCGGATGAAAAGTAAATTTCCTCATCAGACGAGAATCCTTAATGAGATTTTAGAACTCTCTGAATTGTTTATAAATCTTTTTGTAATTTAGTACTCAAAACCTTCAGAATTACTTGGTCTACAGGGATAGTAAAACAAAATTATATTAAACAGCTGTTTTTCTTCACTTTGTGGTCTTGAGAACGTTTGCGGATGCCCAAAATAATACATTGTCTAACATCTTGAAAATCTGGTCTGTGTCAGAACAAATGCAATACAGATATATTTTCCCTTTACATTCGTCTTCTGTGGATGTTAACTTATCTAAATGATCAGTCACCTGAAGCTACTAGGCATGTGCCATAATATTCATTTGATTGTGATTCCCCAGATATATAGTGATGACATTATGGGCAGTCTAAGAGAAAGGGAACCTGCCCTTGGCTTCCAGGGCTTCCTGCTGTGTCCTGCCCCAATGGTTAAGTAGCCATATGGATGGCTTTTTCAGCAGCTGGGTGTTCTCACTTCTCCAGAATTTCACAGCTTCAGTGAAAGTCTCCTAATATGGTCCTAGCCTAGAAACAACACTGGGACTGTTCATCAGCACCAGACTGTTCAAGGACCAAAGATCTGACTTGGAAAAAGTGGATACGTTTCAGGGAAAGTATTTGCTAAGGAGAAAGTAGTCTTAGCAGATACGATGGATTGCGTGTATCAACAAAAACATGCAGAACTGCATAATACTGAAGACTCAATCACAATGATAAGGAATTTAGAACAAGCCTGGAAAAGGAAGGAGTGTAATGTCTGTTCATGGGGACTTAGAAAAAATCTTCCTGAAGCTAAATATGTCAAAATACCTCCCAGCTGGAACTCTACATGTGCTATTGAGTGAGTAAAATAGTAAGGCTCCATGCAATGCGAATTTAATGGAAGCTGTAGAGACATGGGCTCCTTTTGAAATACACACAGAATGATGAGGCTAAATATACACATTTTCCAAACACCAGTTTTGAAATTACAATGTACTTTTGCACTGTATTTTTTAAAGTCAATATTTCCATTAATATTATTCCATGTATTTGTACTGTAGGATTCCTTTTAATACCTTTTACTTTTGAAAAAATAACAAGGTCTGAATCAGATCATTCAGTAAAAGTAGTATCTGACTATATGTGGGAAACCACTATGGAGTGTGTTAAACTTTAACTTCTATTCTGTTACCTTCTATAATTTCTTTTCTGTGACTACAGTAAGTGATAGGTGAAAACATTCAGCTTAGCATGTTTTAGAGTGATCAGTGAATTAGATTTTTCCTCAGTGTTTCTCTAGAAGTCCTTGATTTGTCAGATGGAGCATAAGGCACTCTGATAGTGCAGGTGTGTTACCTTAACTGTAGCCCCCTGGGGCGTGGAACTGGTCTTCTGTTAAACCATAAAATTTACTGATTATAATAAATAATCAGTGTTTTAATACTGCAGACAGGTCTCTTTTAAAATTTAAAATTTCATTCAAAATGTTTCAAAATGAATGAATAGTATTTTTTGAGCAGAATGAGTAGGTTAAGAAGCCATTTTAAATGTGCACAGACATTAAATACATTGCATTTTAGTCACTGAAGGGGAAGCTGACACTAAGGCGTAAGTAAATTGTATGTGCAGGCAGCAATGAGCTTCTTTTCTGTAATCAATCTAAATGTGATCAATTAAATGCTTTATATTTTGGTACATATAAAACTATTAAAATGTAAACATCTTCCCTGTAAGTAGTACCTGTGCTATTATTAAATTCCTGAACTTGTACTGGACAGGTATGATTTCCTGCTGTTCTCCCTAGTGTTTCACAGATTTCTAATTGTTCTGCAGTGCACATGGTAGGATAAATTCAGCCTTTAACTCTTTCCAGTGGTCAGTAAACTCTCTTCTGTCTTGCTTTTTGCCAGGACAAGGGCAAACTATGTTTTCTCTGGGGACTTCTCTGGTGGTCTGTGAATCTGCCTAGTGGTATAATTCTGATTCTTTAATTCCCAGCTTTAAATTTGATTAAAAAGAAAGCTTAAAGGACTTTAAATACCCTTCCGTTATCTGTTTTCCAGATAATGAATTGCTGTGGTTGGTCCTGTAATCAGTCACTAGTGGGGAGAGGGTTGATCTGTGCAGAAAAGTACTTTGTTTCATATAACAGTGCCTGAAAATGGTGATTCGTACTCTCAAGAGTCTAATTGCTTTGCCTGTACTAGGAAGTTGTTTTCCTGAGACCTGGGATAGTAATCTTCTTCTGGCATTACTGTCCCTTATTGCAGAGGCACTGAAGTGTCAACCTAGGTCTGTTTGGTTTCATCTCCACAGGATATTCTGGGACCAAGTGAAAAAGCCCAGGAAAGGTGTGTCGGTAATAGAATCATCATGGAATTATAGAATGGCTTGGGTTATAAGGGACCTTAAAGACCCTCTAGTTCCAATCTCCCATGCCAGGGATAAGGACACCTCCCACTAGCCCAGTTTGTTCTTCTGGACAATATCCAGTGGGCAAGTTGCTCTGTGTGCAGCTGTTTAGTGCTGCTTTACATTTCTCAGTTGCTCATGAGCCAGCAAACATTAGAATTGGTGGTGAAGCATCCTTCAATTTCTGCATTTTGTAAATATTTTTTATTTGATTGTGTAGATCATCACATAGTCTATGATTCTGTTTTTCTGTTAAGCTGAAAACCAGTATTCTGTAGTACTGTTATATACTATTATAGCTATTAAGTCATTAGATCATGGGATCTGCTCTGATGACTACTCTGGATGTAATATCCAGGCATTCATCTCTAAAATGCTCACGCAATTTTTTAGAATATTTATGAACTTTTGGGAAGAATTTTCTCATTATCTTTTTACCTCTTTCCCCTCATGCACTTTTGCAGTCCAGCCTGCTCTGAAATAGAATTCCATGTAGGAATGATCTTTTATGAATTTCCATCTTAATTTGTTTGTTGTAGTAAAGAGCAACTAGTCTAAGAAGTTTAGGGACGCCTTTCTAAGGGAGACCAAAGAACTGTGCAGAATATGTTGAGTAGACGTTCCACACAAATGCATTTTCGAGCATCCCAGATTGTACATTCTAATCCTAAGGGGCCAAGGAAATGATATAATCATCATACAGGCTTTCAGTAGTTTAGTCAGTGGAAGAAAAATATCTGTAAACACGCTATCAAATTTACAGTTCATTGAAAGTGACACAGAGATAAAAGAGCGGCTAAAATGACACAGTAGAATATGGAACATTGCAAGAATGTATAGCATTTAATCTTGTATACACAAATACGTGTAACATTTCTGCACAGTTAATGATCCAGTGCTTAAGCTTGAGTGATAATGCATCATTGCTAGGCATATCTATGAATGTAGGAGATAGCATTGTCTAATTAGGTTTGCAGTGGATTGATTTTTTTCTTTTTTTTATGTTGATATTGGTGATGGAAATCTTTTCTACTTCTTACTCTTTTTTACATATGTTGTTTTCATAAAATTACATGCCTCTAAATTTTTACTGTTATTACATAAAACGTTCTACTTATTGTTCCTTTTATCTAGTTGCATAAATGTAGTGGCTATTTCTCTTCCCTTATTCCTTTTATCCCACTTCTCCCTAATAAAAAGAAGATGGGAGCTGAAAGTATTGTGAAATTGACTTGAAAGTTACAATCTTTCAAATAACTGGCCCTGTCATTGACAAATCTTTTTCTTTCACTCTGGTGCATTTCATGGTAATTTAGAACAAGTTTCGGAAATTTTACAATAATAAATACACTTCTGCTAAAAGCACACGTTATGCAAACAATAATTTAAAACTGTTCATGACATCAATTATATTTTGTCATAGTGAAATATATAACAGATTACATTTTATCAGCACAATGAAGAGATATATTCCAGAATCATAAAGGTGGAAATCAAAATAGCCTTTCCTTTGCCTAATGGCTTTAATTGCAGGATACAACAGAACAAGGTTGCTCCTTTATTTAAAATTTCATTTTATCAGCTGTCTGTAACCTGTCACAGTATGCCCAGTGCACGATGGTTATACCATTCCATTCAGTTCCACCTCAACAGACTTATGACAATATGCCAGCTGACTGTTTTCTTCTCTTTCTTCAGAAATGGGCAGGTTCTGCATACTACAGGTTTATTAAAATGCTGTCTAAGCTCCATTACGGATGAGCACCATCTCCTATCCACTAGCTGTCCATCTATAGGCTCATCATCCATCCACATGTTTTCCACTCTAACTGTTGCAAATTTTTTTAAACAAAGTTCATAGAGCAAACAAAGCTGTTGGAATATAAGAATGATGGTAGTGGGTTTTGTGTGGTCCGGCTGATATGGTGTGTGTTTCTGTCTTGGTTCTGTGCCCATATAGAGAAGCCTTACAATGGTTATTTTGAAAACAAATTACTTTGGCAAAGCTTCTTTCCCTGTATAGACTAAAGGGAGTTTTACTATATGAATGTATAGAGTCACAGAGTATCCTGAGTTGGAGGGGATCCATAGGGATTATTGAAGTCCAGCTCCTGTACCTGCATGGGACAGTCCCAAGAATCCCACCATGTGCCTGAGAGCATTGCCCAAACACTCCTTGAAGTCAGACAGGATTAGAGCCATGACCACCTCCCTAGGAAGCCTATAATATTCAATTACTTTTGCAGTTGTGTCTGATGCATATCACTAAAGAGTATATATAGAAATCTAACTTAATTCAATAGTTGGCTGAACTGTCCAGTAGCCCAACTGCCCAGCAGTGACCTGGAATAGGAAGGAAAAAACCTGGTTTTCCTCCAGCACATGCATACAATTAACAATAAAGGGAAGAATGCACCCATTGTATGAAATGCAAGGTACCAGTGGGCAAATTATATTAAAAAAAAAGAAAAGCTTCAGGGTTTCCATTCCATTTTCAAATATTTCTTAAACAGGAGCAAAAATCCTATTACATTTTTAAAACAAGAGAGCACTCAGGACCTGGAGTTCAGTAGCAATTCTTTGGATGATGCAGCCTACCTCTGGAGGTTTGGAAGGGGTGCCCCAAAACACAGACTTCTGGGACAGCTGTACCTCCTAAAGTCTTCAGAGCTCCCACATGCTGCACAGTGTCAATGCAGCCTCCTCATTTTAATGCGCTCTGCTTTGGTGAGCAGGAACCTGTTAAAACTATGTAACAAGAAAAAGCTTTGCCATGTTAAATATCCTTCCTATCACAGAAATGCCTTGAATCTATTTAATTTACCAGTGTGGCTATTTCAACATAGCCTTAGAAAAAATATGTTAAAGTAGTGTTTTTCATGGCAAAAGATAGATATTCAGACATATTAAAACAGAAAAAAAAAAGGAGGAAAAATGATGTTAAAATATAAACAAGAAAATACATAGATGTGTTTCAATAAGTAAACAGACATTAAAAAAAAAAAATCTTATTTTCACTTTCCTGAAGAGGTTGTTGGTATTTAATGGTATTCATGAACATTTAATTGGGACCAATATCTTCTCTCTCAAGTGCTCCCCATAACCAATATTCAGAGTAGCCTGTTCTTGTGGTGCATTCATTTACAAACTTTAGCCTTGGGGCTCTTACTGGCTCCATCACATTCAGCACTGAGTATCGTCAGGATTTCCAATGAGACACAACATCACAGAATGTAATAAAACAGAAAAAACAGGAAAAAAAACCCCAAAACCACAACAAACATATAGCAAGCAGTAAATAACTATCTACCATGGAAAAAAACAGTCAGTTCCCTTGGGGAAGACAAGACTAGAAAAAGAAGTAAATTCATTAGCTATGAATGAATAAACAAGATAACAGTACAAGCTTATAATCTATGATCTTATGTTATAAGATACAGATATCAGATATTTAAGAGTGTTGAAAGAGTAATTGAATAAATCTTTGAGAGCCACTGTTGCTCTTTGGACACAGTGGTGTATCCTCACATGATGGGAAAAATGAGATGGAAACTAATGCCAACAGAGAAAAATGTAATCAGCTTAGCTGGAACACAGATAATATATTATACAGGATGAGAGCTTTGCTGAGTATATGCTTCTGATGTCACTGCAACACAAAGTTGTCTACATTCCACTTGTAACACTATAAAAAGAGAAAAACACACCCTAGCAGCTTCCATCTGTATGAATGGGAATAACAATGAATTATCAGGCCTTGCAATCATCTTTTTGAGTGAGCAGAAGCAGGTCCAACTAGTTAGTAAAGAATTACTTTGTTACAGCTTCATTCTAGTAAACAAATTTGTCAATCAGCCAGTTCCATGTAATCCACATTGTTATTTCAGTAGGCAAGAATGTTGTGTTTTCCATGGGCACTTGGGCAGGGAATAGTTTATCAGCACTAGCGCATTTACTGGCAAAGTATATTGACTCAGCGGTGGATATTGCCTGCCTGGACGTCAGGAAGGCTTTGACACTCTCTCCCATAAGATCCTTACAGACAAGATCGTGGTGCAGGGGCTGAGCAGAGAGTGAGATGAACTGAAAACTCCCTGAATGGTTGGACCCAGAGGGTGTAGAAGAAGCATCACAGTCTCAATGGTGGCCAGTGACTGGTGGTGTATTCCAGGGATCAATACTGGGTCCAATTCCATTTAACATCTTCATTAATGACCTGGATGAATGACAGAGTGCACCCTGAGCAAGTTTGCTGATGACCCAAAACTGGGAGAAGTGTCTGATATGCCAGAGGGTTGTGCTGCCATTTACAGAGACCTTGACAGGCTGGAGAAATGCCCTGACAGGAGCTGTATGAAGTCCAACAGCGGGAAGTGCCAAGTCCTGCATCTCTGGAGGAACAACCCCATGCACCAGCAAATGCCGTTGGTAAC
Organism: Scytalopus superciliaris; assembly: GCA_013400415.1. NCBI lineage: Eukaryota > Metazoa > Chordata > Aves > Passeriformes > Rhinocryptidae > Scytalopus > Scytalopus superciliaris. The sequence continues at coordinate 126,265 of VXBX01009443.1, forward strand.
CCAGCTAGAAAACAACTTGGCAGAAAAGGCCCTGGTGGACACCAAGGTGCATGTGGACCAGCAATATCCCTTGCTGCATAGAAGGCTGATGCTATGCTGGGCTGCATTAGGCAAAGTATTGACAGCAGATCAAAGGATGTGACCCTTCCCCTCTCTCCAGCACTGTCAAGGCCAAACCTGGAGTTCTGTGTCCAGTTCTGGGCTCCCCTGTGTGAGGGAGACATGGATGTGCTGGTGAAAGCCAAATGAAAGGTAGCTAAGAAAATCTGGGGATTGGAGTATCTTATGAGGAAAGGCTGAGAGAGCTGGGACTGTTCAGCCTGGAGCAGAGTATAAATACCTAAAGGGAGTGTGTAAAGGGGATGGAGCTCCCAGCTCTTTTCAGTGACAGGACAGAGCCAGTGGCACAAACTAAAACAGGAAGTTCCCTCTGAGTGCATGGAAACACTTCTTTGCTTTAAGAATGACCAAGAACTGCATAGACAGGTTGTGGTGTCTTCATCCTTGGAGATATAGAAAAGCCACCTGGACAGGCCCTGGGCTGTAGGTGGCACTGCTTGAGCAGGGGCGTGTTGGATGGGATGACCTCCAGAGGTCCCATCCAATATCAGCCATTCTGTGATTCTGATTTATGGCTATGAAAGTTGTAGTGATAAATCAATACGGGGTTTTTTTTTGCCCCTTACAACACTGAAAAGGTGGACATTTTGATTAATTCCAGATAAATGAGAATATTCCTCATTGATTTTTTTTTTTTTTTGGTGAATTTAGTTTGTGGTTCCAGTTCCATACCTACTAGTTTTGAAATTTTGAATGTGGTATATTTAAAGGTGTAGTAATGAATCTATTTTAAGGTTTGTAAGAATCTTAATGTATGATTTGATAAACTATTACTCAAATGTTTATGTTATAGTCTAGCTAATCATCCAATAGCAATAATACATTGTACTAGAGGTAATACATACTACTCTCGTCTATAGCATTCTTATTATATATATGAGTGATTATTTTATTCTTTATAAATAATTTTTAAATGTAAGAATCAAGTGTTATGAAATTTTGTGTCTTGGGTCCAGAATTCTGTCTCCATCTACCAGACTTAGAGAGTCAAATTTGGTGTAGACAAAGCAGTATTTCAATATATAGCACCTCAAAGGTGTTTGAGGTTAGGCCACAAAAGTAAGAGAATAATGCTTTTAATTCTCAGAAATGCCAAAACTTTTGTACCAGTTACTGATAAACACAAAAGATCAATCTTGTCAGGAAACCTACCAGTTATAAGAGTACAAAAAGAAGAAAATATGGATTTCACGCTTTTTTCTTGGCACTGTGTTCCAGAACAAGACACTCTCTCTCGCTTTTCACTGATGATGAATAGATAAAATCTATAGTGATCAAGAGTATTCCAGAATACAAAGCAGATTTTTTTTTAATGTGCTTTAAGATGACTCCTTCAGAGGAGGGTTGTTTATTATTAATAAAGTAACACTTACAATAAATTATTAAATTTTTATTTGCTATTGTTTTTTTTCAGTAGCAAAATTATAATTTGGGAGATAACCTACCTTCTTTTTTCATGACTGTTGAAAAATAATGATGTCACCAACTCTCTGGTAATTTATATTAACAGAAATTCATATTAACTTTTTCACTAATTGCATTTCTCTAGTATCACATGTGTTCTGTACAGGAAAATGGGCATAATTCAAGATAAAATCCAGGTCTGAAATGAAGAGAGAGAGAGATATGGTCAGTTCATTGGATGTTTGCCTGCCACATTATACTTTCTTCTAGAATTCTCAATCAAATATTATTTGCAAATTCTCAGACTGTCAGAGTGTCACTGGTCCGGAGCAGATGAGGGGTATGTGATGCTCTGACTATGTGGGGAAGACTTTTGCCTAATGTTTGTTGTGCAGAAAGAGCATCTTAAGATCCTGCGAAATTCTTGTGTAGTGCTCTGCCAGAAACTGCAATTGACTTGGGCACATGAAGACACTGAGAACACTTAATACCTGACAGTCTTACAATGCCTTTCACACAAAAGTTTTACTAGAGAAAAGAGGCTCGAATCCATTATTTTTATTTTCATGAAATTGTAAAGTAAATACAGTCCTGGTGAGATTGATAGCACTGAAAAGTGAAGTTCTCTGTTGACCTGCAGTATAGGTACAACCCTCAGCAATTCTATCCAAAGCTATAAATCCACCTGTATCTTGGCACAGAGGAATTGTCATAGAAGAGAGGTGCTCTGCCTGAAATCAGCCAAAGTAATTGAACTGCTTATATAAAATCTGAGACCACATCTTTTATATTCAAGTGGAAGTGGCTTCTCCAGGAAGGATATGCTTAAAAAATGTTATCAGGAAGAGTTCTTGTGCTACTGTACATGGGACTGTTACGAAGCCCCCAATGTTGTCATGTAATGTACATGAGGTAGGACAAAGCAAAGAAAGAGGAATTATTTCTTTTTCCCAGAACAGTGACACCAAAAAGCATGCAGTGGTGTAGATAATTCCTATATTTCTACCGGTTTCAATGAGTTATGGTTAAATACGCTCCTACATATTTCTGTTTCTCAGTCATGCTATCAAACAAATCAAATGGGAAACAGAAGGTAAGGACATTTGGAAGCTCTCTTTGCAAGAAATGGGCTCCAGTGAGCCTTCTTTCTGTGATCTTAGCCTAAGCAAGCAGTAGACAGACATCTCCTTTTTCAGAATCTTCAAGTCTACCTTCTTCAGCAATTCTGGTGTTGCAAAAAGGTTTCTCTCTCTTTCCCATAAGCCACTGGTAGTTTTTTGTCATCCTGCTGTGAGGGTACTGATTGCATAGACATTTTTCCTAGGTAGGAAGCCAGCATCCTGTATCTCTCTGGATGCACTTCCAGTCTAGACACTTCACCACTCCTTTAGTTGTGCCAATTTACAATGTCAAATGATCTGTACAGAAATAATTCTCCAGAATCATATATATGTCTATATATGCAAGGTAAAGGATGAATATTCATTGCTCATTTTGCTATTCAGCACTGCAAATGGTTGGACACAACTGAAAGGATGATGAATTACAACCATAGACTGAGAAGCAAGACCATGGATATCAGTAGCCTCTTAAACTGCGATTATTCCCAGAAGCAGTTTGCATACCTCTACACACCCAGTGTGACAAATGACTGCTGACCCTGTAGTTCTGCAGGTGTAACTTATCATCACAGAATCAGCAGATAGTTTGAGTTGGAAGGGACTTTAAAGATCATCTAGGTCCAACCCCACTGCTATGGCCACGTTGCTCAGAGCTAACCTTTCCTTAAACTCTTCCAGAGGTGGGACATCCACAGCTTCTCTGAGCAAGCTGTTCCAGTCTCACCACGCTCATCACAAAGAATTTCTTTCTTATACCTACAGCTTCTGATGAATTTCCATTGTTTGGTCTGTTATGTTGATTTTCCAGCACCGTTTGCACCTATCAACACCTGTACAACAGGGGATAAGTCCTGGGGCCCTGGGAACAAGGTCCAGCAAGCCCAGCCTCCACCTTCCACCCCAGCCCTGTTGAGCTGGGTAAGGGCTGTGCATGGAGGCTGGGACTGCCTCTGCTCCCTTGGCTCCTTTGGCTCTGTTGGAATGAATTCTGTCTGTTATGAATGAAACAATTTGTATCACTTGCAATGCAGATCAACTGGCACTACGATTTGCGGGCAGCACCCCTGAGTGACATGAAAATACTGTTAGTTGGAGTGATGCCCAGGTGGGCAGATATTATAGAAAGGTCTGTGAGTCCCTACAGATAATTTTCTGGCTGGCTCATTCCTGAATCACTGTCAAATCCAAATTCTGCATCACTACTTCTGAAATATGATGGCACAGTAATGAGTTTTAATAAAAATAGAGGAATGAAATGGCAAGAGTAGCTTCATATGCTAATTATTCTGAATCCTGTGCATTCTGCAGCAGGCTCATGGAATATACTCCACACTGAAAATTGGTGATGCTAATTCTATTTAAATATTATGGATTGTCAATGTCATTTTAGGGAATGGGTATATATTCTCCATATTTATAAGAAGAGTTATCTAACCGTGGTGAAATAAATATTGACAGTCTTGTAGAAATAGTAGCAAAGAAAATACTAGACCAGTAGCAAACTATGTGTCAAAAAGGTTTTACAAAATTAGTTCTACATGGATTACAAATTATGAGGATGATTTCTGACATTTTATTAAGGCAGTGTGAAATATCAAATGCAGCGGTCAAAATATTTGTACTTTTCCTTGTGCTGTAGCCCAACCACTAAAAGAAAATCTTACTACTGTCTGAAGAGGAGGAAAGTATATTTGAAAAATAGATCTATAAAGATGGCAAAGGAAAAACAGCACTTAGAGTTTTGCAATTCATAGAAGACTCATGTTGGAGTTGATAGGGATTCTGCAAAGTACACTTCTTTTGAATACTCAATGTGAATAAATCTGCGAGATGCTAAGCAGATGCATTGTTTTTCCGTGTTAAATCAATGCTGATGCAATACAATCTTTGTAGGATGGTGGAACTTTTTTGTTATTATGTAGAATAATAACATACTGTAGCATTTTTTGTCTTCAAAAGACTTATTCAAAATGTACTTAAAACTTTAATTAATAACCGCAACATGTCTTCTGTAAGACTTTCAGTGCTTTACCCAAGAGGACAATATTGTGTTTGATAGCGCCAAGACTGAGAACAAAAATGTGCACCCATCTTTACTGTCTCTTTGTGCTCCTCAGAGCTGCTACTTACCTGGTTCTTCCCCCATTCCATGTTGTTACACTGTTAGGTCAGGACTCTTTGGCTGTGGGGGCTGCATTTTTGTCTGGCAGCCTTGAACGTGTTGGGTGTTACCTCAGTGTATGTCCATCGTTCTCTTAGGCTCTGCCTATATTTTCCTTAAGAAACATCATGTTGGAGACATTCACGTAGCGCTGTCTGAAGCGGCAGAGTGGGAACAGCAGGAGAAATAAAAACCTACAAAACAGAAAACTACAATCTATTTCCACAGTAATTAGATAGCATCAGTTGCAGACACATTTTCATTGCTTTTCTTTTTCTTTTTTTTTTTTTTCCTTAATACATGCTTTTCTGAAGTTTATTGCAGTAATTTTGCTTAAGCAATGGTTACATTTTAAGAGTGCTTCAGTAGTTTACCTTCAAGCAAGTGCTGGCAAACTTGTAGATAAAACATTTAGCTGCAGCCATAAAATCCTGACTGACCTAGCTTCAAGCAAAGGGTTGCTTTCAGAAGATTATGTTTTTCTCTCTTTTCATTTTGAAATCAAAGTCCCAGTTCATCCTGATGACTGGGCTGGTGATAACTTCAGGGACCTTTTTCAAATCAAGGAGACCAACAGGGACTCTTACCCTGAAAACAGCACTTTAAGTACTGAGTATGGTCACAGTAAACAAGGTAGAGCCTTTACCAAAGGTCTGAACATAAATGGAGCGTACAAAAGATGTATTTGAATGATGAAGAGGGGGGACGGGTTGGGTTTTGGTAGTGTTCCAGTCAGTACTTCAGCAGTATCCTGCTCTGTTGTCATTTTCATGGTTAATCTGCAAATAAAGAAAGCATCTGAGGGATCAGAATACTTTAGGAATATAAAGTTTCTAGGGTGTGTTCTTTCTGATGTCAACTCAGTCCTCAGCTGGATTGAAATAAGTGTGTTGAAATAGTAAATCATCAGATTGCATCATGTAGAAGAAAAAAAAAATATACAGTTTAAACTGTGCTCTCATTAAACATGTTCCTTTTCTGTGCATTTCAATTATTTCTGTTGAATGCTCATGACCTTCTGAAAGAGGATTGCTTTATAATTTTGTGTATACAACTATATCATTTGTTTATATATCCCTAGATGGCCACTGGCTCAGTAAATTTATTTTTTTCTAGTTCCAACAGTAACTGTATTTAGTTCTTACAGAGGATGTAAATTGCTTTATACACATCTAGAATTGTTAGCACAGTATGAAACGATAATTAAGATGGCCTTGTCTATCATTTCACAGTTGCTGTGATTACTTACTGCAGGAGTTGAACTGGATTGTGACCTGTTGTAAGTTCTAGGCCAGGGACAAGCACTTTGCTGAAACTTAGATGAGGTTCCACACTTCAAGGAATGTTACTGGTTGTAACCATGACAGGAAACTGCTCTACATTCACACTCCTCTTCCTCTCTAATGCTGACAGTAAGCTGAGATCATGTATCTGTGAGTTTTCCTTTCTAGTATCTACCCTATGCAGTTAGAGGTGAATCCATTGCTCCTGTTGGATAGAGACTTTTAAAGCTGATAGAATGTAATCCTGAAGCAAGGCTGTTGACTGTGCTGTAATGTAAACTGCTAGGGACAAGGTCTGCAGAGAGGGTTGGAGCAGGTATCTGAACACAGCGGTCTTCATACAATTGATCTTCTTTCAAGCAGGGACATGACATTTTAATTTGAATAACTTTAGGACTAGAGCTCAAGTCTGAAGTATTTGTGGACTTTATCTGAATTTTACTTGCATTTTTCAGGATATTTTCTTATTTCTGCTCCCCCTCTGCCCCTGCTGAAATGCTTTGAAAAGTTAAAATATGCATTCCCTGACTTTTGTAAACCGGTGGGAAGTTCTCTCTGTTTAAACACTCAGCTAAGATGGGAGCACTATTTACTGCAATCAGTTAGGCCAAATTAATCCCTTACCAAGTTTCAGGCATTTTATTGAGTTGACTAAAGTAGAACATAGTAATTTTAGATTTCTTCTGTGAAGATAAATAGACACAGGAAAATCTGCATTACCCCTGGAAATGTAGTGCATATAAAAACAGCCCAGCAACATCCCTCTGAGCTCAGACACCAGAGTTAAATGCATGGAGTTAGTCAAGGTGATTCTAGACTTGCCTGCTCAGCCTGCCCTTCATCCCTGTATTCTTAAAGTCTCCAGTCTGCTCTTCTAGATTAATGTCTGTGTGTTGATTCTTGTTTGTACAGAGCCCAGCTGGCTTTGACAGGGCACAGATTAGCCCTGTGCAGGGCTGATGACAGGGCCAGTTCAGCACAGCAGAACTCATGCAACTAGGTGCTTTTAAAAATGATGTAAATAAGGATCAAGTCCTATGCTAGAAGGTGCTTCCAGTGTTTTTCCAGACAATTTGTCCTTCCTGCCTTTGCTATTTTAGGAACTTGCTGTAAAGGAGCACTTGATTTCTCTTATCTCTTCTATACAGGCTATAATTAGGATTAGCAGAAGTGTTTTACTTAATGTTGCAGTAGTTCTTGTGTACAGCACTCATATCTTAAGTATAATTAACACTGTATAGCTCCCATTAGTGTTTTTAAGCACTTAAAATGTACTATAATGGCCAAAGCTAAAGTTGTCATTAAAGGGCCATTGCTATTTATTATGCTCATAAAGTAGACACTTTGCTACAGAAAAATATATCATTGGGTTCCATTTAGAAAGCAGTAACAGACAGCAGCATTAGTGATGGCACCCATGGGACTAAAGGACTGCCTTAAATTGATCCCATTCTTATTCCACACAGGAGTCAATAGGGAAATCTAAAAGCAGGTGACAAATCATTGCATTGCACAACATAACTCTGATTAGCTGAGTTACGCTGGGGGGCAGGTTTGCTGCAGGGGGGTGCAGGGTTTTTTTGTGAACATTTCTTTCTGTAAATGCTTGAATTTTTGTTTTCAGTCTGTGTTTTCCTCGTAATTGCATGTATATTTCATAACTCATTTTTATTACATTCATCTGACATCGTTTTAAGCAATTATAAAAAGGCGAAAAATTTTATGCCCTCTTCATTATATTTTGGGAAAGGGGCCAGGTACATTATTAACATGAGGATTTTGCAAGTACTTTTTGCCTAGAACTCTTGGTCAGATGTACATACCTGTGAGCAAGTTAGGATTTCATTGCCACTGCTTCATCTGGTGATTGAATTAGCCAGTTTGTACAAGTCATATTTTCTCATAGACCGTAATAAAATGCTCCCCTACTTTCATAACTCCTTGTGTCTGAAGAAGTTAATCTTCTTTGCCAACACTGCTCTGAGGATACATTTTAGTCACAGTCCAAATGTTGGAACAAAACATGAGCCATTTATAGCAGTAAACAATTATCACTGAAATGAGATAACAATTTAATGGTCTTGCATGATTAATGTCCTACATAAATTCTTTATGACATAGAATCGAAAGATGATGTTATGAATGTATAATAGAAAGTCAACAGAATGTGTCACCTTTTGGTTAGTTTCTAAGGAAACAGGCTGTGCAATCAGTGTTTTCATAATCATCGGAGGTTCATAACAAAACCATCATCTATTGTCCTTTCTAAATTAAATTTCCAAAGGTACAGTTGTTGGCCTTTTTGGCCTTAGTGCCAATTATGCACACAAGAGGTCAATTCAGTTAATGGCATCCCTAGAGTCTTTTCCATGTTGGCGAACCAGGGCCAGCTTTTGCAAATGCTGGTACCTACATTTAATTTAAATTGCTGTCCATTTCTAGGCCTATAAATAAGTGGTCTGCTTTTCATAAATGCTTATTGCCCACAGCTGATTCTGACTTTGCCCTCTGTCTCCAAGGTGAATAAACACGTGTTTAGTGTCTTTGAAAATCAGGGCAACAAACTTTAGAAGTCCAAATATAACTTTCATGCAAAGATTTTTCAAAAGGGGAAGTCTAGTGTTACACCCCTTAATTATTTCATGTAACTTTAAGAATGTCTAGAATATGAAAAAATCAATTTAATAAAAAATCAGTAAAATCTGTTAGGGATCTAGTATGTTTTAAGATAAAGAGTTTTCTTTTAAGCTTCTATTAAAGCAAAATAAAGTCAGCATCCAAAATCATTGGCTTTACTTCATAATTCTGAATATAACTCTTTTTCCATCCTACAAATATATACATATATATATACACACATAGAAAATAAATTGTTACTACAGTAACAATATTTTTTTAAAGTATTTGTATGACCATCATACATCTGTCATCTACTGAGGCAAAGGAGAGCCCTCTGCTGACTTTACTTGAGCTTCCCTCTGTCATGCTTGTGAGGTGCAAGGACACTGTCTTTCATTTCACTGAAAAATCTTGTTTGCTTCAAAGTATGCACAGAGATGAGGAAAATCATGTGCTTGTCCTTCTCTGGAAAGAGAGAGGGAAAAGTAGAATTTCTTCTCCTGAATTTTTTTGACTGTGGTACCTACTAAACCTATGAAATTACCCTTTTATCAGTTTATGTGTATTTATCCAGAAAACTTATTCTCCAACTCTTGTCCCTCCTGTTTCATCAGACCTGTGGTGTCTTAAGGTTGCCTAAAGGTTGATTTAACTCACTTGTTGATGATTCCCTAATCGTTAGGCTGGTCCTTGAGTGAAGGGACAAATGGGGGCAGAGCCAGATCATTATTGCATTACAAATATTCCCAGAATCTGAAACAGGTGTTTAGGGCCATGACCTGAAGGCAGATGTGGAGTTGGTACTCTAAAGTTAAGAAAGATGAAAACCACAGTATAATATAACTGAGAAAATGGCATCATCTTTTTAAGAGGATAGATGATAGACACATGAGGCTCCAAGGGAAAAAAAAAGTAAAAGAGGAAGAAAAAAGAAAATATAAAAATAGGGAAACATTTAATTTATTCCCAGACCCTGAGCAAGTCTGTCTAGTAAAGTNAAAAAAAAAGTAAAAGAGGAAGAAAAAAGAAAATATAAAAATAGGGAAACATTTAATTTATTCCCAGACCCTGAGCAAGTCTGTCTAGTAAAGTATTGCATAATTTTCAGCTGGTTTTAGTGCAGCAAGGTGTGTTCCCAGAGCTAATGTCTCTTGATAGATAGATCAGGGGTCATTTTCCTTTGGCTTTTACAGAGTTCATGTCTTCAATAAACTAAGCAATTCACTATGACTGGTTTGTCACTGTATTATTTTTACTATCTTATAGAATTTTTTAATTATTTACATTCTTATTCTTAATAAGTATTAAGAATTAATTAATTCTATATTCATATTCTTACATTAGCAACAAAACTAAACAGTAGCAACAATAAACAAAAAGGCTAATTGATCATTTCTAATCACCTTTGTGAAGCTGTCCTTGCTCAAAGAGGACAAATAGGAATACCTATATCTGTATTTATAGTTCATCACTAGGAAATAAAACTCATCAATGAACTTTGTTCTGTACTCCCATTAGAAACTAGGACTGTATAAAAAGGTCTATAAAATTAGCACACATGTGCTATGAAGCAGATATATGTATCTTTGGTGAAGCAAAATTAAGACATATTTTACAGTTTTGTTTATTATGTCATTAATAATTAGTAAGACTAATCAGAACTCAAGTTTTCCTACTGTGGATATGTTGTTTCCTTTTTAAGTTGATAAATTCTGTGGAAAATATAGATTTTGACATGATTGGTTTTTCTCATTTTCTTTGAACCGAATTTAAAAGTTCTGAGTCAGTTTCACTTGCAATTTCTACTTGGAGCTTCCAGAGTGTCTCCAGTGAGCTGCAGTTTAGGAGCCTCATGCCCATATGATTCTGCATAAGGTTTCTGCCTCTGCTACATCTGTCCTTTGGCTGAAGGAAATTAATTTGCCTTAAGATGGTGCAGCATAGATGTCATTTGATCAAAGAGCCCAGCATATGAAGAAACATATGAACACCATACTCTTGATGTTCAGTCAGTGTTACTAAACTGATTCAGAACAAAGTATTGTGACATACAAGGTTTCTGAACTGGTTTGTCTGGGGTTTTTTTAAAATTTTACTATTGGGATTTTTTTGTCCCAAGTCGTGAGTATAAGAGATAAATTCTTTAGTTCTTCTGAAGTTCTTCTTTAAGAGGAATCCAGGATAGCCCAGTTATCTCTGAGACAGAGGATGAAAGTAAGGCTACGTGACATAGTGTTAGGTTTGCAATTTTTTGTTAATGTTGTTATTTTTGACAAATAAGAAGATGATGCCTCAGTGCTGCAGTTCCTGCAGTGTTGCAGTAAAGACCTGTGCAGTAAACTGTGTGTTGAGAGATTTCTTAAATTCATGATGGGACATATTGTAGATCATGTATAAAAATTTCTTAGTCCAACTCAACTGATTTTGTGTGGGAGAGAGTATTGGGCTCCACCTGATCTGAAAAGAGTTTAAGATACTGAGATGTGCTCCATGTCTGGTGATTACTTTGTACTTAAATATGAACACTCCTTTTTATTTTATTTTTTTTCCTTATCAATTAAGTAACAGTTATTTTACTGCATACTACCAGACATTAGATGATGTCATGTACACACCTTCCTTCATTCAGTATCCTTCCTCTTATGTCTCTGTTGCAGATGTGGAGTAGTAAGGAACTTACCTGGCCACTAGTCAGCTCTTTCAGCAAAGGAATAAGCAGCAAGCAGGACTGGCTGTGCAGCCATGTGACTGTTTTCTTCTGGAAATTGTTAGAAGCTTTCATAGTTTTCAGATGCAACTCAAGCCCTTATAAAATTTGTTTTAGCCTATCTCATACAATGCTGGTATAAAATCTACTTTATGCAACAATTCCTTTTTCAGTCAATGACAGATTATGGCAGGATAGCGAGCTCTCTGATAGAAGAGATAATGCCATCTCACACCTCCTGTTCCTGCCCAATAATCTCCACAGGGCAACATTTCTGGGCTTCCTAGAGATCACCAACCTGTGTTTGTTAGGGGGGTTGCCTGTGCATCTTGACCTATGGGAATCCCTTCTTTCTCAGCTGTCCCTGGATACCTGTTCCTGGGCAGGTACCTCTGTCACACCTGAACATGAGCAACAGGGAAGATCAGTGACTACTTCTCAGTGGGGCAGATCAATTTGTTTCTTCCCCTTAAGGAGCATCACTGAATTTTAAATGTAAGTTAGGAATTTTTTTCCCAGCCTTTGTTTTCTTTTCCCCAAAAATGCATTTTCCGGAGAGTTCTGGGCATAATTGTTCTATTCAACACTGCTTTCTCCTCTGCTACTTGGCAGTTTTATCAGTCCTTTTCTGGCAGAGTGTGGCAAGAGTTGTTTTGCAGTCAGACAATAGTGAAATATTCCTGAAGTGTCCTTCATTATTCTTCTCATCACATCCTGCATTGTGACAATTCCATTTAGACAACATGAGTCTACCTGCAATCCCTGTCTGTTGAGAGACCAGACGTAAAACAGACTCTAAATCAGCCATTCAAGTATTTCTCCTATAGTCTTTTATCCATGGGGGGGAAGGGACCCCCCCCCCCCAAACAACAAAAACCCACAGTACAACCAACAAATAAATATAAGTAGGAAAAAGATGACAATTCTGATTTCTTAAATAATTCAACTCAGTCTCCAATGCTTTTTGCCCTGATTTTCTGTGTCTGTTGAAGAAAGCAATAAATAACTGGAGTTTCCTTATATTTGTCTCATTATTTCCCTTGACATAAATGGACTATGGTAGAACCCATTTTATCTCTGCTAAAGTCAGTAACAAAGTTCTCATAGCATTACACAGGGCCAGGATTTCATTCCCTGTGTGATGCTGTGAGAAAGTAAAAAAGGATGACATCAGGTATTTTTCATAGGTTTGACCTAACAACCTTCTCCTGGAACCACCTAGTCTATTGGACCTCTGCTGAATCTTTTTGAAAATGCTTTCCAAAGACTATATCAGTTATTTTCCATTTTTCTATTACCATATGAAATAAAATTCTAATGAGAACTGTGTTCCATTATTTCAAATATTCTTAAAATGGCTGAATGTTAATATTACTGGAAAATTACAAACCTGGTTATTCAATTCTGAGGGTTTTTTTGGTTGTTTTTTGGTTGTTTTTAATTAATTCAAAGATTCTGAAGATGCAGGAAACAATATTCACCCTTCCTATTTTGCCTTGAGATCCATACATATCTATATGTGTGTATACATTTAGTAGGTGTGATTTAGGGATGAGTGGAATCTGTGAGGTCTTGTTTTCTTTTCTGACCGTTATCTCAAAAATGTAGGTAAAAGTTCATACATAATTCTTCAATTAGACAACTCTAAAAAAATCCACAGAGTCAGAGAGAACATGGGTTTATACTATGGGTAAGTACAGTGCCATTAAGTACTCAAAAGCAAGTAAGGGATATGTAATAAAAGTTTCATATGTCATTTGATTCTGTTTGAAAAATTATTTTCCTCTTGAGATCATTGTTAATTGTTAAAGAAAAACTGTGCTTGCTCTGGCTGAGATAGAATTAATTTCCTCTGTAGCAGTCTTCACAGTGCTGGACTTTGCATAGGCAGCTAGAAAGGTATTGAGAGAACACAGCAGTGCTTTCGTACTGCTGGGCAGTGCTCCCGCAGGATCGAAGCCCTCTGTCCAAATCAACCTCCAGCAGCCTCCAAAAGCCATTAGTCTGGGGCTGGGCAAGGGGTTGAGAGGGGACACAGCCAGGACAGCTGATCCCAACTGGCCAAAGGGATATTCTGTGTCATGTGATGTCTGTTCAGCAATAAAAGCTGAGGGAAAGGATGAGGTGGCATTTCTTATTATGGCATTTGTCTTCCAGAGCAACTGCTGCACATACTGAGGCCCTGTTTCTTGGGAGGTGGCAGGACATTGTCTGCAGATGGGAATTAGACAAAAAAAAAAAAAAAAAATTTGGTTTTGTGCATGACCTTTGATTTGGCTTTATTAAACTGCCTTTATCTAGTCTGGTGAGATGTTTTATATTCTATCCTATTTTCTCCTCCTCCCATCCTTCTGAGGAGGGGAGGGATAGAGTTGCTCATTGAGTACCTGGCATCCAATCAAGGTCAGCCCACAAAAACATAGAAACAATTTTTGAGGTTTGATTATCCAGAGTGATAACAAAGGATTTGCCACCTAAAATAAACACTGCTTTCAGTGAATAACAGCTCAAAAGTAACTTTTTTTTTTCTTGTGCTAAAATGGCCTATAAATTGCTGAACTACCTCATATGGCCTTTATTTTGTCCTCACTGGCATATCAAAGGGAAACAATTCAAGCATTTTGGAGATTTAGTTATTTGTTCCTTTGATTATCTCATCATCTGCCTTCCTGGTTGATTTCCTAAGTTAGTCTTAGAAATTGAGATCCTCTTTTGATCACTGCATCTGTAGAAAAGTGAAGCTAAAGAAACACATGTGCTGGGGCTCCCATTAGGGATAAAATTAACATTTTGGCATGTGCTTAGTAACTGCTGTCATTTGTTGATGGTGGGACAGCCTGAAGAGCATAAGGATCTTGGGCTGTGCTCCTCTTCTGACAGCAATTCCAACATCTGCAGGAAGTATTTCAGCAAGAACCAGAAAAGTGGAATAAATAATAGTAAAATTATACATATGGTGTGAAGGTGACACAGACAAATGTATTTCCAGCTCTAGCTGTGCTGTTCTTGACCCACCCCTTTGCTGACTAACTCAAGTGACAAGATACTAAGCAAGAGCATATGTGATTATTATGCACCATGTAGAGTTCAGAACAAAGCATAAATAATTGCCATGCAATATCAATTTGTTTGATCTAGGAATAAAATCTTCACCCGATTGTCTAGTGCCTGAGTGTAATTTTGAATGGTTTTATTAGTACATATTATCTAAAAAAGCCTCATCTGTCTGAGAGATCAGCCTTGGATGGTGCACAGCTGATGCTGCAAGAAGCAGCAGCAGGTAGACGTGATTTGGCTGTTATTTGTAAAGGTGGATTAAAGTCAGGCTGAGGTTATTCCTTTATATTTCATCTCTCTTACTGTAATGATCTGAAACTTCTACTCCCTCAGTATGAATTAATCCCATTTTAGGAAAGAGCTTGTGAGATGCACTTAATTTGAAATGATTCCCTGTACATAGATGCTTCTGAGATTTTATCTTGTGTTGTGTGTATTTGTTGAAAATTGTACTGTCTGTCTTGACAAATTATCTACTTTTGTCACTGGATACTCTTGACAGACTTTTTACCACTCATTTCATCATAAACAATTTACCAGCCTGTGTTGCTTTTATGTGGTAAGAAAAACTGAACAAAAGCATAAAAGGAAACCTGGCTGGTTAATTTTCATGATCAGTTAAATTGGTGTAAAAGTGCTGTTTATGGTTTACTCCTGTCCTACATTTTACCTACGTGTACTTTTCTCTCACTCTGCTGCCTACAATACAGTGATGTGTTCTCTTAGAGACCATCTTTTGCAAACATTAGTGCTTCATAAGTGATGGCCTAACAGCAGTTCACTGAGCACCTAGGAAAAAACAGTTCCATTGTCACACTCACTCAGAATAGACACACCGGTTAGAGATGGATTTTCCAAAATTTAATTTTGTTTAATAATTCACTGGCATTTGTTTGGGGACAGACATATTCTCCAGGACATAATAGTCTCAGGAAGGACTGACAATGAAAACGCCACTGAAAGTTGTGAGTGCTGCTTCACATAAAATTCACTAGAAATGTGAGAGTCTGCCTGAAGCCAAAGTAAACTACAGTCACGTTCTTTTCACAAAATTTATTTACTGTGTCAAGCAGGGCAAATCTCTCATTCCTGTCAAATTAGACAATCCCTCTGGCAGGTCACAATAGCCATGGTGGCATTATCAATATTTTTAAAAGGTCATCTATCAGAGAATGTGTGTTGTGGGTAATGAACAAGGAGGAAAATACAACTGCTTTGTATTCTTAGAGAATTAAAAATGTCACAAAAAGATTATATACCTTAAGAACAAGAATTTTATTTATTTGCATTTTATAAAACATATCAACATCCACATAATTTTAATTTTGCCAAATAAGGCAGTTATTCCTTTTGCAGCAGTCTTCTGTGGGATTGGTGCTGGTCTCCACATGCAGGAAGAAGGACTTAATTGTAAGCATTTTATCAAAACAAACAAACAAACTACTGTTTTGATTTTTAAAAGGCATATTATTCAATTGTATGTGTTTTGTTGTGAGAACTTGCACTTTGTTACCTGGAAACAACTCATTTGCCTTAAGCTGATAGGGAAAAAGTCTAATGTAACAAAACCATCCTTGTAAAGTTCTCCAAAAAATCCTACTGCTACTTTGGTGTTCACAGAACATGAGAAGTATGTCTGGTTCTTTACAGATAAATGTGACCAGTTCTTGGATCCAAGGAGCTTACAGTTTAAATCTCAGAGCTTGATTTTATATATCAAATACGTGATCTTTTATTTGTATGTATTAAGACTCAAAACTGAACTTTGGAAAATTTCCTTTTAGGATTAGTTATTATTTCTAGTATATATAAAACGTTTAGACTTTTTTTTCCCATAGAAAATAGAAGATAAGCCAGATGAAGGCTAACTTTTTTTTTGTTTGTTTTTAATTTTTCATGCCCAGGAATAGAAGTTAAAACCTGTGATTTCTTTTTAGTACATGAAAACAGTGAAACCTTATCTAAATTTCAGTCCAGAAATTTTAGAACTTTTCAGGAAATAAAAAAGTTCTTGTCATTTATATTGAAAAATCCACATCTGATAATCAGCAGTTGCTATCAGCACATGATCACTGTCAAGGCGTGCAGGGTGTTCCGTGTAGTTGTGAAGAAAATGTGGAAGAATTGCTAATTTCCTTATGATGGTCGAAAAAATGTCACCACACAACCACTTTGGTGCACAAAAGACTCCTAGCTCAGATATGTATGAATAAAAAACCCTTATGCTCTGGTGCTGCTCTTTTAATGGTGGAGAACTTGGTTTGTTGAGGCTTTTTGCATGACCCAGGCATACTGGACACAGGGAGAATGTGAAGTTCCAAATGTGGAACGGTGCTGTGGTGGGGCAGAATGGCCTTCAGTTCTATCAATAGTTGTTTGGCACAGCAGGAGGGAAGAAAGCACGGTGGGGGCTTTGGTTGACAGTTCAGACTTACTGAGGCATCAGCTCCAGGGCATTGCTGCTGATGGTGTAATTTCCCTGCTGAAGTTTGTGTTTTAAGCTGCTGAGATGGTTCGTTAACAACAAGTGACTCCAGCTCACAGTATGTCTCTTGCTTTCTCAATAGCTAGACTATAAAAGGCCTTTGGCACTGCTTTCTTATACTGAGATTTCCTACTGAGAGTCAAAATGCTGCTGTCCCTGTTTTCTGTCATTGTCACTAGTGCAGATTTAGGTGTTGACTAAATGTCTGCTAAAGTTTACGGACAGGCTCCACAGCATTCCCTTGGCTTTGCATCAGGGAGAAGACAGCCAACACTGGATCTCCATGAGCTAAAAGAAAATCAATTTTAATTCCACAGGATGGAATTATTGGGATAGAAAGGAAGTCATTAAATAGCCTTGCTTGCTCCAAGGCTAGTGATACAGAAGAAGAACTGAAAAGAAAAAAATTAACTTTGGATTGCCATAATTGTTCTAAGTGCCTACCTTATATTGGATTCCCTTGTTAACCTCATAGCTAGCTGGTGTTTGTAAGCATCTATATTTTCTCATGGAAAGCAATGTAACTATTACTCTGGTAGACAAATGATGCTGCTGCTTTTCTTCTCTAATTAAAACTAGTTACCGTAAAAGAAGGTAGTAGGATATCACAGAATCATATTTTAAAGCTACTGTGAAATACAGGCCTGTAAACTTGATGTAGTAACAATAAATGCATGTAAAATAAGCACTAAAATTTAACTACAAGACAGGAAATAAAAAACAGGGAAGGCATCCCAGAGGCTGGGCTGGGCTTGGGGATGGGGCCTCTCCTGCCTGTGGCCAGGGATCTGATTGAACCCCAACAGCCTCCCAGGGGCTGGTGTTACCACAGCCAAGGTTTTGTACCAGGGTTGCCCAGGGGTGTCTCCATGTGGGGTCTTTCCAGCTCTTTCTCCAGTATCCCCTAGGGCTGTGAAGGTCCTCTCCACACCACCACCCTTACCAGTGAGCAGCCAGCATGCTGGGGGACCTTATTGCCTTGTGCCTATCTGCAGACATTGGATTTCATTATTTGAGACAGTTCTGCATTTGTGTTCCATCTCTTTTGTATTTCTGCTGTTGTTACCACTGCCATATATGCAAGCTCTTCACATGCTTACTTCTCATGTAAAGATATATTGACATATGCGAATACTTCTCATTAGAAAATTTTCAGTAGAGGTCAAAAGTCTTTAACTTGAGGAGTAACAAGCCTCAGCAACAACCATCAGTTCATACTCTGCTCTTCTAAACTGGCAACTTCTCGCCAAAGAAGCTCAGCTCAAAATCTGAAACCTTCTTGTGCTGTATTGAAGTCATGCAGGGTTGTACCTTAGTACATGTAATGTGTGGATCTTACCAAAAGAAACTAGTAGACGCTTCTGGTCTTATTTTACTATAATATAAGAAGAGGTGAACTATTAAAATATAAAGTATGTTTTTAGACACCATGTCAGCTTCGTACCTTTTAAGTTGTTCAGTTTGTGTACACACTCTAAATTAACCACAGTGGGTTATGAGAGGGCAGTAATCAATAAGACAGCTCATTATCTATGATACTTATAATTATCCTGATGCTAGTACTAATGTATTGGTGTAACTAAAGCACATTAAAAAAAATGTCCTAACAGGACATCTCATTATCACCCTTATTTTTGCTCTGAAGTTTTATTAGAAAATCATGCTACTCTTCTGAACTACCACAACAACAGCATTATCCCTGGGGCGTTTTTTCATATCAAGGTTAATTTAAAGTGATTAGCGTAAGCGCTACAGATGTTGCTATGGGAATAAGAACCTCACGTCTACTATGATGGACATCACATGATTGCTGTTACAGCTCCAGTATGATTGGATTATTTGTTTTAATGTCATGCAAAATAAGTCACATGACAAAGATCAGAATCTCCTTAATAGCATTTCATATTCTGGAAATCAATCACCTTTCCTTCATTTCTCAGTGTATAAAGTGCCTGAAGAGCACATAAAACAGATGTCTTTGGTTTACTGCTACTTGTACCTGACTGCTTGTCTAGTAGAATCTACCAAGGGTGACTAAATTACACACCTAGTTGAAAAATTAAAAGAACCCAAAAAACAATTAAGTATATCTTACCATAATAACAAGTATTTTTTAATAAACTGGAATAAGATCCTACCATGAATGCAATTAGATCACATTTTATAATAAATCCCTATACTGAATGTATGCAAAGTCATGTAGTCATGGACAATCCCTATGCCATTAAAGTCAGTGAGAAGCCCCTTATTTCCCTCAGTAGGTACCTTTGAGTTGTCTCTCAATTCAGTCACAGGGGTATTTTAGTATATAGTATTACGGTAGAGAGAAAGATAAAAATATTACCTAGAGACTCAATAAGGAAAATAATTAAAATAGAAATGTTAACAAAAAATAGCATATAGAAATTCAAAAGACTAATTTTAATGTATTTCTCAGTAACACCTTACTTTCATAACTGTGGAAAAAAAAATACTATTATTAACAGTTTTTAGCCAGATCACTGTGGTGAAACAGGATGGCTTGTCGTCTACAGAGGGACACTTTATAGTCTACAAGGTGCTGTGTGATGCCTCTTGGAGAGACTTTTCTCTCAGGGAAGCCTACATGGGCAATGAAAGCACCTAAATTTGGTCTCCTAAATTACATCTAGAACACACTCTAAAGTAACTTCAAGTACAGCTTATTAACCTTTCATTCACATTCCTTACTAGTGATTATTGCTAGGAGTGATGTTTGGGTTTTATATCTGCAGTTTTCTTATTTCCAATAAAATAGCAGCAGTTAATTGGGAAACTACTCTGAATGCTGGCTTTACTTTGCAGACAATTTTATGTCTTTGTTATGTGATGTGGTTTTAAGCATACTAATGGTATTCTATACAAGATGATGTTATACTGAAAATTAACAAGAAAAAGGAACAAGTAAAGAGGATTTTTGAACATGCTGAGAATAACAAAGAATATCTCAAGCTCATACTTCATTTGCTTGAACACTGACTTACAGAAGTCTCACTTCTACTTTTAAGGTGGAATAAATTTGTGGTTTCGATAGCACCTTTCATCCTTCAGAGAGTGTCAAAAACTAATTAGAGATTGATATTATACTCTCATGATGGGTGATAGGTAATCATGACATTAGCAGTTCTTTGAGCCCAAGCTAACAATAGCACTGGCTCATGAAATTGGATTTGTTTGTCGTGTTAGCTGAAGTTCTGTGGTATTACTGCCCTCTGTTCACAAGAGATATTCTGATCTTTAATTTTCAAAGAATAGTCACATGGGAGGGACAAGGATTCGGTTTTGTGATCACTGGAAGGGCAGAAACATCAGCAGCTCAGCACTCAGAACCACCCTCAGCAAATGGAACAGAACATAATAGAGTATTTCAGTTGAAAGCAGTGGTTTAAAAACTCATATCACTGCAAAAGTGTTGTGTCACCTGAGCAGTTCAGTTCCCTTTTGAATAAGCCATGCAGTATTTGGCTATACAGAGAGCACACTATAAAAAGAAAAATAGACAAAATGATGGGTTTCTTTGTGATTCCGGCCCTTTCCATTCACTCACACCTGTGCAAGGAGACTTAATACTCAGTTATTCACTTATATTGATATTACTATTAGTTTTGAAGTGTAAATAAATAAACAATAAACTACACAGTGACCTTCTTCAGAGACGAGGAATTTGTGGCTGTAACTGCAGTTAAGCAAAACAGAGGTTTCCTGGCTGGAATCTGAAACAACTTGTACTTTGCCTGAAAAACAGAGGAATGACTTTGGCCTCTTTATCCACATATCCACATACAATCCCACCCCTCCACAGACAAGTGGCAAGGTTGTGGATCCAAGCTTTTTTCCATTAGTAAATAATGCTATACTATCTGAAGTAGCTGGAAACAATCAAGAAATGTTGCCACAGACAAGCCATTTTGGATACTACATGAATGCAGGCCATGAATGCTACAGCAGAAGTGTAAATCAACTCCATGTCCTTATTTCTTCTCAAAAGTTTGATAAATCTTTGATATATAAAACTCTTCAATGCTGAGTTCCTTGTGTGGTGATAGATATTAGTGTATTAATACCACTACACTAGCACTAAATAATGCACAAAGGCTTCTGTTCAGTTCTTTTCTTTCCAAGTTGTTAATTCTACTATTATTCTACTAACATAGAAAGTAAGGCAGGATTTTAAAACACCTCTAAGGATAGTCTCAAATTTTTAAATGGAAAAAGCTTTCAGAATGGTTTGCCATGGTGATGTTACTGTAATAATTTTCAATAGCTATGATGATATAGGGCTGTAAAATTAGGGTTACTAAAATGATAGATCACACCCAGAGTATCTTTGGTTAAAAATCAGTAATTATTTTAAAACATAATCTCATCTCTTGAGGTAATGGTAGAGATTTAGGATGCCAATTTCATTTATACCAAAGGCATTTCTGAAAATTTCTAAAGATGAAATGTAAAGAGATTCAAAGATGTTACCCAGTACTCAAAGGCATTTTTTCACTGAAATGTTTAGACAATAAAAACACGAGCTCAACTTTTTGAATAATAAAAAAAAAAATAAAATGTTTCTATACTTATACTTCCAGCTGCATAAAGGTAATATATGTGTTATAAAAAATTAGTGGTTAGAAGATTGTTAATGACTCATCATCTCTCAGTCTCCAGATTAAGCAGAAGAGGAAATTGTATAAGAATTTCAACCCGTTGGGCAGAAAAAAGACTTTGGGAAATGTGTTACAATCTTTGACTAAGCTTTCAAATTACTGTATATTATACTGTATATTACAAATAAGTTTCCAGAAATTCACCTGTCAGTATTTAGAGCTGCAGTATATGTTGACAATAGATCTTAAAATCACTCTCTCTCCTGCAGTTCAATTTCCTTTGTTCCACTTTGCTGCCCTACATACATTGTGTCTACGAACAAGGTTTGGGGTTTTGTTTTGGTATAGATATTCAAGTACAGGATTTTCCCCCAAAACTTCCTACACAAATGCTTTGATTATTTTTTTTTTGTTATAATTACATATCAATCTAAGTTAAGACAAGTTATCCCCTTATGTTAAAAAAGCAACATTTTTAAAGGTTAATAGTTGGTTTATAATAACAAGGAACATTTAGCTCTGAATACAACAATTCACTGAAATTGGACAGTTTGTTACTGGTAATTTCTTTTGTTAAAAAACCTTTTTAATCATTTTATTGTATCTTAGTTCCATTAGGAAGGATCTTTGGAAAGTATTGTCATACAGAAATGCCGTATTCTGGCACATTTTAGTTCATTTTTATAGCATTGTGAACTTGCAAATGTAAGGTCAATACTTTCCCAGAGCTCATATGTGGTCCCACTTTAATTTTACCACTACCAGTGAGATGCAGTTGTCGTTACCAGAGATCTCCCTGTGTAACTCTTAAAACCAGCAAATGCCAGTCCCCCAGCTGTTGTGAATCAGCATAGCTCTGATGAGGTCAGAATCTTAAATGTATGCCAGGAAGGGTTAGGAACTGGTATTCAGCATTTGCATAGCACCACCTTTCTCAAATGAGAGGGCTTGTGGCTTCAGGTGATTTTAACACACCTGAGTTTGAATGGGTGACATGACTGTACCCTCACAAAACACAGCTTTGTGAAATTCTTATGTTTGAGCATTCGGAATTAATTTGTGTTGGACCATGTTCATATTAAAGAGATGGGAACCAGAGTGTTAATGTGAGTGAGAGGAGACTTAGTGCTCTACTCAGACCCATTCTAAACTTATAGTTGCCGCTTAATAAGCTTACAAAGTCCAACATCTCCTTGTAAGAAGTCTGCATTTTCATATACTTAATCTGTTATAATGATGTACATCAGCTGCTCAGGAGTTTGAAGTTCAAGTTGGAATAATAGCAAAATTCTAAGGATACAAGGCTCTGATTGCTTCTACATTAAGTATCAAGGGGTGGAGGTTATGGAAATGATCACAGAGTTTGTCAGTCAAAGGATGTATAGGTTTTCAAAGCTGGAAGAAGGGGAAGAAGAGATTTATAGGATTTCTGCTCCAAGGATGTGTGGACAGGCAGAATTCTTCTGTTTTGCTTTGTAGTGGGATCCTGCCTTTCTTGCTCATAGGCTTGATTCTCAAAGAGCAGCTACACAGCTTTCCTCATTAAGTGTTGTCCAAGCTTGTAAGAAAACAAAGAATTAATTCCTCACCCTCACTACCGTTAACATGAGAAGAGAGGGCAAGGTTAGGACAGGAGTTCAGACTGGGTTTTTTAATTCATTATCTGTAACAGTTTCTCAGCCAGAATAGGAGCTTCCACAGGAAAGCGGAAGTCATTTACCTCTACAAAGAGAGGGAGAAGATGGTGATGCAGTGAAGAGGACAGTTGAGCACCTACACTCCTCTATGCCAGGTTCCTGTGAGTGGTCAAACTTTTTCAGGACTCGAAAGAGTAAAGGCTTTTTTTTTTCTTTTTTAAGGTCACAGTTCTGCTTGTTAATATCAACCTCCCAAATGAAGCTTTTAGTGGCCTATTTCATCCCACTTGTGAAAGAGATGAGAATTTATTAAGAGCTCTCTCTCTCTAAATTTCCCATTACTAAATTAAGCATGGAAGTGTGGTTTTCTTTTTCCTCAGATACCATTTGTTTCCCAAAAGTAATTACAATATCAGCTTGATAAAGGCTGCTAGTAATTTTGTTAAGAAATTTTCTGAAAAAGAGCAGGAAAACTTAACAACCTAAGAGAATTGCCTGTGGAATGGGGTGGTCTCCAGAGACTCCCCCTCCTACCATTAGGAATTCTAACCACTGTAATTAGCAGCAAATTTCCCTATCTCTGTATGTTAAACAGGGAATTCATCTTCAGTTTGTTTCAGCCTGGGGCAGAGAGAGACCGAAGGAAGGGAAATGTAGGGATGTGCCTGCCTGGGTTAAGCAGACTTAGTGGCACTGGAAGGAAGAAAATCCACAAATCACACCGGTTTCTGATTTATAACCTGAGCAACCCTGTCAAAGTCAAGGGTTTTACTTTGGTTATAATCCAATGAAAAATGCAAGTGCACAGGTAGATAGGAAGAACCCAGGTAGAGAAATTGTGGGGTTATGGATGAGGTTGTTTAAAAACTAATGAATAAAAGATGAACATTTGCATTGTAGAGTTACTGTGCTGAGAAAACCAGTAACTTTTTGTGAGCTCTTTTACTGCCTATGCAGTAACAAACCTTATAAGAGTAAATATTTTCTGTACTGGAACAGTGAGAAATAGGGAAGGTGTTTACTACAGAACAAGGCTGAAAATATCATATTGTCTGACAGCAATCCTCTGTGACTCTTGATGAGCTTCTTGTTGCTGAACAGTAATGTTGCTAGGAAAAGAGGGCTTAAAAAAATAAAAGACAAATACACTGGTATAATTAATAACAAAACTAGTTGCTAATAACAGACAACAAATTGCCTTGCCTTACACATTATGTTTCATTATTTGTTTATCTATCAAATTTATGAGGGTTCATAGAGTTGCTGGTTTAGGTGCTACCTTTGTGCACCCCCCACAAATGGCACTTAAGTAAATGGCCACTAATCTGTGCTCATAATACTCCTGAAGTGTGCACAGAAGCCAGTAGAAAGAATTCCTAATGCTCTCCTAGGGATCTTCAATATATTTTATGTAATTATTTCTAGTGGATTGAGGGCATAGATTACAAAATTAGTTGGTTTGTTTCATAAAAAAATGTTTTGTTATAAAAATTTACACAAACTGATGCCACAATATGACCTGTATTTTAAATTGGATCTGACTATGAATTTTATAATTATATTCATTATATTCTCTGGTTGTATTAAACTAATTGTGAGCTCTAAGTCTTAAGTAAAAAGAACCAGCTATAAACTTTGCAGTTTAGATTCTTTTCTACTTTTCTGGCTCAACCACTACTAATGATAAAAACTGAACTAAATTGCATTTTGAAATATTTAAAAATATTATTCAATTCAAATTTACTTTCTTTTCTCCCTGATGCCAGCCATGATGACAGAATAGGGAATGAAGAGTGATCAGTGAATTAAAGAACACACTGTCATATTTGTCTTTTAAAATAACTTATTGTTAAAATCTGGGGTAAATAAACTATTTTAGACTTGGCTTTGCTCTTGCATGCTACCAAAAAGAAAAGAAAAAAAAAGGAAGAAAGAAATTACTTTGGTGTCAAAAGTTTTGCTAATACAAACTAATTTGTATATTTTCTGTTGTTCACCTAAGGTAATTTTGTTCTATGCTGAAACACTTATCTAAAAAGACCCTAACTGTCTTTAGAGGAAAGAACATATTAGAAAAACATGATCATCTCTTTTTCCTGGATTCACAGAAGGAAAACTGAACATTCTGAGTAAAATGTTCCTTAGATGTCAGTTTCCTAGATGAACTTTCTTTTAAAATTATTTATGCTACTTTTACATTTTAATACTCACCTTTAGTCCAGCCACCAGGCCATACCTAAAGTCCAGGGAGAAGCAACTGCTGATTCTGAGGAACAGATTAACTTACAGGGAAAAAAACAGCTGAAAAATACAGTGCTTTAAAAAGTATTCTTGTGAGAAAACAACTGATATTATGCACTGAGTTTTAAATTTTTTTTTTCCTTATCATCGGTATATTATCATATATCATATCTTGAAATGCAAGTATTATCACAAATGCTACATTTCTGACTGAGGTCTATTTGTTTCATCAGTGGAAGAGGCTGAGTACATGTTGAAGCTGGATGGAGTTTGTAGCATGGGATTTTGTCTTTGCATTGCTGTTAGGAACTACTGACAATCTGACTGCTTTGGGGGAAACCAGACCTCATCTGCATTGCACTTTTGTGCCATTAATAGATTGTGTTAATTACATGCCTCAGAGGCTTCTGTTGGTCACCTCTAGAAGCCAGAAAGCAATTTCTTCTCCCTTACTGTAAAAAATGTTAGAGGGGAGAATGGAATGGGAATGAGGTGACGAGTTGAAATATCAGAGATGCACTTGGAGGTAGAGACAGCGTATGTTGCTGCTGAACATTCTCGTCTGCTTTGTTGACATATTTTTGTTAGACAGAGTTAAACTTAATGATAGCAAATGATATTTAGCTGCTATTAATTGAGTATAATGGAATTTATATGTTGACAATTTTCAAACCTCTTCCCTGTACACAAATGCCATAGAGTTTTAAAGCCACAGCAGCCCATGACAGATCATCCCACAGGGAACTGAACTGACTCCTGCCGGGAGGCAGGGCTTGCCCATCGCAGGGGCATTCCTCTGTCAGGGATATCCTGTGTGAAGATGGTACAATGGTGGGCCAAATATTCACCCTTGTAAAGCTAAGGAGGTAAAAAAAATTGATAGTACAGCATGAATGTTCAGTTTCTTACAAAATATCAGTGCTATATACTTGTCATGACACTGAGGGAAGGCCAAAAACAGGGTCTGTGTGACAGATGGTATAGAAAAATCTAGGGTGTGCTTTTCAACTTTATGACTTTTTGGTACTGGCAGCAGAGAAATGTCTCAGGAGATTGTTAGTGGGAAAGAGAAATCATGTTTGGAAAGAAATATCTTCTATTTCTCTGAAAGAAACTAAAATAACTGCTAAGTCATTATGCCCTGCTAAATTGTTTTGGAAAGGATATCTTTTTTCCTACAGATTTAAAACAAGTACATAAGAATATGACATTTGTGTGTTTGCACATGTCTGGCATTATTTATTTCTTATAAATAAACATGGCTGTCATAGAATCATTATATACAGAGAGTTTAGACTACACTTAGAATCATCCCATAATGTTTGCATGGCTGTAGATGAATAATATTTATCACTAGCTGGTCTTGAGTATTTCATCATGATTTTGCATTTTTTATGTAATTGCATCATTACTTACCAAAAATACCGGCATCAACAGAAGCACAACAACTGAAACCTGGTGGTGCAGTTAATTGCTGTTAGACCTTGTGCCTCAGACTGCATCCCAATTAATTTATGGCTTGGATCTCTAGGTAGCTATCTTTCAGCTGTAAATATACTCAAGTGTCTTAGATTTGTTGGAAGATCCAAATAAAGAATAACTTGATGATTTCAGATGTTAAGACATGTATAATGAAGCTTTTCACTATTTTTTTTCCTCAGGAAATTTTCCTTCTAGAGTTTTTATGTCAGACTTTTGGTTCATTGTCTCTGATACTTAATGTTATCATATATGATTAGAAAAAATGACACAAGTGAAAGGGATTTTTCCCCTTTTTTTCTTTTGTCTTTTCTATGTTCTTATTCTCTGCTTGGTTACAGTTCTTCATGGACTCTTGTTACAGATTTCAAATTTTAAGTGCTGGTGGAGCATGGATGCAGACTGCCAACATCAGTTAGCTTATCACTAGGGTATGTTGTCTGTAGATCAGCTTGAGCATAAATATTATATACCTAAGCTCCCATAGTATCTGTGTTTCCACATGAATGGCTGTATTTTCACCAAAGAAAGAACTGTAATGAGGCCATTAAGTGACACAGAACATGCTCCTGTTTAGTCAAAAGGAAGCATACAACTCTGTACTACCTTTGTGTATCTTATCTGAATGTACACAAATTTAAAGACTCGAGATTAGAATATTAAAGAAGACCACGCCTTTGTTTTTTTCTATGGTCTTTTTATAGTGTTTTAAAAACATTTCTCCTGTGTCACCTTACAAAAGTCATTAATTTTTCTGTGGAATACCTGTGGCACCCTTGCTTCTCTCTCCAGGAAAAATACTGATGAAACCCAGTTGTTCATGGCCACATTGGAGTAAAGCAGCCGTGAGTTTTATCCCAGATTGGTAACTGACTTCTTCTGTTTATTTTAGTTATAACACTGTTATTAAAAACATTGTTTGCTCTGTGTATTTCTGAGTGATGACTAAGCATCTGTTACATGGAGCTGCTTGACTAAGAGATTTTGCCTGACCAACTGGAAAGCTTTCAGAGACTTGAATAGCTTGTTTTTCTATTCTAAGCATGCAAATCCCCATTGAAATAGGAATTAGATTTCTGTATACTTCTTCGTGTCAGCCTTTTTGATCTTGATGTACGTAACACCACTATAGGTAAAAAACAGCAAAACCCTTACAAAAATCATAGCTAGACCTAAACATACCTATTCTGAGAGAATGATTATATTTCCCAGTTGAAATTTATTTCTAAGCTCTGAACAGCTAAGAATCAAAGCAATCAAACCAACCAGGCTACACTTGCTTCATATTTTCAAGAAATAAATCCTTAGTGTGCCAAATGTGTATCTTCAGGGCAGCAATATTAGGGGAAAAGAAATTGATTCCAGCACTTCTAAAAATGTTTGACTAAAGTACTTGGCTTCTTCCACAGCAGGTAGAAAATCATGAAACATTTAAAACCAACTATCTTAATACCAATTTATTAAAGCAGTTGTGTCTTCAGACATACCAGAGGGAAAATTAAACCAACTACCTTTATAAAATGTATTAAACTAATTTATTTTACTGCACCTCAGCAGGAGGAAAAAAATAAAATGAGGACAAGTCTGCCACCAGTAATGAATAAAAAAACACTCCACAGCGGGAAATAAAAGAAACAGAAGGAGAAAAAATTAAACCTAGGGTTGAAGCAGTTCATCATAAAGAGTACCATGTGCAACATGACAGCTGAGGTCAAAATAGGTGCACCTTTGTAACTACATGCTGATGTTCATTCACACATGACAATTTCATCTCATTATTAGCATTGTCTTACAAAATTTCTCTTTGTGTGCATTGAAAGAAACTAAAAAGGCATCCCACCAAGATAGCTTAAAGAAGTTAAAAATAATTTAAAAACCCTATACCAAATGTCACCCTAACTCGTGTTCACTGTTGATTTCCATGAAGCTGTAAGACAGGGAAAATATAGCTATATTGGAACCACTGTCCTGCAGAGCTCTGAGGGTGATATTGCCTCTCTTTGGGTCATGTCCCAACTGTTTTCAGAATGGGATTTGCCTTGATGTGCTGCCAATTTGAGCCCATGAAGTGTCTGCTAGAACATTCCCAAGCGGTCTGGCAGGTCACTGCCCATTCAGCAGAGAGTTGTGGTATATATAAACTGCAGCCAATCAGTTTCTTGTTCCTAGAAAACCTTTCTTATTGAGAGATAAGAAAGAAAGGGAATGGCAGATAAGCACAATAATTAACAGAATGGCCTTTAAAATGTGTGTATTGAATATATGTCTGGGAGCTGAGAGCTTTAGCTACATTAAAAGTGATATAGAAATGTTAAATGTGCATTTCACCTTTTTTTTTTTTCCAGTAAATATACTAATCTCATCCATTTCCATTTAATTTAGATGTCTGTTGTGCCTGTAAGTATTTAGTCATGTACGAACTTCATTAAAGCAATTCTCGCTAAATTGACCTCAGCTGTCACAGTTTAGTGTAACATTGAAGGTGCAGCATGGACAATATGCATGTACATGTACAGCTCAGCCATGGATATACATGCTCCTGTTCCACGGGAAGACAGCTGGCACAGGATGCTATGGATACTAATGTTATGGTAGTATCACTGGTGAAAAGCTAGCATCTGGATAGGAGTGGTAACACTAATGTAGACCACTAGTAGTGCATTTAGCCCTGTCTGGAGAAGAAGAAAATTAGCATGAAAACTATGGGGAATTGAGAGTAATAAGCCTGGAAGGAAGCTTTACTGAGAAGGACTTTTTTAACATTATTTGGGCCATATGTGCTGAAACAATGGAGTTAAGCCACAAAAGCAAAACATACTTAGGTGAGCATCCTTTGTTCTCCAGGGAAGAGAGGTGATTTTTTGTTTGTTCATTTGGGTTTTAGTTTTGAGGTTTTTTTTTTTTTTGGTGGTATTTATAGCTGTGGAATAACCAATCAGTTTCATGTCACTCAGTGTCAAGATTACCTGTAGAAGCACAGAATGGACTGGGTTGAAAGATCATCTGGTTCCTAGCCCTCTGCCATGGGCAGGGACACCTTTCACTAAACCAGGTTGCTCAGAGCCTTGAACACTTCCAGTGATGGGGCATCCAAACTTCTCTGGGAAACCTGTTCCAGTGCCTCACCACACTCACAGTCAAGAATTTCTTCTTAAGATCTAGTATCTTAGAATCTAATATATAATCTAAATCCCCTTTTGTCCTGTCACTACGTACACTTTCCATCTCCGATAACTTTCCCTGTATCCTAGAACCCAATATGGGGCCTGATCCAGTTTTCCAACTTCCTCTTGTCTTCAAGTTCGTTCAAATACTGCTCTCACTGCCATCAGTCCAACACACTGAAACAGCTAAACCTGAGAGATTTTTGTGGCCAGCAAAGAAAGGTTCACCAAATGTCAACAGAAAATGTAAGTGGTAGGTCTATGTCATCTCACTTCTGAAATACTAACCTAAGAAATGTTCTTTTGCCATAAGTGAAGAAAGAGGGAGCTCATGATAAAGTTTTAGGACTGCATAAAGGAAGTGGAATAATAAAATTGTATGAAATCCATGCTGTTCCAAAATATATTCTGTCAAAATTAAGATTTTTTTAAAGTTGGATAAGTTTTTTCTTTGGCTTGATACATAGTTTTGTATTGACTGTCAGCTTGGCATCAAGTGGCTGTAATATTTTTGATGCACTTTAAAGTTATTTGTGATAGAAAAGGTGTAAAAGGGGGAGACTCTCAGTCTTCCCACCTGGAAAACCTGTTTTTATTTTCCATTGCATTTCAGAGTTTGCAGGTGACAATATTTGTGTCCTCCCAATGAATTCTCAGTGGTACCTCAAAGGAAAATTCAGGGAGCCTTTTCTATTATTAAACTGAAAGAAAAGGAAACCAAAAAATGGTCCTTGGCAAAAAGTAGGCAGTGTTATGATTAATGAAACATTCTGAAATAAGAAAAAACACTAATGGCCAAACCACAAGCATTAGTTTTAGGGCCACAACCATTTCTTACCAATTACTTAATATGGGATGATGAGCAGAATATAAATTTGCTTGTGTCATAAAATGAATTTAAGATCAAACAATCCAGATTACACTTACAGAATTCAATAGGATTTATACAGATTAGAGAGTCAGGATTTCAGGGGGAGAGAGACAGAAAGATTGCTACACAGTGGAGATGCAATATAAGACACTGATGTATTTTATCACTTCAGGTCTAACTAGCATAGCTTATAAAGTGGTGTTATAGTCCCACATATAATCTATTTTTCTAATAAAATTTATATATTTTTATAGCCCTATGAGTTTGCAAAGCTCAATTACATAATGAACAGTCTGTGTCTCTAATGGAGTTGCTCCTTGATACAATGGTTAGAAGGTGGAATTTATGAAATGCATTGAACTGGGACAGTTACAGCATCCTACCCCATGTCATTGTTAATTTGTGCAAACAGGATTCTGCTCCCCAAAACTTGCCATCTATTAGTGTTCTGCTGCAGAGAGGGATAAAAAATAAATGAGGTCTCACAGCTCCAGCTTCACGTGAGATCAGTCAACCATGATGAGGTATATTAAAATAATGGGGAGGACCAGTGATTTTTGGGTTTATGGAGCTGGAACGCAGACCTGTTCCTTTATCCCCTTTGTGCAGATGTTATTAAAGTCTTCAGGAAGCATCCCCAGGCATTTGCAGATCAGGAGATGAGGAAGAACCTACTTCATTAAACATGGTGAAAGTCTTTCATAGTTCCCTGCTCAAGAAACCCCTCTCTGTTAGGCATCACTTTGGCAGAAGGACTGCTGTTTGGTCCCCTTGCTCTGTTTTCATGGCAGAACATTTGCAGCTATGGTGCAAAAACTACTCATGCTACTGTGCAGAACACTTACTAACTTTCTGGTCTTCATCTTGTATTTTCTCAAACTAGAGCAATTCTGGGTTGTAATAATTGCATGGTACATGTCAGAAAGTGCTTGGAAGTATTTAAAAAGCAGGACACAGGAAGGACCTGGTTCTACAAATACTCCCAAAATCAGTGTTCTCTGTGCAAAGTTAGGTGCATGCATACATGTTACTAGGAGAAAAACACTGAAAGGAAATTAGTATTTAAATCTGACTTGGAAACATCCAGCTTGTCTCTTCTATCTTATTGTTTAATGAATTTGGTTAGGGAGTTTTTCAAGTAGGCCTTCTGTCTTGAACTCTGAAAGACAAGAGGGCACATGTACTTTCAAGCACTTCCTTTTACTAAAGGTGTAAACTCATTTTTTTCTCCTATCCCACCACATTTTCTTCTGTGATTTTCTCACTTGGTCTTTCATAGGTCACTGGTGTGACTGCAAGCTAATGATGCATAGGCAAAACTTAAAATGGAGCCTTTTGTATGCTTAAAATATTTCATTTACATGCTTTCCTGAATCCATGAAAAGCCTGTAAATGGGGATTATTGGATTATACTAACCTAGCTATGGTCATGAAGATTGGGAATTAGTGTATGTGCTATTTTTCCTAATGTATGCAGATGTATTTTGAAAAGATAAAACTGGGAGTCAATCACTGTGGAAAACATTATTCAGTGGATAAAAATCTCAGTTTTCTTTGGCTCTTAGTGCAGGAGTGAAGAAAGAAGTTACTTGAGATATTTCATATGAGCACTTAGACTGTTCTGAAACTCTTTAATACAAAGATGGAAGTGGGCAGTGTGGTGCCTGCAATTATCTTAGAGAACTCTCTGTGCAAAAGTTACTGTGAGTATATCTTGAGACTGTGTGCCAATTTGTAGCATTTATAGCACTTCCTTTGTGCTTTCTGGGTATTTTTAGGTTGCCAAGTTGACTACTTAAACTTACATAAAGTCATCTGAGCCTTACACGTTCTTTGACATTATGACAGTGGGTTATTGTATTCCACTTTTGTTTCCCTGCTTTCCATGTACTTTCTATTCTGTGGAGTAGGTAATTTGATGCTTGTAGCCCCTCCTGCCCCCGCTTCTTTACTGAAGCTCTTCATGTCACTCTTTCTTGATCAAGGAAGAGCCTGCAGTATTCCCTTAGGACCACTGCAGGAGGAGGAACACAGCCTCCAGATCTGTTAAAAATCTGTTTGCTCAATGCCTGCAGGCAGTGGATGTGGCAGCTCAAGAGCTCATGAGCTGCAAGAGGGTGAGAAAGAATCATGAGGTCACACTGAATGTTTTCAGCTTTCACTTGGAGTGATGGTAAATGTCTGCATTCGCGGTTTATTTAGTTCTGTATGAATGATTTGCTCTTTCTGGTCTTTGTTTTTAAGTGGAGCAGAATGTATGAAGGAGCTGAACCCCTGAGGCCAAGATAATGACCATGGATATAGGCATCAGAATTGCTGCCTGCCATTGCACCTTGAGAAAGAACCCAAAATGAGAACCAAATAAAATCTCTAATATCAGGAGACATAAAGAACTGTCAGAGTTTTATATGAAAAGTAGGGAGATACATGTTTATTAGTGACTTTACACCAATACTAACACTATACAATACTTGGTCTTCTGTTACAAGGCTAAACAAAAAGTAGAGTGATCATGTTTCAGATTTAATGTACGCAAAATAGTATTTAATTGAAAGAATCATTTATCAGTGCTATAAATCTGTTAATGCAAGATAAAAGCCAAAAGATTTAAGAACGTGATCACATATAATCCTGAAATGTAATTGAACTATCAGTTTTAATCTCATTTTATCATCTCTGCATATTGCTTCAGAAAGTATGCAGTACAAATATGAGTATGTGCTGGAGTTTTATTAGAATGTATTTTCATGTGTAGCTGTGAAAGAAGAGGTCAAGATGAATCAGTTTTACTATAGTGCCATGTGATGATCTACCATGAGTCTCATAAAACCCTGAAGCAGTTTTTATGTTGTTCAAGTTTTTACTGAAGATTAGAAAGAGAGGAGGTTTTGTCATTAATGGCAAAATGATGAGATGTTTCTCATTCGTGTTTTTCATATCGAGATAGATGTTCCACAGGCTTCTCCACTTAGGTAACTCAGTTGTTGTATCTGATCTACAAAATTAATTAAGTCTATTCCATCTAAGTGGAAAAAAAAAAAGATTAATTTAAATCTCATAACACTATGCTTTACAAATAACCAGAACCAAGAAAAGCAATTAATACTTTTTAGAGATAAGCCACGAGATTGATAACAAAGTTCCTAACCTATTGTAAATTTACTGTGCGATTACATCTATACTCAGTCACAAAAAGTAGTGTTCCAAACATGCTTTTGCCTGAGAAATACCCAACTTCTATGCATTTAAGAGGACAATGCTCTTCATCTTGTTTGAGGAGGGTAAAGAGTCCTCTCCAGACACACAAACTCAAACTGCAGGACACATCCCTACGAATTGTTCTCTTTCTGGAGAGCAGAGCTGGTCAAGCAGCAGCAGCAGCAGCTGAACACTGAGCTGGCAGAAGGGCCCATGGAAACAGGCTGGTAAACATCTGCTTGTGGTGCCCCCAGCTGTGCCTTACCTGCAGCAAACTAAGGGCTATTTTCTAGGGAATAGAGTCACATTTACTTCATTAGCTGAAAATTCTTCAGCATTTTCCTAAAATATTTGGGAACTGGATTTTCAGTAACAACAGGGTAACTCTAACCATGTTCAATGTCAGTTTTTGCTTGCAGGATTTCTATAATGAAAATTATTAAGATTCCCAAATCCACCCAATTTTTGTTTGTTTGTTTGTTTTTCTGTAATAGCACAACTACATAAAGGGGTAATTTTGTTTTAGAACTTAGCTGACAAGTGTAAGGAGAAATTAATGCTACTTTCAATTGAGTAGACTTAGGTAGCCAGCTCAATTTGGAGGCTTGATAGCAACCTTTTAAACTTGACAGAAATGTAAAATAAAGTCTTGATGACAATGAAGATCTAACCCTAGAAAAGCTACTCTTACTCAATGTATACAACTGAAAGTCTTCCTCTTATGATGAAAAGATTTTTAAAAGCACTCAAATTCCACAGGCTTGTGGTTTTGAAATGTGTCTGAGCTTGTTCATAATGCTGAGGAAAACTGGAAGCAGCAGTGCTTTTGGGGGAGAATTATGTGTTATTGGAGGGTAATCCTGTACTACTGTATGTTTTGGACACTGTAATCAGCAAGCAGAACATTACTTTTCGGGGGTCTGCACAAACACAGAATCACAGGTGTCCTTTATCCTTAGTAGAGTTGAAACAAAATGTTAGACAAAATAAAGGAAGTAATTAAAGAGGAAACAGTGGCACACTATTACTCATTATGATAGGCAGTTGTATCAGTGGCCATGCTGTTTTCATGGCAAGAGAGATTTACAAGGGAGAATTTTAATGAAGCAGTCAGGAGGTTTATGAGAAGCTCCTCCCACAGACAGTGAAAGAGACCCTGAGAGTGATCAGCAAATATTATTTCCTTAATCTTCTTTTTGTTCACTCTTCCTTCTGATTTTACAGTTTCAGTTAATCTGCAGAATATTCATCGTGACCCACCAGCTCCAGCAGGCTGTGTGTTAACCCAGACATCTTGTACTTGCATTTGGCAGGGGCCATGGAGGATTTTTGTGTCATGTTAAAAGCCCAATTCAAAAAAGAAAAGACATCTTCCTTGTTTTTCTAGCACCACTGTGTAATACCACAGTGGTTCAACCCTTATCTGTGTCTGCTCTGGATAGCAGTTGATAAAGATGACTGAGGGAACAATTTTTCCTGCCAGTGCTGCACTCCCTGGAATGATAAGCTCTGGCTAGTGCGACTAAGTGGGTAACTCCAGTGGAATTGCTCTTACATTACCACAGAGAATATCCTGCACTGGAAAATGAGTGAGCTAAATGATCTAATAAGTATTTTCCATCTGTAATTTCTTGCATATTAAGTACTCGTTCCAAGCTTTCCCTTCCTTTTGCAGCTAAGATGAAAGCCTTGATGTTCCTAAAACAAACAGCAGCAAACCTTGTTTTCCTGAAGGTGAAAGGCTCTTTCTGGAAGAGAGTAAATCTGAACTGCAGTTTTTTTGGGGAGTGCTTGTGCTGAGAAGAGAGAAATGCTACATCTTTGTATGGCAGCTGGATGTATGGAAGGAAGGGAATTGACAACACTGATTCAAGCCCTGCAGGAAAAGGTTTTCTCTTTTCCAAGATATAAACATTTTTAGCAAGTTTTGTGTCATCTGGGATTCAATTTCTTTTCTAAATTAAGTGAACTGTGCTACAACAGTTGAGAGTCAGTTTAAAAGTCAATTTTGGTCTCAGCTGCACAATTCTAACAAGTGTTTATATCAGTCTTTCCTTTTTTCTGAGGATAGTTTCTCACTCTATTCTTTCATGAGATTTCCCCCCCCTCCCCCCCCCACCTTTGTTGATCCCGAAGTGCAAACACTATTTGAGTAGTGACTTACAACTAAAGTCAGGGAGAAAATTGAACTACTTTGAAATCAGCTTTTAAAAAAGGGTAAATCATCTTACCTCCTTTTCATGAGTCCCAGGCAAAACAACAGAGGGCCCAGCCAAAAAAAGCTCCAATGTGTAAATCTGCAGAGGGCACCTGAGGAATATTTAGTAGGACCTTTCTATGGCCCTGCCACTTTCATAAATGTGCTTTGCAGCTGCAACAGGAGTTCATTTTATTGTTTTTCCCAAGGCTTGAAGATCGCTGAGATCATTGGTGCTGTTATATTGCTTCTAATGTATTTTGTTTAGTTGCTTTCTCATGAGTGTGCACTAGAAAACGTATTGTATAAATTAAATTGAGTATGTAAATATCCCAATCAGAGGTGTATTAAAATGATTTTGGGAACAAATTTCAGTAAAATACATAAATTCTTTAGAAAGTTAAGTCTAATCCAGTCCATTTATTGACAAATGTCTCTAGTCTTTCACATTCCAGTCTTTCACATTTCTGTGTAGAGAGTAAGTAACTGTCAACATAGCAGTCTTTTATGATATGCTGGCTGCCAAACATTATCCTTGTTGTAAAAATGAAATAAAACAATGGAAAAACACCAGCCAG
This sequence comes from Scytalopus superciliaris, assembly GCA_013400415.1. Lineage (NCBI taxonomy): Eukaryota > Metazoa > Chordata > Aves > Passeriformes > Rhinocryptidae > Scytalopus > Scytalopus superciliaris. The sequence continues at coordinate 163,203 of VXBX01009443.1, forward strand.
GTGCAGATCTATAGGAGGGTAAAACTGTCTCTCTGCTTTATATGCCAGGCTACCTCCTGCATGCATGTGTGTATGTATATACGTGTGTGTGTACATACACATAAGCAGAAGAAGATGTGACTGTTTTGGGGTTTTTTTCCCTAGAGGAAAAACATGCATTCTCCCTGTTCTCCTTGGTAAATTTGGATGTGAGAGAAGATGCTGACAATTAGATACGCTGAGCAGCTGTGGAGCCTCTGGCTCTTAGGAGACAGCTTTAACCCCTGACTTACCTGCAGCTGCACATACTCATCCACTTTGTTTCAGGCTATTGAATTGGCCTCTTGTTTTTCCCACTAGCACTTTGTCCTTGGTGCGTGAAGAATGAATCCATGTAAAGTCTCATTCACCTTCCTTCAAAGGTGGGGGTCAGCTTTTATTCCATGTGGTTACTGCACCTGAAGTTGGTTTTGGTGTGTACTTAGTTTTTGTCTTTTCATATACCATTAGGGTTCCAGCCCTGTTTAGCTTCCTCTTCCACTGCAGTCACTTATTTCAAATCAGTTATGCCATCAGACTTACCTGGGCTTTTTTGGTTTTGTTTTTTCCTATGTGGAAACAAAAAAGCCAAAACAGGGTCATAATTGTCAATGCAGAGATAAACATGAGAGAACAGCCTGTAGGGGTTATGAACAGGGGACAAAGTAACGACAAACCCTGATGTGTAGTCAGAATTTATATCAGTCTGGTTATAATCTGTTGTGTGAACAGGGTAAGTGTGGAACAAGAAGAAGAGCACCCTGACATCATAATGGCTTTTGTTATGATTCACTCACCTGTTTAAGGCACGTTCATGAAGTGTTAGGTATTTCCAGATGTTCAGGAAGATATAGACACCACCTGTTTCTCCAAGAACAAAGGAAGACCAAGTTTAGGGCTAAAAGAAATTGAGCATTTTTAGAAATGTCTTCTAGATGAATGGGAAATGAATTCAGGAAGATGGTAGTAAATTTGAAAGTTGTATCATAAAAGGAGGCATAGCAAGATCGTGAAAGGAGCTAACAGGGGAGGGTAACACTGGTAACAGAAAACAAATGGAATGGAATAGAGCAAACACAAGTTGTGAGGCAGCCTCACATGGAAGGAGGGCATGGCTGTCAATCAGGCTGTCTGCCCCAGAAAAATATCAATTAGCTTAGCTCTGTGCTAACCCAGGGTTAATCTTGCACTTGCTTAGGATTTGATACGCATTGAAAGTTGGATAGGTCCAGGAGGCAAATAAAAGAGAAGAGACCAAGTGGCTGTGTGTTATCAAAAAGTAGATGAGAGGATTGGAGCTCATGTCCTGAAGCAATGACTATATGTGAGCATTGGATAGCTTTCTGTTTAAAGAGTTAGTCATAACTCAGGTCTTTGCTCTTAGCTCGTTAACCAGGTCAGCTCATTCAATCATTGGCAGGTCATTTGTGATGCACTATATATGCTGTTTGTTTGTGGCTTTCTGTGGAATTTGTTTGTGGGAAGCTTTCCCATGTGTTTACTGTTGAGCTTTTGATCACTTCTCTGATTTTAGATATGACATAATTTCAATGGATCCTAGATAAACCTCTTGGAATAGAGTGTTTCCTGTGCTAAAGAAATCCAGTTCATGTGCAGCCATCAAAGTCAGAGTAACTCTTATTCAGACCCAAAGACTGAAAAACTCTGAAAGACTCTGAAAAACTCCAATTCATTGATGTTCAGGTCCAGGTCATAGAATCATAGAATCATAGAATTGATTGGGTTGGAAAAGACCTCTGAGATCATCAAGTCCAACCCTTGGTCCAACTCCAGTCCGTTTACTAGATCATGGCACTCAGTGCCATGTCCAATCTCAGTTTAAAAACCTCCAGGGACAGTGAATCCACCACCTCTCTGGGCAGGCCATTCCAATGCCTGATTACTCTGTAAAGATTTTTTTTCTAATATCTAACTTAAATTTCCCCTGACAGAGCTTAAGCCAGTGGCCCCTTGTTCTATTGTTGACTGCCAACAAAAGAGACCAAGCCCACCTGCCTATAACTTCCCTTCAGGTAGTTATAGAGAGTGATGAGATCACTTCTAAGCCTCCTCTTCTCCAGACAAAACAACCCCAGCTCCCTCAGCCTGTCCTCACAGGACTTGTGTTCCAGTCCTTTCACCAGCCTTGTTGTTCTCCTCTGGAAGTCCAAACAGATGTCTCAGGAATACCTCTGGTACAGACCTAGATCCAGAGTCAAACATAACATTTAGGGATTCTTTTATCACCCAGATATTTTGAATTAGTTCATGTTTTGCTAGAAAAGCATCTTGGATTTTCAGTAAGAGAAACTCATTTTTTTACCTTCCAATACAATTATAATTTCATTACATTATTTGGGCAGTATTTTGGTTTCCCTTAGGCCTGGTTTCTCCCTCTCCTTCCACTGTCCTGTTGATAGTTGCTAGTAAGACAGGAAACAAATCAGAATTTTCTTTTCCCACCTGAGTGCTCATTAGAAGACAAAATACAATAAAGAGGGCCAAATCCAGAACTGATTTAGTGCCTGTGGGACTCAGCTGACATCATTCAGAATAGGCTCAGACCCACAATTCATAAGGAATAAAGAAAAATTGCCACAGGAAGGAAAATAGTAATTTTACTCTGCTGGATTTTAGTTTAGGTCATAAATGAGGAAGTGATTTTCATCAATAATGTAAATTCCAATTTGCTTTCACAAATGAAGTGGAACTTGAATACTAAGTTTTCTTTAAAACTTCATGTTCTTGAGAGCTCCTAGACAAGCTTTAAGCCAAGTGAAATAGGCATGGTTTTGTTTTTTTTTTTTAATACAGGAATCTAATCTCTATCTACTGCTTACCCAGGATAACTGCTAACTGTCTCTTTTGGATTAGAATCTGATTATGTCTCTTCACTTGCTAAGAAAATGATGCATATTTATTACCTGTCTGAAATAACCTACTGAAATATTTCAGAATGTTTGTTAACGTCACAATACTAAGGAAATATTTCATAGCCTTAAATTTGACTTTTACTCACTTAAAAATGTGCAGCTACTTCTTTCTTTATATTTTTTCCCTTTCTATTTACTAAGTCATTGACTTTTTACAGTTTTCCCTATTTTTCTAAATGAAATTTTTACTTCCTTTTCTTTTTGTCCACATACCTTCACAACTGAAAACTGGGAATGACAGAGATATTTGTGCTCTTTCCATGCCATATTCCACCTGTTGCATCTAAGAATTATAAAGTAATCAGAAGTTTAAAAATAGTTCGTTTAAACATTATTTTTGTCTGCTGGGTAGGGCTTGAGTTTACCTGCTCTATCTGCACATACTCATTTCCAGTAAACTAAAGAAATTTCATTTACTTAGCCAAAGCTGTTTGCCTTCTTTATATACATTATATGTGTATAGATAACACATATGTGTGTGTGGCTAGCCGTCGCGAATGACGATGCTTTTTATGCCTGCGCGAATGGATTTATTACGTGGAGCTCAGCGTGCGTGGAACTGGCCCCACCCCCTTTAGCCCTGGGACACTCTAAGCCTTGGCCGGGGCAAGCCCGGACGAAGTTGGCAGAGCGAGACCCGCAGGACTCGAACCGGCGTCCTTCCGAGAAGGAGCACGGATCCAGGGGCGGCGGCTTTACCCACACGGCCACAGCCGCCGGCAGATAACACATATATTCATATACTAATGTATATATAAATCTTTAGTCAAAATGTTCTGTAAGTGTATGAAGTTCCTGACAGATACATGCATGATATCCACAGATTGCAGGCTACAGTTTGAATCTCTGTAAAAGGGGGTTCCATCCTCTGCTACAGCACCAGTCTGGGAACAGGATGTGTGGCTTCCTGCTTTCCTCCTTTGCATCCCAATAGCATTGCTTGGGGCCCACAAGTTACTGGGATGCATATCCCAGTTTCTGGAATTGCTAAAAGCCTGTAGATAAGCACTGAGTCATAAACTGGAGTAGGACTCCAGCTCCCTGAAGAACTAGGAACTGACAGTGTAATTCCTTGCCTTCCTAAACTGCTCTATTAGGGTTGTGTCTCTTGTACCTCTTATCTCAAAGAGCTGAAATATTCCAATAGTCTTCAGTACTCCATGGGGGTTCATTCCAAAATGGCCATCGTGAAAGTGGAAGCATGAGCAACAATTTCAGTCACTGAAGACAGAGCATTTCAGAAACACAGGCCAGGGTTTTTTTCTTCTTGAGTGGCTCCAAATGATCACAAAAATTTGGGTGTGTTATTTTTATGGGACTATTCCTAGAGTAACCTGAAAAACTGGCAAGCTGAATAATCTGCGTATGCATGCTTCAATGTTTTTCTCTAAGTTTTCAGTTTCAAAAAGGACAAAAAATGCAAAATAATACTCAAAAATTGCAAACTAGTGAAGAACTCATTTGCAAAAAAATGCTGTACTTCTCTCTATGCTTGATCTCCTGTTCACTCCCCAAGCTGATGTATAACACAGTAAATCTTTTGCAATTCTATAATGAATTTTCCCCATTTTATCGACCACAGCCTTAGCTGTCTCTGGTTTAATGTAGAAGTGGTTATGCTGATGAGCAGAAGAGTTTGCAGGCAGACATGTGGAATTATTGTACTATCTTTTCAACAGAAAATAGCACTTAGAAATCTTCCTGCTGTGAAGGGACAGCATGGGCAGTGACCCACTACCACGCCAGTAATCATATACCAGGAGGTGGGGAGCAGTCTGTCAGCTCTGTGTATTCAGCTTTTACTTCTCACTGTTCCTGGTGGTGACATTCCTGCAGAGTAAATTAGGCATATACAGGTAAGTAGGATGGTTATTATTCCTATCCAGAAGAAAGGTCTTCAGGAAAGCTATGAAAAATGACTGAAAATGTATTCCTGTTGTACAGTCAATGAGAGGTAAGACTGCTGCTGTGGTCTGGTCGTACTACCAGTGACTGCAGGAGTACTTGAGTAAAAATTTTATACAGCTAAAAAATTGTAGGCAAATAATAACAGCCACTTTTCCATGGCTTTCAGTTGTGGTTGGACAAGGTACAGTTTGATTAGTAGCTTGAGTCTTTTGCATGATTTACACAATGCCTGGGGTGTCATTCTTCACTTCTTTGCATGCTACGTAGTAGTTTGTGTCTCTGTGGTTTATGAGTGTGACCAGCCCATCAGGAATCAAGAACCCCTTTCAGTTGGTGTTTCCAGCAGGTCTGTTTTCAAGTTTGGCAGTTCTAAATAATCATCATCATCATGGCTAGGCTTCATGAATGAAGATTTGGGAAGGGCTCTACCCACGCTTGCTACAGGCGCGTTGGTGGCTAAAAAGGCCAATGCGCGATAGGCAAGTCCGGTCGCAAAAGGCACAGTGGAAAGTCTGCACAGGCTGTATTGGCGAGGCACGGTTCTTTCTGCATTGTCTTTTTTCTTCCAGACTGATCCTGCATGCACTCTCAAAGGAAGCAGCAGCGTTATAGATGGTGTGCCTCCATGCCTCCCAATTGGAGGCCAGAGCGGACCATTGATGGTGGTCAATATGGCCAGGGCTGAGGTGTTGTTTGAGGGAGTCCTTGTATCTCCTCTTCGGGGCTCCTCTCTTGCGGCAGCCGGTGGCAAGCTCACCATAGATCACAATCTTAGGGAGGCGGTGATCCTCCATCCTGGAGACGTGCCCTGCCCAGCGCAGCTGCGTTCTCAGCAGCATGGCCTCAATGCTGGGGACCTCTGCCTGCTCCAGAACAGACACATTAGTCACATAGTCTGTCCAGTGGATGTTTAGGATTGTCCGGAGGCAGCGCTGATGGAAGCGCTCGAGGAGTCGCAGGTGGTGATGATAGATAACCCAGGATTCAGAGCCATAAAGAAGTGTGGACAGTACAATAGCTCTGTAAATACTGATCTTTGTACTTTTCTTCAGGTGTTTATTGCGCCAGACTTTTTTACGGAGTTTTCCAAAAGCTCTCTATGTCTAGATAACAATCTCCCTAAAATAAAACTAGATACAGAAGGGTTTTGTGGTTGCATCACTACCTTTTAAGGTTAAGGCAGTGTTTGTAGATATCCATGAGCAGCATAGGGAGGGCAGAAATTCCTGAGAATGGCTCTGATGGACTGGCACTTCAGCAATTTGCAAAGATATCCTTGCAGTGCAGGAACTTCACTTTAAATTATTTCTGTCCTGCTAAAGGAGGCCTTGCAGATGGCTCTGCAATTGTAAGCCATCTTGGTCAGAAGATGCCATGTGATACAGGCTAAAATCCAAAAAGGAGGACCAAAACTGGAGTTGGTATAATTCAGTTTATTCAGAAGGCTGTAGAGCTTAGCTGATTTAGTTCAGCTGTGTGGTGTGTGCATGGTGCGAGTGCTGAAGGCATTTGGCGTAGTAATTATGAGTGATTGCTATCAAATGACAACATGTGGTAACATTTGATTTGTTTTAATTCATTAACATATCTCATCTGACAGTGTAACCTAGCCAAGGAATTAGTAACATAATGACAAAAAACAAGGAATAGAAAACTGTGGGTGAGATATTTTATTGTCTGCTTAAGTAGCAATAGGGAGGGATTACAAACAGGTTGTTGGAGAAGCTCTGTGCTTTCCAGAGTTTCCCAATGCATGGAATAACTAAACAATCTGGGTAGCTATGCAGACATTTCAGAGGGCTGCTGTCAAGAAGGAGAAGGAAGGGAACTTGTTTCCTCAATAGCCATGCTTTCCCCTCAGGGTCACACAACATAAGCAATCCGTCTTTTCTAAAAGGATGTTTTATAAATTAAGGGACCAAAAAGAAAGCTTCCTGTGCTTCCTTGGTATTTTCCTACTAGAGGAAGAGCTGCTGATAGTCTGTAAGTTCTGAAGAGGCTCTTCCCATTTGGTTGCTGTTTTGTCACCCAGCATGCGTGCCTGTTATGTTTACCTTCTCTTTGCAGGCTATGTATGTTTTATGGTGCTTTCCATACTGTACATTTTCCTTTTTTTCCATGCTTAATAATTTATATCCTTCATTTAAACTATTCTTGTTTTCTACAATTGTCTTTAAATTAATTAAGATGAGGCATTATTTATGAATTAAATTGAATTAAAATTAATTTTATTCAGTCAATTAAAATGAATGAAGCTGAAGCATTGTTAGCAATGGCAAAAAAAATAAAGGCCAAAATCATGTTGTTTCTGTAGTGAGTAATGTCCAAAAAATGTCTAACTGGAACTCCAAAGGTTATTGTAAAGTCAGAACAGAATGCTGTGTGGGGACAAGAATTTTTTGTAAATATGCAATTACAATGTGTAGAACACTGATCAAACATTATAACTGCAGAGGATATATGTTTTTAACTCTGAGATTAATAACCACAATGTTGCTTACAGTATTAAATCTGCTTTGTACCTTTATTTCCAGTGGTCAGACTGATACACTCAGACTGAAAAAATAATCACTGAATCTCTCTGTGCCTGAGCTAAGTTCTGAAATTAAAACAATAATTGGGCATGCCTGCTGCTTCCACCACTTTTGTTGCAGATTACTGGTTTTGAAAGTAGATGTCCAGTTGTTTTCCAGCAGTTTCTGTCAGACTTTCATTTGGAAATTCCTGACAAATGTTGAATTGCATGTGCACGGGCTGACTGTGCAGTGCATCTAAGGCATACCAGACACTGAAATAATTGATGAAAGTGAAAATATGGCAGATGTTTGTCCAATCCCTTGTCTGTCTTGTCTATTTAAAGTAGTTTCCTGTGGATGCTGCTTATTATGTGTTTGCACATCATCTACCATAGCAGGGCCTTCAGACAGCGCTGAAGTAACGCTGGTAAACAGAAATACAGGGGAGGTTTTCCTGCCTAGCTGGAAAGCATCCATTTCTAGGCATGTCACTTGAGAGGAGCTTTGTGATATAAGAGGTACCTGAAAGAAAGTTGAAGCAAAACAGAGAAAATGGTTCTCCAGTTCTTTGGTGACTGTGATATAAACACCATTGGTGCAATATTTCCTAAAAGTAATCATTATTCAGTTGTTACCATCTTCCTTCTAGTAATATAGACATTGTAGTAATCTGGACAGATAAGCCACATTAAAGCTTTTCTGCATCTTAAGACTGATGTATGGTTGCAGATTATAGATATGGGCTGTGTAAAAATGGTAACTGGAACCTCTCCAGCCACCAAGCTCATGCAAAATCCTGAACCTTTTGAATCCCTAGCAGATATTATATACTGACATGCTATCCAGGTACTGAGTTTGACAGAGCTAATAATACTATTTATATGTATAATTATTGAAATTACCCATACTCTTTTGGTTTAATGGTGTTCAGTAAATTGGCATGCATAATTTATACATCGTTGCTGTCAACCATCAATCCAAAAGTGAGACAGCAACATATAAACTGAATGACAGAATAAAGTGTTTATGAGTTTATTCAGGACAAGATCACCATAAACTATGACACCAGAAATTTTCTTATCATTTTTTCAGTATTTGTGTGAAATAGAATGCTGTCTATGGGATTTCATTTGTTGCCTTACTGTAAAACCTCTTCAATAAACAATTTAGGAGACAACAACTACAGCACTCTTCTAAAAGACCCTCGGGACAGGATTTATTGTGGAAGTCAGTGTTACCATTTCTGTTTCAGTTTTTGCTATGGCTTAATTTCAGCCTCTTATTGAAATGTCAGTCATTTAATAATGAAATGGAATCCTAAAAATGTACAAATGGATACACCTTTGAGGCTTAATCAAGAGATACTGTAGGCAAGCCAAATTCAACTATTATCATGATAATTTAGAATAATAATTAAGACTTTCCAACTCTACATTTAAACAAGAAATGTTTAAAATAACTATTGTCTTCACACATCTGAACATGCATCTATGTGATTGAAATTACTTTAATATTCATGATATTAATCAAAATGGCAGGGTACATTTACAGAGGATTCAAATGCCCTGATCTCATTACATGGACGTGCTACACAGTGCTATTGGGTTTGTTTTCATTTTGATTTTGAGAATGCAGTAAACAGATAATAATTTGAGATGTTCTGAATTTCTTTTGAAAGGTGCCAAGTGCTGAAAGAAATGATTAACATGAGATGAGGAAAGCTATGAATAGAAGCCAAAGGGAAACTGCTGAGCTATTTTTGGCACTCTCTAATGAATAAATGGATTGTTTTCAATGTCTGTCAATGAGTACAACAAGTTAACATGCACTGTGAGTTGAAACATACTGCCTCATTTTCAGTTGTTTTGAACCAAGTCTATTAGAACAAATAACTACAAATTTAATGAATTAAAAAAAAATAATGCTCATATTCTCATAGATGCTAAAATTCATGCTTCTCATAGAAGCCAATGATCTAATTGTACTTAATCAGTTAAAGAGATTTTCATTAAAAATACATTTTGATCTTCTATGAATTTCTATGACTGAACACTAGGTCATGGATAGGGGCTACTTATCAAGTTGAACTTGAGTAGAACTTTCTCATGACTTCAAAGTAGCTCTTTGGCCACAAGTTATGCCAGCAAAATAGTTTTCTTTCATGACAGTTCTTTTAAATTATTGAGAGATCCCACAGGTGGTTATTAACCTGAGGAAGGACATTCAAAGGATGCATAAAAAGTAAAGATATCAGTGCAAATGTGGAAACAATGAGGTTAAAAATGTATTTAGGATCAAGGTTGTGATGCTGCATCCAGTAAGTATGGTGAGAATAATGCTTACCTACTAAACAATCCAAATAAAGCATTGTATTTCATACCAGTGCCAGCATTCTACTTTGAACAGCACCTTGGGCAAGATTTCCTGAAGTCCCTTCCACTTAAGGTTATCCAGTGGTCCTATACTTGAAAAGTATCCATGCAGTTAACATGTTATGAGTGACAATAGCTAACGACTAGCATGTTATGAATGTTTTTCAGAAGTTTACTGGATCTGGTTTCTTATATCTTGGTATTCTATTGATTTAAAAAAAAAAACAAAAAACAAAAACTGGGCCGTATCAGGGCTCTGGTAATTGTGGTAATTGTGATAATTTGGATAGAAACATCCTCCTTGGACTAGATCTGAAATTCACTAGAGTCTCGTCATTGCTTTCAGTGGGTTCTGGCTCAGCTGTCCAGGCCTGGTGCTCCTG